>VXAU01003789.1:617939-1143419 GCA_013399695.1 Formicarius rufipectus
CACTGCCTCTTTTGGGGGGGGGGGGGGGGTTGGCCCAAGGAAGAACTTTCAGCACAAGCACTTAAATGCCTGGTAAGTCCAAATCAAGAAGCTGCTTTTGCACTTAGACTTGGCAGGGGTGTGTTTGGAAGATCTTGAAAGCACAGAACGAGTGTGGCCACCCTCCCCACCTCCTCCTCCTGCCTCGGGGGGCTGCACAGGAGTGCCTGGGGTTACGAGGGAGCAGCTTTTGCTTCTCCCCCTGTTTATTCCAGTTCCCAGCCCATTTACCAGAGGAGAATCTGTTTCCATGGGTTTAGTGCTCACTGATAAAGCCCATCAAGAGATTTGTGAAAGTATCGTATTAAGATCATGGTCTGTCAAGTGTCAATAAGCAGAATAAAGAGCTCAGTCCCTCAGTTATAGAGATCCAGCAATTAAAGCATTTGATGAAACTATTTTATGGGAGTATATATTACCATTTGGTTCAATTATTTTGCCATTAAACATTAAGAATAATTGAACCAAATGGTGCCTGATAGAAGGAATACATCTGCTCTGATGAATTCCTGCCAAAAGGCACTGGGAATCTCAGTGCAAGCATTTTGTCAACCAAGATAAGAGTATTTTTTCTCTCCAGCTGATAAAGCAGGGCTTCTGAATCTTATTTATGACGTATAAATTGGCTAATTTGTTACCAATATCAAACAGCCCACAAGAATCAGGCAGTGCAATAGCTAACAGAATACTGACAGCTTCATCACTTGCTGACTGCTTGGAGTACAATAAATGCTCAATTAATAGAGAGTGCAATTATCACAGAAACTGTGAGCAGGAGCTAATTATACAGAAGCCAATCAAAAACAGCCCAAAGCAGGCAGGAATCTATTTCAAGAAACTTGGGAGATTTTTTAATTTTTTTTTTCCTGCTCTCCACGTCTGCCTCACCTCCACAAGAGGGAAGGGGAGGTGGCATCAACAGGAAGAACAGGTCAGCCAATATCCTGTCCAGAATGCTATGGGTGAGCTCATTGCCATATGGAACAGAAAATCAGTGTTTTTCTGCTTAAACACATTGCAGTTTTGGTGGAACTGAGGATAACCAAAACACAGCTACGTCCTTTCCCTAAGGTATAAGAGACTTGCACACAGTGACAGATGGGTATACACTTTTAAAGGAGATTTAAGGAGAAAATAGCACCTTGATATGTATTCTGAAAGAAAAAAAAAAAAGAAGAAGTGGTGTGCTCAAGGGAATATCCTCTGGGAAGGGCAGCTTTTAATTTTGAGATAAATACAGCACTTGGTTTGTTAAATTCCTAATGGTCTTTTAAATACTCAGTGGTTGCTGAAGTGAGAGATCATTCTGCTTCTTTCACTTACTCTAAAGGGAAAAAATAATAAAAACATTAATTTAAGCTACTTTCCTGTAGCTCTCATGTCTTGGGTAATGTTGGTCAGTCTTGGAAATGTCAAAAATTGTGGAAATCTGGAGAAATAAAATGAAGAAAGAAAAACCTACTAGAGGCAAATCGTGTGAGAGGCCAAGAAATCTCCATTGTTTCAGACACTGAGAATACTTTGAATGATCCTGGTTATATTCAGTGAATAAAAAGTAATTTCTGACCCTGGAATTAAGTATTTTGTTGATGGTTTTAATCAGAAATACTGATGTTTTACACATCACCACATTTGGATGCCACAGGAATAATTATAGTACAAACCAAAAAAACCCTCAGCCCTAAAACACCTCAAATCCATGATCTGGCAGCCTCAGGTGGCTTTGTGCTCAGAGGAGTCCTACCTAGAATAAGAAAGCAAAGTGTTTTACTCACAGTTGCCTGCAAAAGGAACTTGGGTTTTTCCCTTTAAGGACAAGAATATTCACTTGAAATACTTTGGTGGAAGATTTGGTTTTACACCTGAAGGTAAATGGCCATTTGAAATGGATGTTACTGAAAGTGAGGAAACAGCAGTTTATACTGAAACCAAAGGAATATTTTGCTGATTTTGATTGATTAATATGACAAAATCTGAGTTTTCCACAAATAGCCAATGTCTATTTGTTTTCCTGGATATTTTTTTGTTTTGATAGGACTCTGGATGGGTGAATTCTACTCAACTCATAGTGTTCTGTTCTGGAAGCTGCTCTGGGCACTTTATTGGAAAAGGAGCTGTTGGATTCCAAGGGATGTCAGAGGCTGGTGGCATCCAAATTCTTCTTTCCTTTTTTTTTTTTTTTCCTTTTTAATTTTAGGCTAAAGTTATTCCCTGAGTTTTCTGTCTGCAAAACCCTCCAGTCCCCAGCCCGCATTTTTGCATCCCATGTATTCTGTGCTTGGTGAAAAACAGGGTTGTTTACCAGTGGGAATGATCAATGGCTCCTGCAGGCGTCGGCTCATCCCACGGCAGGAAACCACTTAAGTGTGTGCTTTGCTCTAAGCAGAGATGGAAGGCAGAAGTTGTGTGCCCTGGAAAACGATGGATGGATGCTGATGGTTTTGTTAGCTCATTTTTCCCTCTGAAGGGTTTATTAGGCTCTCACCTGCTTCCAGCTGTATTGTAACTGAGACCTGCAGAGGAGCTTATTGTTCCCATCCCCTCTGAAGAGGGTGCCTGGTCCCCTTGCCTGCAGTCCTCAGAGCTGTCACCCAGCACTGCTGCTTTGGGGTTAAACCCTGGCCCTGTTTGTGATGGAGCGCTGACCCCGCCAAGCTGCACCCCTGGCTCAGTGTTTGGTGACCTGAGCTGCTGGGGAGTCCCCCTCATGGTTTGGGATCGCCCTCTGTGCCACACTCCACCTATCCCTCAGAGCACATCCACAGGGCTCAGGGATTCTCCCAACGAGCTGAGGAATCTGGGTCGGGTCCTGAGGTGACTGGGATGTGGAAGGTAAAATCAGTGCTGCCCTGTGGCTGAGAATTCACGGCTGTCAGCACTGGAGTGGCTTATCCTGCACACTTGCTCCTAGAAGAGAGGAGCTGCAGTTGGAGTGAAACCAGAGCTCATGGGCTCACCCTGCTGCCTCCAGACCTGCCTCCAAACCCGAGCTCTGCTGTGTTCATGAGCATCACCAGTAGCAGATACAAATCGGTGTGGATGGGCAGTGTTGCATATAGGGAAGGCACTGGAATGCTGTGCAGGAGACCTGCCTTTTGTTCCTGGTTCTCAGATAGTCTCCTGGGCCATCCTTTTAATTTCTTTGTCCCTCATTTTGCTATCTGCCAAATGACATTGGTTTCTTTTGTAAATCCCAGGGCTGAAGAGTGATATTCCTATTTGCTGCTCTGTGAAATCCACTATTCTCAGCTTATTCAATGTAATTTTTTCCATGACTTAAAAAATACTCTTAGTAGTTGCATTTATTTCCTTCAAACCTTTAGAGCTGTGAAGTCATTTCAGGTTTTCTGACAGCTGTTTAAATCCAGATTTCTTTCAGTTTCTGGTATAAACTTGCCGTGCAGAATAATGCTGGCACGCAAGGCTAAATAGTTATTTGATGCTCAATATCTTGGCACTTGCAAGTTCTCCAAGAGCAACCAACAGAACTCCTCTAAACTCCAAAATGAGTTTTTTTCGGTCCATTTATGACTAATCATATTAATCCTCTTCTCTGGGTCTAACAGTGATAATGCAGCATTCATGTGCTCTTTGTGAGGCATTGATTGTCAGAGCAGCAGAGAGTGGATGGCTCACAATGCTCCAGAGCACTGAGCCCCCTGTTCTTCCTCTGCCAGCAGAATTTCCAAGCTTGTCACAATTTGCACTGTGAGACTTGCAGAGTTGAAAGGATTGGGAACCTTCAGCACAAGCAGAAGTTGCTTTTCACCATCCTTCCTTCCTTTGCCTGGTGCCTGGACACAGCTGTCCAAGCAGCATTCTGCCTACAGACATCCCCAGGGCTGGCTCCAGGCTCCTCTGCAGGCAAAACCAACGAGGTGAGACCATGGCTGGGTTTCTTGGGCACAGGAGGGGGAAGAAGTGCTGTGATCAAGGAGAAGAAGGCATTAAGTGTTTGGGGGGTGATGCTGTCACAGCTCTTTTATTCCTGGTGCAGCTCAGAGCGTGTACAGCATTTCATAGGTCAGGATTTGCAAACCAGGAACTGGACTCCATTTCCTGATCTGAAGGCACCGTTTCACTGGCATTGGGTGCTTGTCCTGCCAGCTGGGAAGAGCCAGGCAGGGCATTTTCCTGCCCACACCCCCGTGCATTTCCCCACCTTCACCCCAGTGCTGCCCTGCAGCCAGTGAGCCTCACTCTTAGCACGTGTTGGAACTCTGCTGGGTCAGAGCTAATGCAAAGCTCCAAGTGCTTTCCATCAAAAAGGGGACATAATGGTTCAGTCCAGACCCTCATTAGCACTGCCACGGTTTGTCAAGAACATCTTGCAGTTCTTTCTGTTCCATGATAAACTCTGTGCGTGTTTGATATTCACATGTCCACATAGGTGTCGTTTGTTCTGTGGACAAACCACTCTGGAGGTTGGGGGGCCTTGGCTGTGGGCAGGGCATCCTTTGGGTTCTCGTCTCTCTCCCCTGAGTTGAGGAAGATGTATGTTTGATCTGCTCAAGTGCTAATCAAGGCTTGAATGACTCCCGGTGTCACCCCTGCTCATTTTGAGGTGGGAATATACAAACCACAGAGCAAAACGGTGTTTCTCAGCAGTGTGTCATAATGATTGGTTATAGGGGTGTCACAATTCTGCAAGAAATACAGTAAGTTCTGCTCTGCTGTCAGAATTGCTGCCTCATGGGGAGGCTTTTGTAGCTAAAACTGTTGTTCATTTGCAGAATCTGTAAGAAGAATGAAACCTTGACTGGAAATATGCTGAAAAGCTGCTGTCATAAATTTGACATAATGTGCATGACATGGATGGATAGATCATTGTTTGTCAGGCCTGGCAAATAAAACTGGTGTTGTGGAGTCAGAATTACAGGGAGAGGGGAACATTGTTCTACAAGGCATGTCTCAGAGAGGAACCAAATCTGAAGCAGCTATATATTTCAGTTGTGCTTAAAATGAATAATAAAGAAGGCTTGCTCAGAAATCTTGTTGTGCCTTGGAACACACATTGCTTTTTTGTTCTGGTGAACTTCTAAGAAAGTTTCTCACTCATGCACAGTAGTGCCTGCATGTCTTTTATTCCTTTTCAGTGTTTTTTAAAGATATTAAAGAAGCAGGCAAGAGACACCTAAGAAAGCAAGCAGAGAGACAGCTGTGCAGTGTTTTACCAGGGAGAGCTTTAGGACTGGCATTTTAAATTTCACTTGAGAGATCTCACTCCTGTTCTTGGTGCTCTTGCAGATTCACTGTACGTCTTCAAGAAATTACTCATTCTCTTTGGCCTGTGTTTTCAGAAGTGATTTCCAGGTTTGATGTTTGGATTTCCAGCTGGGTAGGTCCTGGAGGACCTATATGAGATATATAAACTGTGTGCAACAGTTCCACTTTGGAGTTTTGCACCCTACCATTTATCTGTCTGCATCTTTGAAATCAGGGTTATGTCTTTTTATGTGTACATGTAATTTCTAGCCCAAACCAAATCTGAACAGTAAATGATATATAGTATTTACAAGTATACAAACTCAGTAAAACACTGCAGCAACAGGTAATGAATTTGAATAGGTGGGAATTGCAGCTTGTAAAAAGAGGCTAGAATCTTGAATTTTATGGGACCAAATAGTGATTTTCTGTTCTAGAGATTTTAGCAAAGCATCCCTGGGAATGCAGTACCGTTTCTGGCATGTACAGGGCTTGATTCTGAAGCGTGTTGTTGTATGTCACACTCTGCTTTATAAAGCAGCTGTGGGTCCATCCATGACTTCCAGCTATGAGATTTAGGGCAGCAGTTTTCAAAAATTCTTAAATGAACTAGATTTCAAAGACATCTTTAAACTGTCTGTGTCTTTATTTGGAACCACTGCATCTTGCTTGGGTGAGGACTTTCAGCAGGTAGCTCTGCCTGAACGGGGACAACCAGAGGACAGAAAACATTCTTCCCAGAAGAAGGGCAGGTTAATTTTGGCCCCAACAGTAAGAGGTGCAAAATCTAAGCAAGCAGGGAAGTTGCTCTCATTAAATAGCAGTGCAATTTTGCTGAGAACAAACTGCAACCAGGGACGTTTTGGGAGAGTTAAGTCACTCTTGGACTGCTGAAAGAAGGAATACACCTTTGGAAATGCTCCGTGAACAAAGGCAGGCACAAACCCATCATCTCTTCCCTCCTGGTCTTGATAAAGGGGCTTTGGGGCCATCAGTGCTGCCCAGCCCAGACAGAGCATCATCAATATTCCTGACTTGTGGCTCTGTGCTGCTTTGACACATGGAAAATGAATGAGAAAGGGAGCAGCTTGTTCTCCCTGTTTATTTTTATATTTGGGAGTGTGATGTGAAAAGCAGTTTTTGTACCTTGGAGCAAAAATTTCATGGAAGTGTTCAGATGCCCAGACAGGAGGATTCTGTGCAATCCCTCTGTGTTTGACAGGTGTCCAGGTACCTGAGCTGGGATGGGCAGCTCTCACTGTCCTGGGGGGTCTTCAACCTCCCCTCACCCTCATCACAAAGGGTGAGATCACTTCTCCTGCTATGGGTTTCTCTGCTTAAATTGCCCCAGAGGAAGGGCCAGGGAGGATTGGTGGGCACTGACAGCTCCTGCTGAACATGGGGTTGAGCCTGACCTGCACACGGGTACACTGAGAGGAGGCAGCTGAGGACCGGGGAGGGGAAACTCAGCAGTGTGTGACTGGGAATGCTGCATTCCTCAGGGGACAAACACATCCCTCAGGCTCCCCTCCCTGCTGCAGAGCCCTTGGCACGGTGCTGAGCTCACCTCCAGCCTCCCTGAAGGATTTTCCCTGTGTCAGGGCTGCCAGGATGGCAGCCAGTCCCACAGTGACAACTGGGCTCTTCCTTCCCTCCTGGAGGCACGGCAATGGTTTCAGTGGCCGTGTGGGTCACCGGCTCTGCCTGGAGCGTTTGGTGAGTGGTGCTGGCATCACACCCATGGACAAACAACACTATGGAATTTGGAAGGTCCAGTTCCCCCTTCCATGCTGTGCCCCAGGGTGTTTCCTCAGCCCTGTGTCAGTCCCTGGACAGAGGTGGTGGTGCTGTGCCCTGGGAGGGTGGTGGGAATTGGAGCCCTTCTTGGTGATGTGGGTCTGTCTCTGCGAGTCTGCCAGGGGAAAGACTGATAACCTCCAGCTCAGCACGCAGGCACCAAGTGTTTTCACATACTAATGCCCTGCCTCACCTCTAATTTAATTATCATGAGTTAATGGCCCAATCCAGGGCTCACTTAATTGTGAGAAATCATCCCTTGAAAAGGGGATGCAGAGCTGAGCTGGGCTCGGTGGGGAGGGAGGGACAGGCCAAGCTCTGCGGGTGTTGTCCCTCACAGCCTCTTCTGCTGGTTTTGGGGGAAGAAAGGATCCGTGTTGGCCCTCAGCACCTGTTTCTCTGTGCCCAGCACATGCCCAAGTGAAGGAGAAGGCTGAAAGGAGAGGTGGGTTTGCACCTTTGAAAGGTTTTGTGCTGCAGGACCCTTTCTCCTAACAAACAAAATGTTCCGTTCTTACCGAGGGGACTGAAAGCATCACAGACAGAAACTGGGAAGTCAGAAGACAGCTCCCTTTGTGCTCCTGTAAAGGCCACCATCTCACCCACCTGCACAGCACTCACGGCGTCACAGATGTTTCTGTGGCAGCACTGGCTGCTTCTTATGTGCCCATGGAAAATTGGGCGAGAGAAATGTTTTTGCACTCTCACCGGTAAGCTGCCTGCGTGGGGATGAAGGTCACCTTGCAACAACTCAGAGCAATTATCTGGAGGAGGTTAGATCTCTGTCCTCTGCCTTTATATTATTCTCATAAGCTGCATTTTTGGCACCACTTAGAAGCCAGGAACATATCAAACCCGCATATGTCAAATGCTATTGACATCAAATACCTTTCATCGAGCCCCAAGCCCCTTGGCGTCTTTTGAGCTCTGCACCCAGGAAAGTGGCTTGTCAGAGATGATTTTTCCAACTGAGGAGGCAAGTAGCATAATGAGGCAGTGTAGCTTCAGCACACACCTTCCAACAAGTTTCCCAACTGCTCAGAAACCAAACATGAGCCTGAATAGTAATTAGCCCGCAAAGAAAGCTGGGGATACAAGGAAAGTGTGAACGGCATTAGCGAAGTGTTTATGGCCCCTCGTTGCCATTCTCCAAATGCATTTCTGTCGGTGTTTTCTCTTTTCAACAGGTAAGATCACAGAACAGAAAAGAAAACACAAATCCAACTTTTTGGAGCAGCATGAGCATGATCATTGCAGGAAATACCCAGATGTGCCAGGTGCTGTGCAGATGTGCTCAGCACTCAGGAAAGCCCTCGAGCTGCCTACAGAGCTGTTCCTTCTGGGCTTCACTGCAATCAAAAAGTGCTTTGCTCCACCCTGGATCTCACCTTCCTCAGGCTGGCACAGCACGCTGTGGTCAGAGGGAAATTCCCAGCGGTTCCAGCATGGTTTGGACTTACTCACCAATAACTTTGTTGGTTTTGTTTTGTTTTGTTTTGTTTTTGTTTGGTTTGGTTTGGTTTTGGGGATTTTTGTTTGTTTCTGTTTGGTTTTTGGTTTTGTTTGTTTGTTTTTTGGTTGGTTGGTTTTTTGTGTGTGTTTGGTTTTTGTTCTTTGTTTTGTTTTTTTGGTTTGGTTTGGTTTTTTGGGTTTTTTGTTTGTTTTGGGTTTGGTTTGGTTTTGGGTTTGGTTTTTTGTTGGTTTTTTTTTTTGTTGTTGTTGTTGTTGTTGTTTGGTTTTGGGTTTTTTTGTACTCCCTCTCCAGGGCAACAGAGGGTGAGCACTGACCTGGGAACATGTTGCTCCCAACACCTCTGTCAGCAAAGGCCCTTTGTAAGGAGATTCCTTTTCTCCTGTCAGCTCAGCTGCCCAGGTGCTGGGAAGTGCTCAGCTGAGCACTTTTGAAGTGTTACCTGAGCAGTGTTACCTGCCATGGAGTGCGCACTGACACAGGAGGAGTGTGAAGAGCTGGGTGTCTGCTGGGACACTCCAGGGGCCAGCTCTGGGCAGTCAGAGGTCCCACAACTCGTGAGCAGCAAATATTGAAGGTCTTTTCCTGTTTTCTTTTGTTGTTTTGTTTGTTTGTTTGTTTGTTTTTTCCTCTGAATTAATGTAGTTTAGGTATTCCACACTGCAGTTTTATTCCTTCTCTTCATAGGTGCTCAAACTAAAACATCAAATGAAGAACCTTCACCTTTCTTTCATAGTCATTTTTGAGATTCCTTTACTAAGTTTTATGGGGTTTTTGTTTGTTTGTTGTTTGTTTGTTTTGTTTTTGTGTGTTTTGTTTGTTTGGTTTTGTGTGTTTGTGTTGTTGTTGTTGTTGTTATTGTTTTTCCTTGTACAAGCCATGATCCAATTCCACAGGAAGGAAAAGATGTTTTCAGGACTTATCTGATGTGATGTGGAGTCAATAATTGCATCATTTTTTCCAAAAATACAGAGCTTTTAATAACTTTTATTTTTCCAAGCTAAAAAAAAATTGTATGTTCCTAAAATCTCTTGGCAACAGTAAAAGATAAAGTTGGGCAAGGGAATGGGAACTGACACATTTTTCTGGAGGTATTTTCACAGTCGTTCCTGAAAGCATTCCTCTATATGAGCCTCCAGAAGAATTTTACTTGGAAGTTTTTGGTAAGTGACAAATACAGGAAAAAAAAATCATTGCTTTTTATTAATGGCACAGAAATACATTTGAAAACAACTTGACAAGTTCTCCAGCTACTTGTGTGCAACCTGTGTAGAGCTGACACAGATATTCTGAAGTGACCTAACCCTTTGCTTGAGGATGGACTGGGTAAAGCATAAGTGGTGGAAGGCTCTGAGCACTCCTGCTCTAAGGTTTGGAAGTAGGGCAGGTTGCAATTAGAATGTGACCTGTCTGAAGGTTTTTCAGGTTGGTGTGTTGTGCTGAGTGTGGGGATCTGCTGGACACCCTTGTGATGTCCTTGAGGAACAGGCTGGATGTGATGGCCTGGGAGGAATTGTATTTTGGGGCAGTGTGTGGGTAGAGAGTATCCAGGTGATGCTGGAAGGGGTGACACAGGGTATAAGCTCTCAGTTGTCCCTGCTTTGGCCTCAGCGCCTCTGACAGCACTCTGGAGGGGGACAGGCTTTGGCTCGAGGCTGGGGGAGAAGAGAGGAAAGGCTGTGTCACTGTGGTCAGCACAGACCAGGCAGTGTCACCAGCAGGGCCAGTAGAGGGGATGGGTCAGGGAGGACAGTAGATGTCCCAGCTGCTCAACCCTCGACATCCTCTCACCCACAAAGCCCCCATCCCATGGCCTTTCCCCCTCCAAGATACACCTTCCACATCTCTCCTCCTCCCTTGCTTGTAAACCAACCTGGCTGCACTGCTCCCAGCAGCAGAAGTCCTGTCAAACCTTTACTCAAAGGCAGTTATTGTTATCACATCCCCCAGCCTTCTTAAGTGCCAAAGCTGTAAAACTGTCCCTGTCTTTCCCTTGTTTATTAGGAGGGTGCAATTCCTTTTACGTCCATGTCTTTGCTATTTGATGCAGACTAGAGAGAGATTCCTGGACCAAAGTTTTAAAAGGATGTATTAGTTCTGAGAAGAGAGAGAACAGGATCAGGTTCAAATCTAGAGGCAGGTGAATCTTTGCTAGCAGAAAGACATGCACATCAGCAAATGCTGCAGAGAAACAGCACAGTGGCTGTGGGATGAAAGGAAGGAAGGTGAGAGACTCCTTTAGCTTCACCAAATGAGCTGTGTCTACCAGCCCTTCTTACCAAATATTCTGACAAGCTGGTTTGATGTTGAATTCCAAGAGCACTCAAAAACATAGAAGAACATTTGCAGGTGAGGAAGCACAGAAGTAGGAGGTATGTGTCCCTGCCCTCTACCCCTCCTTCCCTTACTGTAGCACCTGCCACACTTCACAGTGTCTCTGTGAGCTGCTACTGACTTTACTCAAAGGCTACTACATGTGCAAAGCAGGACTGTGCAGCATGAAGAGTGTAAAAAGCATCTTATATTTCCCAGAGCAGTGACTGGAAACTGGGCTTCCTAAAAGAAAAACAGATTTAGCAATTAGAATTTAGAAATTTGTGTACAGATCATCTTTCAAAGTGCCCAAGCCTCAGGCAAAGTCCAAAATGTCTCTGGCATGCTCCAACCTCTGCAGTTGCTCACAGAAACACCCTTTTCATCAGCTAGAACAGAAATCCTGACTTTTCCTCTGTTACCATGACCTGTTCCTTCATCAAGCTAGGAAGAGACGCTTTGCCCTTGCCTTCCCCCTGTCATCAAAGGTTCTTTCTTCTCTGCCCTCCTCAAAGCCTAAAACCATAAAGAAATTGTATATTCTCCCTAATTAATGTGGTGATTTTTACAGAGATAATTTATGGCTCTGCGTCCTCTACTGCTGTGAGGTTTGTGTGCTCATTATGTTACCCCTTCCCTGCCTCAGCTGTGGTTCCAGTGGTGGCCAGCTCGGTGTTGTTAACTCCCAGTGGTGGGATGTTGAGGAGGTGCTGAATGCCCAGAGCTGGTGGGGTTTGGATCTTTGCTGGAGTGTGCATAAATGCTGGGTGAGGAGGAATAGGCAAGCAAAAGACACCCTGAAGAGTGTCCAGTGTCACCCAGCAACTTGGACACCAACAGCAGTGAGTCAGGTGCCTCCCAAGTCCCTGCTTATTATGTAAAAGATTGTTTTTGTATAAAAATAACTTTTGCAAGATCTGACTCAAGCTGAGAGCTGGTAATAAGATGCAGAATTAGCAATATTTTAATGGTCTGGCACATTAGGAATGAGTTGTGTTCCTACTTCATGCTGTGAACAATGATTCATCAGGGATTGAGGTGGTGGAGTTGCAGGTCCTTTTCAGATGTTCTCAGAGGACCTTTCCCCAGGGGATGTGTATCCTGCCCTGACACAAAATCTGCAGTTGCCATACATTTCCTGTATCAGCTATTAAATGAACAGCACTGTTTAAAAAGTACTTGAGTTCTGAAATTCTCCTTCAAGGACTCGTTGTTTCTGTTATGTTAACGCTGTAGAGCAGCAGTCTCTGTAACAGACTCGTGCTGGGACAGGAACTTGCCCTACTTTACATATTCATAGAACGCTACAGTTACAGGTTTTTCTTCCACACAGGTCAAGCAGGGGGAATTGCTGCTGAATCAATGTATCTATCTCCTCCAACTCCCAAATTTACAAAGAACACATTCCTGCTAAGATTTCTGTCTTTTTTTTTTTTTTAATTCTGTCTCACCGGAGCAAATTCCCATAAGGTGAGCCTCTGAAAGGACTGATTTTCTGCTTCCCTTGACTACACAAGACTCAGAAAAATTAATGAAGAAGTGACACCCGTCTGGCTTCCAGGGCATCACATTTATTTCTGCATAAATTCTCCCAGGTCAACTAAGAAACAGTCCAGGGTTAAAATCTCATCTAGTCACCTAGATTAAAAACTAATTTCTCTAAAGTATTGCCTACATTGAAACCTTTTCATGCAAATAAATAGCCAAGGGCCTCATTCTCTCCTTCTCTATTAGTTGTGCATGTCATGAATTTGAACAGAACATTTTGTCCTGTACTCTAATTACATGCATTATAAAGAAAAATCTACTCCTTGCATACATATTATGAGGAGCAGTTGAGAAGCACCATTCCATCAGGGCAGCCCTCGTGGTGGCTCATCCTGGTATTGACACTTTAATCCTTTTGTTTCAGGGGAGATTAAAAGGCAAGCGACGGCCGCTCCTCTCCGGAGCCAGGGGGAGTCAACCCGTGCCTAAGTGCCATTTCTGCTCTGAAAATACCAGTTTACAAAATATATTAGGTAATTAGCAGTGGTTATGGAAGAATGATAAAAAAGCACTGGGCCAATGGCAGAGTAAATAGGGCTACTGTTCAAACACCCGTGGGGCTCCCTGTGCTCTCTGCATGCACATGGGGACTGCCTTGGGCACTGCCTGGTGTGCTCATGTGCATGATCAGCTGCAGCTTCAGGTCCCTTCTCTTTGTCTCCCCGGAGAAGGAGAGAGCAGTGGACACACCAGGAGGCCACACACACCTCTTCCAATTAAAGTTGCCTTTTATCAAAGGAGAGTTGTAATCTCCTTCAAAAGATGCTGAGAATTTTAAAAAACATTGCAGAATATTAGACCTCTACCCGTGTTTGGTTTTGTTTAAAACAGCCTGAATTAACTTCCAGAGGCAGTGTCTGATTTAGCCTCTGCTTTCAAGATGCAGGCTGGGAATAAGCAGTGGGTCAGCTCCATCCTTTTTTGGCTTCTTGGTG
Organism: Formicarius rufipectus; assembly: GCA_013399695.1. Taxonomy (NCBI): domain Eukaryota; kingdom Metazoa; phylum Chordata; class Aves; order Passeriformes; family Formicariidae; genus Formicarius; species Formicarius rufipectus. Next base: position 631,248 of record VXAU01003789.1, read on the forward strand.
TGTAACACGGCACAAGGGAGTTTTGCAGAGGACTGGATGATGTTCCCTAGAGATCAGTCCCTGCCAAACCATCACATGTGGGGCACCACAGATCACCTGTCACCTGCACAGATGTTGGCCAGAATAAAATCCCAGTGGATTCTTCACCTCACAGAGGACAGGGCTGTGTGTAGGCAGCATCCCAAAAAAGTCAGCAGTTGAAATTCAGTGTGGTCTGAATTGCCAGGTGAATGTGGTTCTAGTGTGAGTGTGAATAACTCTGTACCTACCCCTGGTAATATGGGAGTGCTGCCACTGTACTGCAGTACATAACCTGTCTGTCTAGGTGGCTCTTGATTCAACTTATTTTCTAGGCTGGGATAGCACAAGAACCTGGTACTGTATTTGGCTTTCAATTGTGCAGTCAGATCTTTTTATCTCAGATGATTCGGGCATGATAAAAACCCTGCAACTTCCAGTGGTGACCTTAAAAGTTTAGAACAATCAGTGGCTGTCCACCAAGAAATTTGGAACTTGAATCTTTTGAGTGCTTTTCCTTGAGTGGAGCATCTTGATGAGTTTAAGCTAATGTGCAGTAACTGCCTTGTTACTACGAGAGTGCTGTATTTGAGGTCACAGTTGAAAAAAAATCCAATAATTGCAGAAATATCTTATCTCTGGATGCAATTCCTCCTGGGGTGGATAAAACAATTATTTTTCTCTTAAATCCATGGTGGAGTGCCAGGGAGGTGCAGTTCATCAGAAAAAGGGGGATCAGAACTGTTGAAGGCTCTCACTGTGCAGGTTCATTGGGGTTTTTGTTGGGCATCATTGAGGATGGATGATCCAAAGGAGACACTGGCCCTGTGTGTCAGCCTCTGCTTCCTCTCTGAAGCCACGTTTAGCAAAGCCCTGGCACAAAGGCTTAACAGGAGATGGAGAAAGGGTTTTATTGCCCACTGAATGCCTTCCTGCTGGGAGAAATGTTCTGGCTGCAGGTCCCAAGCATTAACCTTTCACTTGGCTAAATCAGCCAGAATTGCCTGTGTGCTGTCCGTGGTTGCACATGGGAGTAGCAATTATGAAAGCAGGATCATTCCTACTCTCTAGCAGAGTGCAGTCCTTGAGAAAATGAATTGTGATTGGGAAACAATTGGATGGTGGAGATGTTTCTAAGGAGAGCACCTTATTGACATTATTTTCAAACTAACAGGACACATCCTTGCAGTGCAAATATTGCTTTCTTTTGCAAATGTGAAAGAGTTATTACTTACTGCTCTGTGAGAGGACAGACCTGCCACTGAGATAACAGCAACTTAGTATTTTATTGTGAATCTTTCCACACAAACTCGGTGATGTTTATGATAGCAATTGCATAGACAACTCATCCTTCATTTCCAGTCTAACTAAATTACAAGTGACAACAATATAGAGCCTGATATTTAATTGCCTCAATGAACACTGACTCCTGGAACACATACCATGCACTCCCTGGCTGACACTCTCCAGGTTTGTGTCGTTCTGTGGAACTGCATTTTGGGGTCCCCAGGCTGAGTCACCAGAAAGACTTCTGACCTTCTGAAAATGCCTATAGTGAAAGACTTAGTAAATGGCTTTAAATTAAGTCTTGTGGGTTTTCTGCTAAGGTCATGGCAGAAGCTGAGAAGTCTTTGGATGCTGCTTTCGATTCCTGTCTCCCAGGCTGGCTGTGTAACCTTGGCAGATACCAGGAAAAGGGAAGAGGCACTGCCCTTCAAACAGGTGAGCTGTTCTGCTTTTGTGGGAGTTATTCCCTCCACTCAGTGCTGCACATCCACGTGCTGCCATGTGTGTGGTGATATCTCAGGCTAGCCAGCAAATCTGCAATGTGGGTAAAAGAAAACTAAACAAAAACAAAAAAAAAACCAACCAAACAAACAAAAACCAAAACCAAAACAAACAACAACAACAAAAAAAAGGTCTTTGTGCTGCCATAAGAAGCCTTGGCTTACCAGTGCCAAGCAAGCTGATTTCAGGAAAAGGTGCCTTCTCACGAAGACGGGGCCAACTACAGACTTGATTGCTTAGAGGAGTTGAGAGTTGAGACACTGTTGTTGGAGGTTTCCAAAAGCAAATTAGCCAAGCACATCCCACTGATTCTGAGGCAGGAGGTTTCCTTCCCAGAGCCATTGATTGGGGCTGTATGGAAGACCCCACTCTTTAAGGTTCCTTGAAGGATTCCCTTCTCTGACTGCAATTCCAGGTAGCCAAAAGTGTGCAGAGGTGCTAAGAAATGCATTTAGATATTGGCTCAAGCCTTTTTCAACCTGGGGGCCTGGGGATGCCTCTGACAGAAACAGTGTATCTGCCTGACATATCTGCAGTCAGTGCAACCAGATCTACAAATACCTCACTAAGTCAATAAATCAAACATATGTCTAATTCATCCCAGACCCTTTAATTCCTTCTGCAAGGAGAAATCCTATATATTGTGGAGCTGAAAGCATAATAAAGCTTTGAGCCATTTTTTTAATAAATTGGAAATCACTGGAGCTATAACTTTTAAGAGAGCCCTGAAGTTTAAGCTGATGTTCTAAATTATTTAAAATCATATAAAGTGTAGTGCCAGTAATTATTTCCAAATTTAATATGGCAATTTTAAAGAATGCGTTGATGATGTCTTATGTTCAGGATGTGCATGGCATGTACATAACACTGTGCAGTAAAACTTAGTGGGATCACTTGTTAAATCCTAGTGTGGGTTTATAACTGTACCAGATATTTATATCTGATGTCTATTTATCTGTATCAGACAAAGACACACATAAATATCTAAATGGGAAAATATAGCTTGTCTACTAAGACCTCATTAACTCTATATACATGGTGGCCCACTTTGGAATGTGGATGTAGCGGACTATTTTATTTCAAGAGTAGAGAATTCTGTCAATGTCCTCCAAGATTTATCTGCCCTAGAGACTGATTTAGTTTTTGATTGATTTCTAGAATTCCTCAATTAAAGATGCTTTAAACTGATAAGCCCAGTTTGTACAAACACTTGAGATCCTATTAGACACAGAAGTAAAACACAAATAATTTTAAATTGTCTGGTTTGGTTTTACAGATTTCTGCATGGAAGGGATTTGTCCTTCTCTGCTGCATATGTGCTTGTTTCAAAGAGAACAATTTATTTCTGGCAAAATTGCTGTGACTCTTTAGATTATGTTACTAGTATGAAATCCAGTCTGAGAACAGGTGAAGTGCCCAGCACTCATCATTCCAGTTATACAATCACAGGGGATTGAAAAAGTATTGGCTGATGTTGGACGGCACATTTTTTTTTTGTCAGGCAAACAAGATACTGAAGATCTCCTATGTCACAGAAAACATTCTTTTCTGGCTGATGCCTTGCAGTTTTCTGATTTATTTCACTTATTCTGACTTACTCTGTAGTTCTGTTGTTTGGCTTTTGTGTTCTCTTTTTGACTCGAAGCAGGGAAGGTTAGAAAGCAGGTGGCAAGAAAAACACAGAATTCTTTATCAGTTGTATGTAGACCCCTTGGTTTCTTGGATTCCTTCAGGTTAGTCAAGGTTGGACTTGTCTGCTGAGGACATGTTGGGCCAACCAAATTCACACTACAGAGATCCAGAAAGATGTACAGTGTGTCTGTGACAAATGTTGTCATGAGGAGAAACAGAAAGAACTCATTGTGCCTGAATTCCAAGCATCTCCAAACAATTTTTTTGACCCCAAGACTGTGTTCTTCTCCCCTTTTTTGCTTAAGAGAACTTCATGTTTCTGCAAGAAGAAACACTCTTAGAGAGATGGATGAGTCCAACCTCCTACCGAGTTTTTTGTTGCCAGGTTCTGCAGGGCAAAGGGGATGACCAACTGCTGCTCAGGGAGGTAAAGGCTGCCTGGCTAACGCTGTATTTGATAGACTGTGGGAGGGTTTCATCCTCAGCATCTCCCCTGTGCTCAGACTTGCCAGCTGTGTGTTTCATGCCTCACTTGGCTCAGATGCAATGTCAGAGAGCAGGGTGAGGGGAAAAGCCTGGGAGAGAGAATAGTGGTTTCATTCTTCCTTCAAATCCAAGAGCGGACAAAAATTCACATTTTTTTAGGACTATCATAGGTGTGAATCTTCACATCAACCACCCATTAATATTGGAGATCAGCCATGCCCTGTGGGCCAGAGGTGCAGGGGGGTTGTTTTTCACAGCAAAGCAACCCTAGCCCTGGTTGTCTGCCTGTCTGGGCATCCTGAGGGTAGTACAGAGCAACAGCGTTTGCTGATTCTGTGTATTGAGAGCCTTGGTTTCACAGCCTCAACCCAAACATTTTGCAGCAATTCTGAACCTGGGAAACCTCTCCCATTTTTCTTCAAGATACCAGTAACTTCAAGCAGAGCAATGTACTAAGATTGAAAAATACTACTCGTGGAATGAACCTACACTATGTATTATCTTCTAACTGGGGAGAAAGGCCTATGTCAGTGCTGGCTAAAGCTGCTTTAAATGGCCAGCAAAGCTTTCTCTTGTCGTGGGGAGACATTTAGCAGGTGCAGAAACACATTTGCAGGCTTAATGTGTGCTGTAAGGGATACTTTGGGATAATTCTGGCGGAGAGTTACAGCACCTTCACTTTCCCTGACCAGTATAATAGATCTCAGTGTAATAAAAGTTGCCCAAGAGATGGGTCCCACAACTGATCTTGGTGGTTCTTGTCCAGTGGCTGAGTGACAAACTGGCAATGAAGAATTTTATGGTCACTGTAATAGTTCTGCTCGCCAAGGCTCATTTCCTTCAAGTTTTATAAAGGCTTTGCTCTAGACAGACACTCAGACCTGGCTGTAGCTAGATTGGCTGCTGTCATTTGGTATTTATTTCATTTATTTCTCATGATCTTCTTCTGGTTGAGGACTTAAAACACTCTTTGAAGCACTGACTTGGTCATGGGATCGTGGCAGATGCTGTAAATCCTCTCTGCGTTGGTTCAGTCTGTTCTGCAGGTTGTGCTCTGTAAAGGTCTGGCTTGGGAACATGTTAATACCATCAGCACAACTAGGTCGTGGTTGGTTTAGCGGTTTGAGTTTTGGGTTTTTTATAACCCTCTGCCAAGGCCAGTGTTCCATGGTGGTGGAGTGGCTTAATCAAAAGCAAGCAGCAGGGCAATAGCAGAGCTGTAATAAAATCCCTCTCTTCTAGTCCACTGTATTACCCACCGCGTGACACATGACTGTACTGCCAAACCCAGCCCTCATTTCTCTGCTCCCCCTACCCTGCCCTGAGCACTCTTGCATTCTCAATCAGAAGAAAGCTTCTTATTCACCCTGCTTCTCTGCCAGCCTTGGTGAAAACCCACATCACACAGTTTCTCCCGTTGTTCATATCCACTTTTCATTTGCAAAAGGTCTAATCATCCATCCTTGATGGAATTAATATTTCTGCTGATGTTTTTACACCAAAAAATGTTTTTACATTTACATTCTGCAGATGTTTTTACAGTTTTTTACAACAAAACTCATTTCTCCATGTAGACCATGAGTATAGGCTTAATGCTCTATGTGTGCTGTAGGATGTAGCAATAAGTTTGATCTCAGCATTTTGCATCATTAGTGCCCATTGTTTCTCTTCTGAAGAAAGGAAAGTCATGGATACACAATCCAAATGAAAAAGACAAGAAACCCAGCTCAGAGACTGTAATTGTTGCTGCAGTTCTGATAGAATCATAGAATACCCTGAGTTGGAAGGGATCCACAAGGATCATCAAAATCCTCTTCCTGGTCCTCCACAGGACACTCCAACAATCCCACCATGTGCCTGAGAGCATGATGCAAGTATTTCTTGAACTCTTTCAGGCTTGGAGTTGTGACCACTTCCCTGAAGAGCCTGTTTCAGTGCCCAGCCACCCTCTGGGTGAAGAACCTCTTCCTGATATCCATTCTAAACCTTCCCTGACACAGCTCCAGCTGTTCCCTCAGGTCCTGTCGCTGGTCACCACAGAGGTCAGTGCCTGCCTCTCCTCTTCCTCTTCTGAGGAAGTTGCAGACTGACACCAGGTCCTTGGGGCAGATGTCTCGATTCTTCACGGCTTACAGGTGTGGGGAGGGAAGATGGAACTGTGGAGACTTCAGTGCAAAGACTGTAAAGAGAAGGGGAATTTCGTAAGAGAAAGGGAACTGCTACGACTGAAACTGTGGTGATTAGGAACAATGGTAGCAACATTTGCTTCGTTGCACAGGATGCTAGAAATGAAAATACTGAAAATTCTTGCTTTTAGTTTTTCGGTTTCCTTGTGTTACTGGAGGGAACTTAGTTAAGCCAGTGGGAATTGCTGTAAGTAACAGTGAGCAGCCCCGGTTTTACTGCTGTCTCCTTGGCACTGCATCATTGCTGTTGCTCTGGGGGCTCTCAGAGGAAGTGGATTTTGCTGGCCACTTGGGCATTTTGATGTGTTACACCTCAGCTGAGATCTCAGTTTCAGCTTACAGAAGTGAGAAAGAGATTTTTAAAGGTGGTGTGTGAGCAAATTTTGTTGGCCTTTAAATATGCATGTAATTTCTACAGGGCTTTGGAAAATTCTGCTGTAGCTTACAAATGTTGTAACTCTAAAATACCAACCTGATTGTAATTATAATGCCCCTTTCTCATGTAAGCTGCAGAGGAAAATAATTCAATTTAACAAAATCACTGGCTGTTTAAACGAATGGGGGAGTAATTAAACGTAGTGGTTACTGTGGTTTCTGTACAACTCTGTGAAGTCTCTAATGAAATCTGCAACTCCATTGTGAAGAAATGACAGATTAAAAATGAAAAGGGAAAGAACAGGAGTCATTACTTTTGTGATCTTCAACGAGAACACACTCTGCTCCATCTGCCAGACCTGCAGCTGTGGTTAACTAATAAACAGCATTCCCAGTGCTGCACTGACTGCATGTGATGTGGCTGGTGCACAAACAAAGATGTCTTGGCAGAATGAGGTGCTACAGGAGTTGTTAAAGAAGAGCAGTCTTGTCAGGTTTAGATCCGATGGAAGGGAAGGGGAAAGCTTTGCCTTTGCCATATGAAAAAATAAGCAAGTCAAAACCATTTTACTCACAATTTTCTGAGACTGTAAAACATAGCATAGGGTAATAGTAAGAATGTGCTTGAGGCTACAGAGGACTAACGTTGGCTTTAAAAGCACTCACAAGCTGTGGTTTTCTTTTCCCTTCCTATTTCCAGTGGGTTTATCAGGTAAAAGCAGAGAAAATATCCTCCTGAAGTGCTTCAGAGAATTTTTCAGCTTACTCCAAAACCTTGGATCTCTCACTGCTCTGCGTGGAAGGCACCTTGCACAGAGACTCCTGTGATCTGAAGGAATCAGGTCTGTCTTTGGTGTCTTCCCTGCCAACTCAACATTCACGGATTAGTGAAGCTCCCAAAATTGTGTTCAGAAGCTGGGGTGAAAGGTAGTGCAGATATCTGTGAAGCCCACTGAAAGCAGGGCTTCAAAAGGTAAGATCTCTGCTATGATGCTTCTCCCAATGTCAAAATTTCTAAGTGATCATTGTTCAGAATTTTTATCTCCCACAGACTTGACTGGAATTGCAATGTCATTTTACTGGAAAGCAGAATCCCTTTTCCATTGGCTCAGCTATGAATTCTGTAGCTTACTTTAATTCACAAAGTTCAGAACACTTTAGCCTGCATGTCTTGGTCCAGGGACATACCAGACATGCAGGTGGAAGGTTTCTCTTACTCTCATTATGCATGGATTGAAATGGTTGGCTTCAAAAGTTAATTACTCTATTGTTGTCACAGAGTTGTGCCTGAAGCATCAGTGAGATTTTTTCTCTTCTAGTCACTGGCAAACATCGTTGTGCCAAAGCAGCTCTGAGTCCTGCTGGCAGTCACAGTGCTGGTTCCAGCCTGGCACAAGGCTGTGACATGCTGCTCTTGGAAATGAAAAGGAAAATGCTTCTCACAGAAAACTGCTCTGTATGAAATACTGCAGGGTTGGCAATAAGAAGTCAAGGAGATAGAATTCTGCTGTCCCTTGCATTTGTTCTGTAACCATACTAAACCAGAGGGAGACAATTTACATAAGACTTTGTATCAGTAGAGATTTTGGTATGTGTTTCGAGGGAGAATGATCATTGCCACCATTAGAAACCAAAGCATTTGCACTGACAGAGCTACATAATGAGCCGTGAACAAACATTTCTTAGTGCCTGACAGAAGTGGATAAGGGACCTTCACTATTTTTACTGCTCTAAGTGCGTGTAGAACAAGTCTGACTGAAAAGAGGGGCCAGTGAGTGACCAACACAAAGGAGGACAGGGTTGCAGCCACGTTCCTGTGCTTGCTGACATTGCTGCCAGTGGCAATAGCAAACTGAGGGTATTTGTATCTCTCCCCAGTTCCCCAGGGCAGGACTGCCTTGGAAAATCTCTGCTGCTTTCCCTCAGGAATGCTTCATTAATCTCCAAGCCTTCAGCTGCTTCCACCTGGGTTTTTTTGGCCTTTATGAATAGCTTCATTCTGCTCAGTGAGCCAAGACAAGCTTAGGACCCACACCACAGCTTTTGGGCTCTCTCTGGGTGCACAGTGCACAAGACCCTCCCAGGGAGCAGCACCCTGCCAGGGGTCACAGTGGCGTAGCAAATAGAGATGACATTTAAATTCTGAAATTAGGAGGCAGAGGTGTTGAGCTGTGCCTATAGAAAATAAAGGCAAATTGAGACATACATATAGTATATATAGCTATAAATATGTATAGATGTATGCAGCACATGCCCACATGGGCAACCTTGTCAGGCCTCAGTTTCTAAGCTGTGAGTGAACCTCAGGAGAGCCCAGCTCCTTGGTGAGGCACATCCAGCAAACTTAGATCAGCTGAACACACAGCCCAGAGCCTTTCCTGGGGCACCAAATGGAAAAGAAGAGAAAAGGAGATTGGTCTTCCTTCCCTTATGAGTTTCACTCATTTGATCTCTCAAATGTAAAATTACAGCTCCTCCAACACAACAAAGTCCACCCTACACATGAGGCCACATTTTTGGTCCGTATAGCTCCTCTACATCATCTGTGCCACCCCAATTTACACCCCAGAGGATCCAGCCTCGTGTTTGTAAACAACACAGTGATACAGCTAATCTAGAGGAATGCACAAATGAACGGTATTCTGTTCAGCCAGTAGCTCGCTAATAACTTTCTAAAATTGTTCTCCAGCATTAATTGAAATCATAAATCCCAATCACATTCAAAGCATAACTACTGTATGCCACTGGCTCACTTCAGTTCTTAATCATAGTCTTCTGGGGAATTTTCTTACTGCTTCTTCCTTCCCCCAGGAGTGGCCATATTTATTATTGCAGTTCAAATACCTGGAGATATTTCAGTTGAAAAGCCATATAACATCTCTCTAAGTGTGTCAATACGTGTTCAGCTTAATATGAATGTCTGTGCCATTCCCACTGGAGAGAAGTAAAAAAATGTCAAGGAAATATATTCAACTGGTTTCTGCACAGAAGCCTGCAGATATCTTGTATCTAAAGAATATTTAAATTCTGTTTTGTTAAGACAGGATACTTACATTATACAGTGGAACAGCCAGGAGGTTATAGTCTCCACTAGACAATTTGCCAGGCAAGAAAGATGGCTTAGTTGAAATGTTGACAGCTTTATTCTTGTGGCTTTGGCAGAAAAATAGGCAAAAAGATTGCAGAGGCGGCAGGATAGAATACAACATGAAAGTTCAGAAAAATATTAACTAGCTGTAAAATGAGTGGGTGGATGCACTAAAGGAGGTGGCATTTCAGTTGTATAACAACTTATTGCAACGTTTTTATGGCCAAATTATGCTCTTTTTCTGTGCTGTATTTTTGCATCTGCTGCCCAGCTCCAGTGGAGAGGTACAAAATGTTTATTTGGAAGGAGAAAAGGGCAGTGGCCATTCATCATTTTCCCTGAATCATCCCATTGGCCTCAGTAAAGATTCCCCTGAGAATTTTATTCCATTTCTAATACATTATACACTGTGATTTTACAGATCTGCTTTTATTTTCTAGACCAGTCACTTGCATAAGGCTCCTACAAACATCCCTGACCTGAATGGGGGTTTAGAAGCTATAATGTAGGGCACAGCAGGGGAGTGGGAATGTCAACCTTCACAGGGGAAATGAGGGTTTAATATGGCCATCCTTCTGGCTGAGGAAGACCAGACAGCCTGATGCATCTCCACAGTCATGTCCTTGGGCCATCCTGTTCTCCTGAGCATGATGGAACCAGTTCCTCCCCCACAGGCTCCTTAGCCAGAGCTGATTCAAAGCTGGGTGTAGTGGTGGTTGTATTGGAGGGGTTTGGACTCTTATTCTACACAGAACTCTAAACCAACTTTTCTTAGCAGCCCCTTGTGCACATCACAATGGACCTCACTGGCTGTAAGGTCTGTATTCTAAAGAGCATTAGGCATGGACAAAAGGAAAGAAAGGAAACATGATAACTCCCCCTTCAGAAATGGGAAGTGAGGCATGTTTTTCTTTTCTGCTCCTTTTCACGGCTCTGGAGGCTTTTAGAGGAGGCTCTTTGAGCAGCTGTAAAGCTTTAGGGGGGAAATTGTTGTGTCTGTTCTTCAGGTGTGGCCTCAAGGGGTAAATTTTATACATTGAGTAAACAGGATCTTGGAGTGCTCCATAGCCCAGTCCACCCCATAGTGGAATAATCTCTGCAGCCTTGGAACTACTCTAAGCTGTTACCCCAATTGCACGGGTTCCAGAGCCTCCAGTACCAGTTAAGTCCCCTGTGTCTCTCCTGGTCCCCTGGAACTTAATCTTCAGCATCCCAGTTCTACATCCAGACTGATTCTCTCAGGATCTGCCCTGTTTTCCTGGGCTAAGGTGAAAAGGAAAGGCTTTCTGAACAGGAAAAAGTATTGACATGATTTGGAGAGGGATAATGGAAAGCCCTACGCAGTGAGATCAGCGAGAGTTTGGTGATTTAATGGTAAGGATTTCTTTAAAATTGAGTCATAGAGGTAAGGGTGGGAAACCTGAAGACCTTAGACAAGAGTGGGGACTTTAGTCGCCAGGTTGTACACTTCCTTCCATCCTAAAGGTGGCAGCCTAGAGAGTCTCCTCAAAGATATTGAATTTTTCTGACTTGAGTGTTCAAAGGTTGTGTGGGAATTTACTGCAGTGGACACAGGCAAGGAATAATGGAAGAGCCAAGGTTCAGTGACCAACATAGGGAAAAACAACATGACAGCCACCATGGGAAAAAGTGACTGAAATATAAACTACGGGACCAGGGACAGTTTAGACAGTTTACACTGAAAACTAAAGACTGGTGAAGAAAGAAACTCAAACAGAAGTTAGAAAACTGTCAATAGAGTGAGCCAAGATACCAAAAGCAATTCCTACAACTAGAAAGAAGGGTCTGTCTGCTTTAACGGGTTCCCAGTAGCCCAATTCCCAGGAAGGTGGGAGGCCTGGTGAGGAGACAGAGGTAGGGGATAAGTGTCTAGAAAACAGGTTTGTTTTTCCCCTGTGGAAAAGATGATGTTTTTTCTCTAAAGCCAAAACATTTTTACATTTCAGAGACAAAATATTTCCAGGGTACTTTCAGTGCAGAATTTTGGTGAGTTAGAGATCAATTTTTGTTCAGAGCACTCATACAGAAATGTCCAGAAGCACCTGACCCCCTGGGTGCTGAGCTACTGACAGAGTAAAGAGCAGGAAGGGTGCAGGGGCACCAAAGGTCATTTTCCTGGTGCCAATCTCCCTGATATCATTCCAGCCAACCACCTCAACCAGACATTTCTTGATTATCACTGTGTTTTTATAGTCTGGATCCAACTTATTTACTGAGCTCCTCTCCATGTTTTCTACAACAGTGTTTACAGGTTGGAACATATTTCCATTGCATGAACATTTTATTTCCCATTTTTAGCAGTATACCGTGTGCAGTTTGGCTTAGAGAAACTTGTTTTTTCAATAAAACACCTGTAGAAAGTTATTACCAGACATTTAATGGAACATTTTTACAGTGATGGAGTTCTGTCAGAAAAGCAGCAATTGATTGTGTCTGTGTGTAAAACTGATGGGTGTGAATGCTCCTGCCCTGGCACAAAATAAAAAGAGTTCTCTATGAACTACCCTCAACACTGGATATTTTAACAGATTGAACTGGCTTGAATTTCTCCATAAAAACCTCAGGAAACTTTCAGGGAAAGTTAGACACATTTTTTCCCCCTTCTTTCATCTTCATGCAGCTCTGCAGTTTTAATTTTTCCCTTCCCATGGGACCACTCCCCCTGTCCCATCCCGGCCCCCAGTTATTCTGCAGGTTTCCAAAAAAGAATACTCTATAACCAGTGAAGGAAACTGAGCTCTCCAGGTGTGACTGGGATACTTTTCCTTCAGGGATTATTTTGTGAGCACGGTGATTTCACTTGTTAATCCTGTTCCTTGACTTGTCCCTGGGGCTGGTGCACAGTGCCCCTCCCACAGCTACAGCAGCAGCAGCACAAGAGGATCAAAACAAATGATACAATTTGCTTGTGGCAATAATTTACCTGCCTAAGCTCTAAGGGAGGTTAACTGGATCTTTTATAAATTTACAGCTATTCTGAAATTGTTGATTCTGAAGTGTTTGGAGATTAAAAGATCCTCAAGGAACAGAATAAATTAGACCCAAAAATCTCTGGAAACTTTCATGGGGTCAGAAGCTTAGGCTGGCCCCCCATTCATGAGATACTTTGGTGTTTAATTTCCATATTGCAAAAACACATGAAACAAGCAGATGGCTTACCCCACAGAGCCTGGTCAGTATTTTCTATGTAGAGCAACACGGCACGTCAGTGGAAATTTTTCCTTCGTGGCTTTTTTGTAGAAATTGCTCGTGACACTACAGTGGTTTTAAAGACTAGATCTGGTTTCAGAAAACCCTCAGTTCAAGCTATTGCAGAGAATCCTGTGTTTTACAGGCACCCCATTCACTGGAAATGCTGTGCTCAAAATGCCTCTGGGTTTCTCTCTCTCCTGTTTTTGTCTTCCTTCTATCATGTATCACGTCGTGTATCATATCAATGTCCAACTCTGATATCATTCATTCCTGACAGGGCTAAAACTGGATTTTTCATGGGAAGAAGGTACTGGGTAAAGAGTGTTGTGAGCAAAGTGGGAAGCAATGCAGGAGGCAAAAAAAAAGAAAAAAAAAAAAAAGAGACACAAATACTTCCTGTGCAACTCTTTCAAGGATTGTTCACTTGCAATCCCAGGTACTGTTGTGATGGTTGCTGCATTTTTATAGACAAAAGGGGTATTTGCAGTGTGAGGATGGAGAGCTTTGGTTGCTGGGCTGGTTGTGATCTCAGCTCACGACTCGGGTGAGACATTTTTGCTCCAATGACCTCTAAGCTGCCTTTAGTTTATTGATTGGCTAATAGGGAAAATTGATTTTTAACTAACTCACCACTTTCTCGACCTGAACACAGTTGTCACTTCCAGTAAGGGTACTTTTATTGCATCATGTAAGTTGTCTCAGTCATCAATTCATTCTGGATGCTGCCAAAGGTGGGGATGTGCCAAAAGGCTTGGCAAGGAGCCCAGCCACCGACGACACAGCCCAGGACAACCCGTGGGTGAACCGTGGTTATGTTCCACCTCTCACACACCCTCTGCTCTTGGCAGAAAACAGCTGGCTGTGCCTAAGGGGTGATAGGCTGAAAAGAAGAAAAAGCCAAATTGAGGGAGTGGCAGGGGAAGATCTCAGGGAATATCAGAGGAAGAGCATCGGGGAGACGCTTCTGAAGTGTCCCACTTGCAGCTCAGCCTTTCTCGCCATGACACCTCAGCAGCTGAAGTCAAGAGGCAGCCGGAGGTGTAACACAGAGGAAACTGGTCTGAACTGGGCCTGTTCCACTTTTGATATCCACAGTCTGAAGTGAAAGGTTTCACAGGTAGAACTGTGGCAGCGTATTTCATAAATGTCCTCCTGTAAGATCCATGATCAGGGGTTCCAGGTCTCATTCCATTCCTTATTCCCAGCTCACCTGTGTCCTTGGGAAGTGCCAGCCAAGCTGAAAACCAAGGTGGGAGGTGTAACCTGGGGGTGACTGAGGTAGAAGACACTGTTTGGTTTTTTATTGTTGTTTTGGGGTGTTTTTTTTGCAAAAAGCACAAAAGGAAATGTCATTTTTGCTTCATTTGAAATATTCAGTTTTCCCAAAGCAGTGTGTTCTCATTTTCAGGGTTTTTAATCAAAATCAATTCACTGAATTTTACAGGAAAAAAAGTACAATTGAAATAGGAAATGGAGGCACATCAGCTAGAAATTACAAGATGAAACATAAGAAGAGCAAAGTGAAATGCATTCTAGTTCTAAGAAGAAAAATACTGGAATTAAAGATTCCAAAATTTTCAGAAACAATTTTATTTTTTTTTTAGTGAAATACAAAAAAAATTTTTTTTCTCTACATCAAACCAGTCTGGTAAGTAACCCTGTGCCCTCTTTTCCAAATTAATTTTGAAAGAAACTTTCATTTTTCTGAGTGAATTTATTATATGTAATTCCTCTTCATCTGGTTCTCAGTTCAGTGCGTAAACATTAATGTATTTTAATTAATGCAACAACATGAATAACTTCGATGACTTGATTGAAGCTGTGTAGGATAATGGGAAGCTTTGCTGGGAAGGCTGTTACTTGCCTGGTAAGCTCAGCCCAGGAATGTGGAGGACTCCTGAGCACAGCAGCTGTACAGACCAGCCCCGTGGCATTGTAGGAACCTAAACTTGCACAACCCCGGCTCACATGTGGGGGTTCAGGTTTAGCAATCTGTAGGTGATCTGGAATATATAATACTATCACCAGATGCAAATGTCTGGTGATATTAAAGTTTGCAAGCAGCTCCTTGAAATGAGCAGGAGAATGTGTGTGGGTGCACCAGGGCCAGGAGCCAAAAAAGCAACTACCAATTTGGGACATCCATGTCGTGAAAGTTTGACTTATTTGATGTGGCACCCCACAAAATTCGTGCTCATAAAGAACCCTAAGCCCTCCATCTTGGCTCAGGTATTTTTGCTCCAAGCACAGACATTTCCTGATGACTTTCTTTGGGCAGATTTTTTTTTCAGCACTTCTGGGCTGCATCTCCTCTCATGACAAACAAGACTCCGAGCTGACAAAAGCTAATCTGATACAGCACAACCTGGTGCCACAGATGAAAGGCAGCAGGTGAAAACACCTGAATTTGATGAAAATCCTTCAGCAGGACAAGTAGGTGTCGTGCAAAGAATCTGCTGGGAAAGACAGAGTGTTTGAGTCTTGGTTCACAGTGGCAAAGTCAGAGGGTTACAAAGATCATGGTCTAGAGGAAGGGTCATGACACCTTTTCATTTATGTATTGGCCCATGCTGAAATTTTCATTCTTCCCAATTTTTTCCTCCTTCTTGGTCTGTCAGCTACCCAGAATTAAAGTTGAAACATCTCGTTTTGCTCACAGCTAGACTGCTGTTCTTCAAGAGATGGAAAGTAAAGAAAGTAACAAAGCTCTGAAGTGCTTTCCTGGCTTTGGACCACATCTCAGCCTATATAATTTGTGAACACGGGGACTTGCAAATGTCTGCAGGCAGGATGTGGCTCTGTATTTACTGATAGCTATTCTAAAATATACATGCTGATCTCCATCATGTGAAGTGTGTAGCTAAGTGTAGCTGGCAGCATGGCAAGTTCTAAAGGATACTTTTAATTGAAGGCTGTAGTTTCTGATTATATATCACAAGTTCTGCTGCTGTTGTTATGTACTTCACAGTATCCTCTGGGGGCTGAGTGGGACTGCAAATGCGTTACACGAACATTAAAATGTAATGTCTTAAAATTGTGTCACACAAAGGAAAACTCCAACACATTTGTTGATTATTTTGAGAGAATGTTACCTCTGAAATTGGACATAAATGCACCTGCAATCTGCAGGCGTTGAGTGCTCCCTTACTCGGCAGTAATCTCACTCACTTCTGTGGGACTACTTGAGAATGACAGCACTGATCCCTGGGTAAGGAAAAGAACCTGATTTTTTGTTGTTAAAAACAAATCTTGACCCCATCGCTCCTAAATCGTGCTGTGGACAGATGTTAGTTTATTAAAGGGAAGCAAACATCCAGCCCAAGACGTTCCTTTTAATCTCTTACCTGCATTTCTTTCTTGCTTTTCACTGATGTTTAAGGGTGTTTTAGGCTCTTTGTGTGAAGTGTTGCCCCGGTCAGAAGCAATCAGACATGTAATAGACTGAGGGCAACTTAGCTTAACTCAGTTCTCAAGACTCCAAAAGACATCAAAAGCTTGCCTTTTAAAAAATGTGCTGTTTACATGCTGGTTTAGTTTGTTCTCAATAATTTATTACCTTCTAATATATTTTTTTTTTTCAGTCTTGCTTATTCTCAGTGGAGGCAGCTGGATTTTTGTCTGAAGGCATCATTATTGTGACGATGTGAAAAACCCTTAATGGTTTATCCATTAAGGCCTGGAGTTTCATAGACTTGGAGTTTCACAGGTTGTTGTTTGTTTTTTGGTTTTTTTGTTGTTTTGGTTTTTGTGGGTTTTTTGTTTGGTTTTGGTTTTTTGTGGTTTTGTTTGGTTTTTTGTTTGGTTTTTTTTATTTTTTTTTTTTGTTTGTTTTTGGGGTTTTTTTTCTCTTCAATGCAGAGTCTGTCTATTAAATCCATTTAAGCAGGCAAATGAGGAATAACCAATTTTTAAAGTATTTTTGAGTGTTACGCAAATATTCTTGATTTCTGATGCTTATTCGAGTTTTATGTTGAGTTTAAATTTGCAGCTTCATTTCAAAGTGCTAAATGCTAAACACTACCTATGGTGTTTCTGTCTGAAGGATCACAACTGTTTATTTTATCATGTTAAGCAAAACCAGTTTAAAATGGCCTTTTCCAAAACCCCATTGAACAGTTTTAGGCAGGATGACCAATTAACTGGACAGTCTGCTCTTCTGAGCTCTCCTTAGTACTGACTGCAAGTTTAGAGGGTTTTAGTCTCTGAATCAGTAGGCAAAAGTCATTCATCTAACCATGTCTAAGTTACACCAACCCAGCCTGCCTTGCTAGGGAGAGCCTGCCTTTCTCCACAGGCCAGCCCTGGCCAAAGTGTATCAGAGATCTATTATTAAAATAATTTAAGTTCTTTTGATTTCAACAATTTGATAGATTACATGTTGCAATGTCTGCTGTGCAGCTCAACTGAGTCAGCAGCAGATGCTGTCCTCATATTCATATCATATGTGTGTGTGTGTATACCTATGCACATAGGAACTTTTTTGGGGTGTGTTCTATTTATACATTTGGGGTTTCTCAAATTTTTCTTGCACTTTTTTGTTAATTATACATCTGTTGCATTATGATGAACTTGTCTTTTGGCATCTCTTACAAGAACATGTTTTCTCGTGCAGTTGTTTATCCAAAGGTTAGAACTCCTAAATCTTATTTTTTACAACCAGTTTACTGAATCTGGATGGACAGAGAATTACCTCTCTGTTGAAGAAGCCCTTTAGCTATGATTTTCAGTTTCCACTTTTCTGTTATTTCTGTGTTCTCATTGGCAACTCGGAGTCACGGCTGGAATAGCTGTTACGTCCTGAACAGTGGTCCCCCTTGTAGTGCTTCGTTGTCTCTTCCTGCCTCCAGCATTTGGATCGAGCCACTTTATGCTTCTTGAAGGCAGAAATCCCTTATGGAAACCTTTCACTTCAGCTCGTTCATAACACAGATTGATAAAACCTCTCTTTGCCTCTCTCAGGAGCCAAAAAGCCCTTTCCATTTCCATGGCAGCACCTGCATGAGGTCCCCTCTCCACCCACCCTGAGGATGATGCATTATGCAGGAGATGAGCTGTGCTTGGACCAAGCCTTGCAAGGGGCTGTCCCTGCAGAGATCTCACACGTGCTGGGTTGGGAAGCAGCCCTGGGAATCCATCAAGCAGCTGTCTGGTTATGGCTTTAGAAACATTTTCAGGAAGTTTTAATATTCTGACATGAATCCTGTGTTGCTGCTCACTGCATCCCTATTCCCCAAGAAACTCAACCTTGATGGAAACCCCCAATGAACCCAAGCTGCAGGAGTCTCCTTTCCCGGGAGCAGAGACTCCCATGTGCCTCTGGAGAGCTTTGTGGGCTCAGTTTTACTGGTGCTACATCAGCAATTCATCCCCTTTGTGTTTCTGCTGTTCCAGTCTGGTATTCAAGTACTTCCTCCAGCAGATTAATTACACAGGAAATATCAAAGAGATTCCTCTAAATCCAAAGTATGTGCTTTGACCTAGAGAGAATACATAACATTCCTGTTGTGTTTCTTTCTGTACACAAGTGTGCTTCCTGCTCAGAAGGATTTTAATAGGTGTACTTGTATTTGTCATGTCAGTGCAAAGTTTTGATTTGGCAAAGTATATTTAGATCTTCAAGTTCTTTGTGGAGGTAAACAGAAGATCGAATAACACCAAAGAAGAGCCAGAAGAACTTCATTGGACTTTGGAGAATAAAGGGTGTCAGGAAATGGTTTCAGTCTGGTTTAGTGAAAGGTCATACTTGCTCTTTTCTGACAAATAGAGATGTGAACTCGAAATAGAAAATTAGCTCCACTGCTAACAGTAAAACCCTCTTGTGTCTGAAGATGCCTTGAAATCTGAATAAAAACACAGTGAACCAAAGCCTGAAGCTGCAAATTGAAACATCTACTGGAAATGAAGAGTGGTTCCCATTACCATGTCTGGAAAACCCTCTTCCCACTGTTCTCTCCTTTATTTCTAAGCAGCCATACAGGTACCACCAAAATAAGTCTCCCATGACTCCATCCAAAGAGAACCTCTCTCAGTTTGAAGACTGGCACATTCTGGCTGTCTATAAACCACAGGAGTGAACTCATAGACTCCCATTTGAACCTCTTCCTCTTACCATGCTCCTGCAAACTACAGTTCAAAGCACTACCGGTTTTGGTTTGGTTTGACACAGACGTCGGGGGAAGCCAGAACAGATCAGACAATGCCATCAGGACTATAACAGCTTCATCATTAAGCAATCCCAGCTGTGTGCCAGTCTGGCTCCATCTGATTATCCCCTTAGTGAGTCATTGTGTGTCTGGAGCTCACAAGAGCCCAGTCCTTGTGCCAAATGCCTTTTGCCTCACACAGCACATTCTGTAACACTTGTTTCTTGTACCACAGGAATGCAGCTTCTCATTAATAAAGCAGCTGTGTTGTTGGTGAAGGGGCTGATTACTCTGACATCATGTCTGTGCTGCTGAAGCTCAAGTGATATAACTAGAGGTCCTCCTGAT
Organism: Formicarius rufipectus; assembly: GCA_013399695.1. Taxonomy (NCBI): domain Eukaryota; kingdom Metazoa; phylum Chordata; class Aves; order Passeriformes; family Formicariidae; genus Formicarius; species Formicarius rufipectus. The sequence goes on from VXAU01003789.1 coordinate 650,525, forward strand.
TTGCCATGCGCTGCATAAGGACAAAACCTGAAAGAAATAGGTGGGTTTTTGTTTGCTTGGTTTTTTTTGTTTGGGTTGTTTTTGTTGCTGTTGTTGTTTTCTGGCATGCATAAGTCACAGTCTTAAAATAACAAAAGTGAGTCTTGCCAAACAACCTCTAGATGGCTCTTGAGGCTTGCTTTGCCAATTAGCAGGCACCTGAAGGAAGTCTGCATCAGTCTGTTACAAGATTTTCCTATTAACCTACTACTCCTTCATACAAGAAGTGTTTTGCATCCAGTGGGAAGGGTTCAAGAACCCCTTAGCTGGAGAGAGGAAAAATGTTTGTTGTCTTTATACCAAGAATGTCCTGATTGTGGATTCCACCTGTGCATATTTTGCTGTAGTTACTACATATTTATTCACTCAGGTGTGCAAATTTCCATTCTTGATTGAAGCTCCTCAGGAAAAATCAAGCCACCCATTCCCCTGAGCAGAACTTCTTGCAAGCACCTGATTTATTCCCTCTTCAGAAACTATTCTTAGAGAAGCACATCCCTGTTTCATACTGCAAAGGGGCACATGGTGTTTACTCCTGATTCACAAAGGAGTGGGGAATTAGGGTGAGGAGGGAAGGAAGAAAAACATATTCATAGTTTTAAGGCAAATCACATCATATCAATCCGTGCTTCGTCCAAAACAGGTCCTGTGAATTACCTGCTGCTTAAAGTGTCTCTGAGCAGATAATATTGGACATGATACTTGTAATCCAAAGGGACACAAAGGAAAATGGCAATTCAGGGGGTAAAATCCGTTAGAAAATTTAATCTGCCAGACAAAAAAGTATTAACATCAATAATTGCAATCAGTGCCCTGTTAACAATTAAGAGCTCATATGCCTCCTATAGTGTTTTCTCTGGCACAGTAAAAAGGCATTTCTATAAGCCAGACATGACATGAGGTATATACTTAACTTCACTACTAAGTGCTTGAAATTAATATATCTTCTAGATGAAAATGTCATCATTAGAATTCTAGGGCAGAGAAAATATTCCTTCCTCCCTTGGCCAAAGAAACAGTCAAAATATTAAAAAAAAAAACACTTGTGCACAATATTTAATTCTTTCACAATTTAGTTGGAAAACCTGTTAATGCTTTCACGGTAAAGGAAAGTTTTAAAGATGTTGGCTGCAACCAAATTAAATGTGTACTTCTTCCCTTATGTAGTAAGGAATTATACACTGCTTAATAACATACTGAGGTCCTCCAAGATTAAAAAAACAATGAGCTTATCTAACATTAATCCAATACCATGCAGCAAAGAAGAATTCTTTGTTGCAAAGCTTAATATCTTTGTGGGTTGTACATTAAGAAAATCTGTAAAATATTTATGTGGCTAAACACAATCCAGAACTGCCCAATAGAGGCAGTTACAGTAATTTCCTATATTCTTATACTTGAGGGGGTGGGGTGGGGGGGGAAGAAATGCTCAAAGACCTTTATACTTCAATTGTTCCATCTCAGAGCAATGGATAGTTGGATGTAATTCAGCATCTCTCCATGGTGATGGAATGTCTCTATCCAGTGGTGAGTACTCACTTCTCTCCTGTGAGCACACTCACACAATGTGTTTGGCACAAATTCCATGTATTAGACTCTTTGGAAAGGTTTTGATGAGAGGGCCATTCGTGAATAGAGAAGGAGGCAGCACTTCACCACCTTTCTATGCTTTGACTTTACCTCTCAGTCACCAAACAGTCTCTGCCTTTTGTTATTTAGAGCTGAATATGCTTAATATAAGGAAACATCACAAAAGATACTGATAAAGAAATCAAACTCATAACCTGAATGTATCTTCTGAGATGAACTTGTTCTGAATTATCTCCATCTGGAAATGTGCCCAAACTGAACTGGGAGCAGCTATCTGTGCTTAAAACTGACACTCACATCAGCAGCAACATTTTGGCTTTGTGTAGAAAGCATTGTGCCTTGCTAGGACATTAGTAGGTGTTTCATTCTTAAGGCAGCATGCAGGATTCGCCAGGGGATGCTCAGCAGGAGCAGAATCTCATTTTTGCAGGCACTGAAAGAACTGTATGCATGGGGCCAATTTAGAGAAATCCGTTCCAATGTCACTTTCTTTTACAGGCTATATAAATAGGTATGGGGGGGGAGAAATCATGTAATTGCAAAGCAACAACATGACCTGCAGATTACAAGGTAATTAAATGTGAAGCTACTAAGTACAGTGCTCCAGGAATAATTTACCTCGTGGTGTGGGGAGCTGAGATGTTCTGATGTTTCTTGCTGGAGAATGAATAAGCACTGGGAGCTGCAGCCTGCCAGAGCCAAGGAATTAAGAGGTTCCCTACCTGTTCCTTTCCCATCTTAACTCATGGTGACAATCTCATTTGGAAAGCAGCAATAACCATGTGGTAAATGTCTTTAAGACGCACTTGCTGTGTCATTTTGTGGTCAGTGTTTGAAAAGATGGTGCAGCTGATGTGGAGCACATCTCCTTCCTCAGCTGGCTGTCACCTCCACAGAGACCTGAGCATATTGGAACAGTCAGTTCCTGCCCCAGGCCAGGTGTAAGGGGAATGTGAAGAGCTACTTGATAAAGGATTTAGGCAAACTTTAGGCTGTGCTCTTAATTTCTAGGCGAGTAATTCTATCTCCTCTTTGCCTAGTAAAAAAGGCCCTAGAAGTGACCTTTCAGAACAGGAAGATGTGCTCCACCAAAAGGAGAGCCAAAGATACGTAACTCCATTTGGATAAAGATACTTCTTGTCTTTTAACTTCTGACTTGTATCTGGTCAGGGGCAGAATTGAGAGATGAGTCCAGTTAAATTGAAATGAAGATGAAGGTGATTACACTGATTTGCTGTGATGTGCTTCGAGCTCAACTACAGTTTCATTGATTAACTGACAATTGAAGCAAACATCAGTGCAGGCAGATGGCATTTAAATAGGAAGTGCTTTTTTTAAGATTAAAAATGTAGAGATACTTTGCTTGTAAATTGCTTGTACTATGTGTTTTCTCAGTCTATAGCACTTGGTGCTGAAGCCATTGCTTTGTGTTCAAGAACCAAGAAAGGAATGTTGCCTTTTACACCTTGACTCAAAAACAGCCCACGGCCCTGTTTTTAACTCTCCCCAAACTCAATGAGACTTAAATGAGTTATAAGTGCTCTGCTGGCTGCAGGTGTTTTCTGTAACTGGGGCAATGGATATTTTTAGCTTTCCCATTGTTTATGTCTTTGTCAATGTGTCCCTGAGAAAGGATGATGGCCTTCAGTGCAGCATTTCCCTCTGTGCAGTCCTGAGGATACATATAAGGTATATACTCCTCTCCAGAGATGGAGTGGGGCTTCTGCACATTGCAATTATTAATCTTCCACAGCTGGATGGTTTCTGCCCTAGCTCTGAACTATCACTCAGCAGTGAGGAGGCTGAGTGCCTGACCCTAAGCCTTGCTGCTGTGTCAGGAATGTATAAAACCAGACCACAATCTGCAGTTACTCAACAAGTCTTACATTAAAACTCGGAATAATTTTGATGTAAGTGTATCTTAAGGTCCTAACCTGAACGAGACTACTCAGTAAAATCAGATTATCTGAACTTTGAAATATGTTCCTAAGATGTATTCAAACTTTGGCACTTCCACTCCTACAGCTGAAGTTCAGTGATAGCTGGACATGAGAGTGTGCGAGTTCCTCTGTTCGTGAAAACCAATATAGGGAACTCAGCAAGGTAAAGCTGACGCTCATTTAACTGTGTGTAAAAGACACTGAAACACTGAAAACCTTAAAATACACTGTTGCAATGACAGGTTTCTTCTAGTTTCCTTGGGTAAAAAAGTAAACACTGAACCCAGAAACAACATCAGTATTTCCAGAGGCACTAGTCTGTTCCTCTGTGTCCAACAACAGGAATTTGACACACACTTCAATGAAACATACATTTTTATTGTGGTGTTTGAAATTTCAAGACTTTCTTTCTTTTCTCATGCTGCTAGAAAAAACTCCAGCAGCTGGTCAGTTGTCTCTCTTCAATGTGCTCCACACCCCCAGCTGCTGATGGCAAGGTGGGAGTAAGGGAAGACAGAGCAATGTGAAACTCAGCATTGAATCCCACTGTTCCCTGCTGCTTTCCCTTTGAGGCCAGGAATGGAAAGGCAAAAATACTTTTGTCTTCTTTTCCTGAAAGGGTAAATCTTTTGGTTTACAGCTTACAGCCCCTGATGAGAGCCGGAGCTGGTTAGAGGAGTCCCATGGATGGGGCTGGGAAGCTGCACCAGGACAGGTGGACAGACCTGCACTAGTCAATGCTATTTGCTTGATTTTATTAGCTTGGAGGTAAGTAAAAATGAATTTGTGCCACTGGACAAGGAAGGCCAATGTTATGGCAAGGGAAGAAATACTAATTTCCTTCCCAGGTCCAAACATAATGTCAGGAACATAATGGTGAGATCCAGCAAAGCCAAGAGGACTCTGATGGGCTGTAGCAGAAGATGAAGGTGAGAGGGAGGTTCTCTTGGGCAGGATGAACTGGACATTCTCCCTGCTGCAGGTCTGCTCTGTGGGCTGAAATTTCCACCTCTACTTTCCTTTCCTCTCCCCACCTCGGCCACAGCTGGCAGGCGCTGGCACCATGCCACAGGACTGGTTCTTCTCTCACTGAGGTCAACAGAAAATGCTTCCTCAGCACAAGCAAGGGCAGGTCCAGCCCCCCAGCTCCCTGCCAACACCTCCCTGCAGAACTCACCCCCTCTCTGAGCCACATGTGCCACGCAAGGGCAATGCCACCATCCACATCTCCCTTCCCCCTCTTCTTCTTTTCTTGAGAAATGACAATGAATGCACACAAAGCTTCAATTACAAAAGATTATGGGCTTCAATTCAGTGTGTGCTGTAAAGTTGTATTAAACGATCAAATGCTAATGAGGAGAAAGGCTCTTCCAGAGAAATAAGGAATTAGCATAAATTAATAGAGTTCCATATGTGCAAGTTTTATGGGGTAACAAAGTATCTCATCACAAAAGTATAAATATTTAATTTAATTCGTGTTGGGGCCAGTACACAACATTACAGTCAGTGCAGAAATATGAATTAAAGTGTGTGAGGGATCAAAGCACTACCCAATTCAGGTTCACAGGGAGGTCACTGACAGGGCTCTGATGGTTTTTTCTCTGTTTTCCAACTCACACAGTTTGAAGCCAGGTCCAAATGGCAAAGCAGTATATGCACAGCCTCACCTGCAGTCTGGGGAGTCCTTCTGTTGGCTTCACTCTGTGTGTTATCAAGGTCCTCAGCTCTGCCCAGCAGTGTATTTGCTTGTTCACGTTGGATCTTCCTGCTCTTACAGCTGAGAGAAAAGGCTTCAGAGGCAGTTCCATGGTGCTTTCACAGCCCTATCCCTAACCATGTGGAAAAGAGCTGCTGCAGGTATAAATTGAGTTGATTTTGTAATTTTCATTCAGCCTTTCAGTGTATTTCTCATTAATGCTGTGAGTTGCTATAATTAAGATTAATTTTACGGAGGTAAAAAGCAAGCCCAGTCCTGTATGCTACCTTCCTGAACAGCTGTGGCACTGATTGGAGTGGGCTGCTCCAACCATGCTCTGAAAACACAGGGAAGGGTCTTTGTGCCACTGTAACAAATATATGGGGCTCTTGGGCTGGTTTTTTCTTGTATGACCCAATTTGTGGGCCTCAGGAGAAAAGCAAGTGCCAGAACTACTGCCTTTCTCAGGTTCTGGGGTTGAATTGCTATAAGCAGTTGTCCTCAAGAGAGCACGTGTTCACATTTACATGTGTATTGCTTTGTCTCCTGCAATGGTGTAAATATGTAGGTGTGTGATGAACTAAGTTCATTTTGACCCATAAATAAGAATAGCTGTTGGATGTACTTTGCTGTCTTCTACAATTAGGAGAAACTATAATTCTAATCTGAAACTGTCTGTGTGAGTGTCAGCATGATCAACACTTGAGATTTATAATTGTGTTTTTGAGAGGGTTTTCATTTGATTAGTCTTATGTTTTGCAGTGGAAATATGCAGCAAATTGTTTAAATCCCTGACCACAGAGAACTGTGTCAGCTTCTGAGTCCTTTAGGTCATTGTATTTAGTCATTTTGTTAATAGAGTTTTTACCAGTTTTCCATATGCTGGGCTTCAGGAAATGAGACTTTTCACTAGTTGTTCCATTTTCAATCCACCTTCTTCACTGATGTGATAAACAGATGCTTGAAAACACAGGGAAATCCTGTAATAGCATGAGAAGAGAACAATGCCTAAAAAGTCCACTAAGGACCTGAAACATCAGCACATTTCTTCCATTTGAACAAATCCCTACAAGAGTGCAAGTCCTTTTTCCCTTTGGTCCCTGCCTCATCTTATTCTTTGGCAGAATATGGGCAAAACCAGCTTCACTAAGTACCATGTATTGAACTGTCCTTCTCTTGGCTGAGATTTGCAAAAGATGTTCCTTTGGGGAAGAACAAGCTCCGTGTGCAGGCATTGGATTTGATTTGCAAAGCCTTGGGTTTGTCTAACTCCAGCACAGACTTTTCCTTCTGACCTTGGCCAATTCCTTTCATGACCCATGGCTCTGCTTGCCTTCAGTAAAGCTTTTCTTTCCCTTTCCTCCCATGTTCCTTTGTTTGTTTAGGCTGTCATGTCTCTGTGAGATGTGGAATGCTACTCACTCTGGATTTTCTCTGCACGTAGCTCAGTGGAGTCCAGAATTTTCTAGTAAAAAGGAAGTAACACTGATAGCCTTTGATGCTCTAATAGTTTTGGAAGGAGTACACACCGTGGTGCTCCAAGGCATGATTCCCATCAGGGTGAAAGCAAAGTGGAGACTGGTCCAGCAGGGAGAAATGGCAATTTCTTGAGTATAACTGGCAGATACAGATCTAAAAATCCTCCTCAACCTCTCTGCCCTGATGCATGTTACATCAAGGATAGTTGTTTTTCAGTGGTCTTAGAGAGCAGCACTTGTACTTCTGGTGATAACACAGAGAACACAACTTCTGTCTGATGATATTTTGATGGGTCTAAGTTGTTGTGCTTGGCTTCAAAGGAAGGTCTGGTTTTGACTTAGCAGGAGACAAAACAGGTCTGATATTAATGACAATTAGACCATGTGTACCTGCTCACCATTCAGTGGTTTTCTGCTTTGATTCTGGCTGGTTTGAAGGAACCCCTGACCAGGAATGTCAGTGCTGTGTCAGTGATACCACAGTCACCTCGTCACAGCCCAAATACACAGAGGTCTGGGAGAGCACAGCTCTCTTTCATGATTTAGGATGGATCTCACTGCCAACAGGCTGTGCATGCTTTGCATCTCTGCTTTGCACCAGCTGAAACTATTTCAAATTAGTCCCTTTTGAGAATCATTATGTCAAGAGATCTGTCTTGATTGCAGAGCCTCTGTGGGCACTGGGAATGTCAGTCCTGTTCAGAGCACACTCCTGACACTCAGTGACTTTCTGCCAGGTTACGTGTTTGACAGCTGTTTTGGGGTGTGTGTTCCCAGCCACCAGCCTGACAACCGTCATGAAGCCAATTACAGTCACAGGCAATTAATGTTCCCCTCCTCAGGTTTTCATGGAAGTGATAGCATAATGTAGAGGATCAGCATGAAAACTGTGACCTTTGGAAATATAAGCTCGAGACAGGAGCAGGGCTCGTGTCGACATCAACTGTGCCCAATTAAGCTCTTAAAGCATGGCAAGGGAGATGGAAAATTACACATTTCATAAAAGCATTGTGAACAATTTTTTCCTCTCACTTCCAAACACAAAAGCTTCTAGTTGACCTGAAAATACCAGCTCTTTCCCCACAGTGTCCCTGTTTCTCAGATCTCGTGGTTAGCATCCTCTAGCAACTGCTGTAAATTTATACAACTTTTCTGTCCTGCTGTTGCACACTGGCCTGAACCCATCATGTTTCTCCTGTGCCATGTGCAGGCAAGGCTACAGGGCCAGCTCCTCCAGAGATGCAAACCAATGCAAAGCCACTGAAATGAAGAGACGTGTTATCTGCAGCCTCTGAGCTCCTTCCCCAAGAGATTTTGGTCTGACAGGGGGATAAAGGATCCTCCCCAGGGTGACATGGCCAATTAACATGTGTACAACTATCCCTGGGAATTTTTTTGTTGCTCTGCACTCTAGAGAGAGACTGAATACAAACAACAAGAAGTTTTAATTTAATTACTGGGTGGCACAACTTCAACGTTTCTTTTCCCTTCTTCCTGGCTCCACCAAAGTCAGGGATGTTGTTTTACTTCACAATGAAGTACAGGCAACTCCTTCTGTCCTGGTAACAAGTAGATCATGTTTTTTCTGGTTTGCTGGTGTATATGTGTGTGATGGGCTCACCTCTGGTAGGGCAAGGAACAGTATCTAAGTGCAGAAGTCCTGTTTCCTGTGAAGAAATCCAACAAACAGAGGTTTGAGCAAGTAGTTTGGAATTCATAGCAAAGAAATTATGTGACAGCAACACCTAGAGTTCAGATGTTTCATCAGCTTTGCTCCAGATGCAGAGAATTTGTTTGTTTGCTTTGAGAAGAGCAGGAAGTAGCATACTGGGACTTTAGGCCAAAATATTTTGAGGGTAGCTGGTGTAAAATCACATTGTCTGGCTAAAGCAGCCTGGAGATTAGCCTACCTAGCTGTCAGGTTTTGCCCATCACATCTCACAATAAAATATGCAAAGTGAGAAAACAGACATTTTGACATACTTTCCAAATTTAATGGCTTTCAGTTCAGGTTCACAGTTCTTAAGAACCTTGGGTTTAATTTGTTGGGTTTGGTTTTTTATTGTTTAGTGTTTGCCACTGGAAATATTGGATCACGCCTCTTCTGAAGATAACCTCTGGATTATCAGGATATAAAATCCCAGGATGAGGCCTGCAAAGTAGATAGTTCAGAATAATTAGGCTTTGCAGCACTGTATTTTTAAACACAAATGTGCATTTCTGGGGGTAATTGCTGAGGACACATTGTGTAGCCCTCCCAAAAGCTGTTCCTGTGGGGTGTAAGGCACTGCCTGCCCAGGGCAGGAGGGTTGGAGCACTCCAGGCCTCTGCATGAGCCTGTTTAAGGCACATGCAAAGCTGGTTGGCTGCTTCTAGTGGCCTTATGTTGTAATATTTTTCCTCTTTAATAATGAAGGTAATACCATGAGAAGGAGCCTGAACTGTCAGAAGGGGCTGTCCAAGTGCCACGTGTACAGGGACTCACTGCAGAGTGGTCCATGCTACAGAAAACACTGTGCAAAGGAATCCCCACTGCACATTTCCACAAATTCAAGGTGCAGCAAAGCATTTCCACTGCAAACCAAGCACATCTTACTGTGGTAAGACAACTCTGTGCTGATGTTAACTGAAAAGGGAAGGGCAGGGGGAAGGGAAGGAACTTTTTCTTTTTTGTGTGGCCATAATGCTTTGATCAGTGAGGTTGCAGATATGTGGAGCAGGGATATTCCCACTGGTCTGACACTGGTGGCTGCTTGGTGTCCTTGGGCCACAGATGTTTGGGCCTGGTGCTGCTGTCCAATATGTCCAGCTATTGAGGCAGATGGTGAGCAGCAAAACATTTCTGAACTTTTGGAAATACACCATCCCTGGAGCCCAACGAGGGAGGCAGCTGAAATTGGAAAATAATGTAATAGAATATTTTATTTTTCACAGAAGACTTTTAGGCTGGGAAGACTGCCATTTCTGAGAGGGCACTTTGGCTGACTTCCCCACATTCTGCACAGCTTTACAGTGACCCTCCATTTGCACCCCTTACCTCTTTTAGACTAAAACAGAGGTTTGCACTTCATTTTATACACATATACACACACACACTCAGAAGACAACAGCAAGTGATATTGCATTTTTAGACTTATTAAATAAAAAAGCCAGACTTTAGCTCAGTCTTTCTGTAGCAAAGGACAGGAAAAACCCAATGCCATACTGAAGTGTCTGGTCTCTTTGAAGGTGTGTCCACTCAGACAGGGATCTATCTCTCCTGTCTCCAACAACAGAGAAGAAGAAAGACAAGGGGAGGACAGTAAGAACCTTGTTTCATCAGAATACTCAAAGATTTGATTAAGTTCATGAAACTACATGGAAATCAAATGGACTGATTTCCATTTGTTGATAGGACTCTTGTTATCAGTGAGTTGCTCATAGACTTAATATTAAACTTGTTTTTCACATTTGTCTTCAGAGCAAATATAATGGCATTTTAATACATTTATTTATTTGGTAACTATTAGCTTTATGAGAGGATTAAGTTTTGTCTTTGTGTTGGGTGTGGTGGGGCTGTATTTCCCCCCACCTCATTCCCTTCTCCCCAGTATGTAATTACAATGCTACTTGGAGAAGCTGAACTGCTTGCAGGCTTTTTCCATTTAAAAATTCTTTTTTTAGTTTCAGTGTTGTGAATTCAAGGCAGATCCTTTCCTGACAGACAAGGACAGGTCTTTGTCTTCTGAGGACAGAATAATGGAGAGTGAATCCTAGTTCCTAGAATTTCTACTTGTTTCAGATTCATGAAATTCAGTAGTCAGGCAGGATGGAAAGGGAGCTCCAAGCAAAACAATTATAATAAACAGCCTTGGCAGGTTTCCTACACTTGGAAGGGGAATTTGCTGAACTCATCCAGGGATACTGCTAATGGGAGGTTGAGGATAAGTAGCACCAATGAACTAACACGAAGTTCATGTGCAAAATACATTTACTGGTTCTGTTTCCAAGAAGAGTCAAGGATAAAGCACTTGAGACAATTTCTATGATTTGTATTTTCCGAGTTCATTTTGGGTATTGTTTTAATACCAAATTTCATGTGAGTTCTCCAGGACAGTCTAATTCTTTCCAATGTAGAAAAGTTCTGCAGTACAGTGAATGGTAACTAAATGCTGCTCACAACTAAAAGAATTTGGAATGAGGAAAATATAGAATTTTATTGGAGTACTTCTAGATGCACTCCAATAAAAACACCTTCCATTTTCTACAAGGCTAGGAAACACTCTGGTGGGAACAGATGTTTAAATATTTTACCTCTGGAAAGTGATGGTTTGTTGTGTTTTCTGCAGAACAGACTGATTTCTCTTGAGACAGAGAATCATGGCTTGGGGGTGTAGCATGGTCACACAACTGGCTTTGAATGGTGTGGTTTGTAAAGCCACAGATAACAGCAAAAGGAAGCACAGTCAGACCTGATCCACTTGTGGCCCAGAGGGCTGAGTGAACTGGTACCAGTGCAGCATCCAGAGCCTGTGCTGAGCAGAGCCAGAGTGACTACCACGGCTGCAGAAACACCTTGCACGTATTGCCAAGATCCTCCTCCCAAGTGTGGAAATGGGAGAAATTTTCATAATTAGAATGACGAGGTGGGGAGGGCCTAATTCTTCCCTCTGTGCAGGATCATGCTTGAGATACCCAGGTGCCTCCAGTAGAGATGTGTGTTTGCCTTCAGGGAATGATGCTATGGGTCCAAGAGCAGACCACAGGTCTCAGAGACCATGTGGAAACTGTAAGGTCGTGCTAATGGTAGTTGGCCTCACCTCTCAGGGGGATTACTAGAACTGAGCACCTTTGTTAACACATTTTCGCCATTAAGGAATCTGTTCTGGTGGGCTTTTACTAAAGGTAAGTGGTTTAGGATTTTTTCACCTGGTACAGCAGTGACATTTTTAAGGGGTTTACAGACTTTTAAAAAATTTAAATAAGTAAATATAAGCATAGTCATCCTCTAGATGTCAATACACAGAACTAAATTTAAGCAGACCAATGCCCTGTAAGTACATCCCGAATGTTGACATTTGATCTGGAGCTCAGTTATGTATATAACTGGACTTTTCTGCTCTGTGTATCCATGTGGGTGTCACTGACATGAAAGCTGGTTTTTAAATAAAAGATATAATGTATAAAATTCCCACTTTATGTTCAAGGTGCCATCAGACCAAATAGATTTTCAGTTTAATTGCAATGAATATCAGCTGTTCATGCTACTTATTGTAATGCACTTAAATGCTTTGCATTAAAGGATATGCTCATTCCAGTACAGTGGGATTTACATGTGTATGGAAACTTCCAATAAAAGTTAATATGCATTTGTAGAAATCCCAGTGCATAGGGATGTGACTATACTCTGAGCCTTCACCATCTGGTCTGTCCTCTAATGATGAATCCAGCATCATAATATTCACAATCTACTTCTTTAAAAAGGGAGGTACAAGTCATTCAAATTCAGCTCTACCTCCATTTCTCTTCTACAGAGAGACTTGCCTCTGCCTTGTTTTCTGAGAGGAAAGTACCCTGGACAACACTGAGAATTGCTATTTTTCCTTGGTGCTGTGATCCCAGAAGGCCCAATAAACTGTTGATGTAAATGAAATCTCCAGATTAAAGCTTAGTGTCCCTCAAACCTGGAGCATGAATATTCACACAGCTGTGTCTTTAAGAGTGCTATGAGGAGGGCTCTGTTAATGATGTGTATTTTGTTCTGATGCTGTCAGCCTCATTTCCTTATAGAATTATAGAATCTGCTCTGTTTTGCTGTGATTCTGATGATAATAGAAGTTTAATGGCCAATATGAAATTGGAAAAAAGAGGTTTCTTTAGCTCCTGAAACCTTATAGCCCAACATTACTACCTGATGTCGTGCAGCACGCAGGGAACTAAGCGGCATCATTAAAAGCGCCTGCGAGTCTAATGCACAGCGACAGAAATGCTTAAATATGAATGCCCACGTCAGAAAGGACTCATTTCATTCTTCCCTCTCACTCGGGTTTTTATCCAGGGTGGCAACACTGGCAGGAAGAAACAGCAGTGAGAAACAGAGCTGGAGCCACACGGCTGCTCACACAGCTCTCCCCGAGGTGCGGCGCTGCCCGCTCCCCGTCGGAGCTGCGCCCGTGGGCAGCTGCCCACAGAGAGAGGGATGGCTTTAATGTGCTCATTCATAGCTGTTTGCAGGCTGGTACCTGGTTTTAATGTGCTCATGGCTGTCTGCAGGCTGGTACCTGGTTTGAAGGTGCTCGTGGCTGTCTGCAGGCTGGTACCTGTCAGGCTGACAGCGAGACCTACCAAAGCTTCAGCGAGCACCTTTCCGAGCACATCAGTCCTGTCCCACACACTGATGCGGCGTTGACAGTGAGCCTGGTGCTGCTGCTCCCCCTCCCTTGCAGGAGGTGTAAAGAATTGGGAGATGAAAAATGCAGAGTGGGAGGCTCTGAGTCACTTTAAACTTCCCATTTGCCTGATCCATCTCGAGTACCCACTGACCCTTGCCAAAAGCAAGAGCAGCACTGCGTGCCCTCGGGAGCACAAGTTCAGGCTGGAGTGGTGGGGGCAAACCAAGCAGGTGGCGTTTTGCATGCAAGGAGGGGGCTAATTCTCCTTTTTAATGTTCCTTTCTTTGTCCCATCTGTTAATCTTCAGAATCCAGAGAAAGATAAAGTGGGCCAGCCCTACCCCCTGTAGGGGACAGTGATTGATTCCCAGCAACTTCACCCAAGACTTCAGGGCAGCAAAAGCAACTGGATGACCAGCAAAGCTGCTCAGGTGAGTAGGAGCTCTCCTCCAAGTACACCCATTACTCCTCTTGATTTCTGTCCCACCATCTGCTGGATGCAGAGACCACGCCCCAGGTGCCTAGCTTGGAAATCAAGTAGTCAAGCTAAGAATTTTCTGAGAGCACTAAGAAATTTAGACTCACATTTTGCATTCATTTTAATGGGCAATACACCCTAAATTACCTGCTGTGCTTGGGAAAGTCTCAGCCTGAGGTTTTATTTATTATTTATTGGATATTCCCTGAGTAAACAGAACTTAGTAGCACAAAGACGATCTGGCAGGAAGAATGGTCTTAAAAGGTACCCTATTATTTATGCAATTATACTGCATCACTCAGTCTTTTTTATTATTGTTTGTATTACTGTATCACCTTAAGCCCCAAAACAGAGATGAAGGTCTCTCCATCTCAGCTTCTGTTCGGACACACATTAGGAGCCAAACCCCATCCTAAGAGCTTCCAATTTGAATGGATGAGGCAAAACAAACTGCAAGAAAAACAAGTGTAGAGCAAAAGAGCTTGCTTGTCCAAGGTCATACAACAGACTGTCAGTAGAAACAGAACTAAACCCAAGGTATCTTAAACTCTTTGGCCAGTTAGAACCCACTGCTCCTCTTCCTCCTCAATTAACACAGCATGTGCACCAATTCCTGCGCTCTGATACTTACCTGATGGGTTCTCTAGTTCTAGTAAAATTATTCTCCTTTTTGACTCAGGAGACTCATTTCCATACTATCATTTTGGCAGGCCTAACATTACAGGGGGAAAAATGTATATATTCACAACACAAAACTCACGTGTTGTTTGATTTTCTTAACTGGCCCCATGGAAACAGAATGCAGCCTGATAGTTTTATAAATCATAAATCTTTAGCAACCTCTGCAAATAACCAAACGAAGAATGAAAGCCCAAAATACAGCACAACAAATACAAAAAAGATATTCACTTTGCACAGTTAGTGATTTAATGGCTTTGTTGTCACTCGTGGCCTTGGTGTGGTGTCATCACTTTGCTCCCCGTGGCACTGGGGCCATCCCTACAGCATCCCTGTGCAAGCAATTCTGTCCTCCATCAGGCAGTGAAACTCTTAGGGGAGAGACCATTAACTGAGGCAGGAGGGATTGTTCCCTGTGTTGTCTTATGGGGCAGTCAGGAAAGAAAAATAGTCATTCCTGAGGCTCTTGCCTACTGGTTCCTACCAGGAGAGCCTTAACCTCTTTCCGCTGTGTGGCTGTATCTGTGCTGCACGTCGGGGTTTGCTGCCCCGCCGGTGCTCTGTGCAGGCTTCGTGCCCTGCCACTCTGTTGGCCTCGTTTTGCAAAGAGAGCCCTGATGAGCTTGGGGAGGTTTGTCTCGTCTCACCTCACCTCTCACAGGGCTGCCTGGCATGGGCTTCATTCCCTACCCACGTGGCTGAACCACACAGCAGTTCCTCACATCGCCCTGCCCCAGAGGAGGGCACGAGCTGGGCAACCCCACGACACACCTTGGGTGAGGAGCAGAGCCCAAAGCAGGCTTGGAGCTTCTAAAAGTGTGCAGAGCCCTCTTCTCCTTTACTTGTGTTTATTCCTTCTCCTGCACTCAGGGGTGGAGTTGTGCCTGTGTCCTGCACTGATGCGCTTCAGCAGGATGCTGGCTTAGCTGCCACAGTGCCAACTGAACAATGTCACCTGATGGGTCAGGAGCCTCATGCACCTCCTGTGGGAAGGTGAGTTCTCTCCTCTCTAACAACATCCCTGTGTAAATAGAGGTCTCATGTGGGCTTTTGCCTACTCACTGGATAATGTACCCCAGCAAGCAGAGGTGATCTAATCTCTCTCTCAGGTTTTTGGTATGGTACCAGTCTCCTTTAGAAATTTTCTAAGACCTCTGTCCAAGCCTTTTTCATGGTCACAAAGGAAATCTGGACTTGTGCAGAGCACTGTGCATTGCCTTCCAAGTGCAGCACAGTGCCTTTTAACCCTCCTTTATCTTAGAAAAGGCATACTCAAAACCTTCCTCCCATCAGCCATCCCTCAGTACAGAGTTTTTAGGGCTTTGTTATGCCTTCTGATGTTATCCATTAGGAATCATGAATAACTGCCAGTTGGAGAGGACAGATGTAATTCTTTTTATATCCTCCTGCCAGTGACAATTGCACATCAACACTTTTATTATTTTGCATTGCCTTGTCTGCAGATTTTGGCTGGATAGCTGAACACATAATTCCTTGCATGTCTCGGCTACAAATAGATTTTTGCATTTGTGTGTGCCAGGATAAAATTTGGTACCTGAAATTGTTTTGTTCTGTCCACACTTTCCCCCACAACCTCCTGTTGGAATACACAGTCGTGGGATGGCACTGCACCACCCTGTTTACATTTGTGGGAGCATGTCGTATCTCTAAAGGAATGAAATGGGTGAGATTCAGTTCTCCTGTCTCCTTTCTTGGGTATTTATTTCTAGGAAGACAACCTCCTAATTTTAAGACAAGGTGATGATTTGTAGAAAGCCTGTTTATACATCACTGTGGAACTGCAGGAACTGAACAATTAGATGAAAAGCTGGAAAAGAAAGCAGGAGGAAAAACATTGCTGGAGGAAAAGGCAGTTTCCAGAGGTAAAGGCCCAACTCCTTCATCCCTCAAAAAGGCAGAGCATAACCCTACCAAGCCATCTGAAGCCCCTTTTGTTCTCAACTCACCTCTAATGTCTCTACCCTGCAAGACAACAGGAGCACTGGGTGCTATTTCTTTTCCTGAAGACACTGGGAAATCTCAGTGCTGCACTGCAGGAACTGAATAATGTATTTCCAAGTATCAGTCACTAAGATGTCATTAAAGTCATTCTTTCACAGGTTTCCACCTCATTTTCTATCAAATAGTTATTTCTTGAATTGAACAATTAATAAGTAATGGTCATATCTATACTGACCTCATAATACTCTGTAAATTTTTGAAGACTATTTCAATTTGTATTCCAACAGTGCCATTTGGGAGAAGATTTAGGTCTGCATAGAGGCAGCCTTTTGATATGAGCAGAGTCTTATCATCAGGCAATTAAATCAGGTCACCAATGACAGGCAGGAAAAGGACAGAGATTGAAGCAGGTAATAATGGATCAAATCAAACTAATTCAGTGTGGGCCTCTTGCAGGATAGTTGCTGGATGAAATGGGGATCTGTTCCATGCACACCCTAGAAATCTGTCAGAACTGGAAGTGTTTAAGAAAACCCTTCAATACCTGCCCCTGGTGTCAGAGGAGGCATGTAGAAACAGTTCAGAACAGATGCTTTCTGGATAGAAGTCCATGAGTCACTTGAATGCTTCCAACTGTTATTCTGCCTTACCCTACAAAGTCCCAGCAAGAGCAGGGATAACCTGAAAGCCAAAGCTGCACCACCCTCCTCTCCAGCTTGCCATCCAGCCTTTGGCTCAGGGACAGCTTGGCTTTCAGCTCTGCTGCCCATCTCCCTCCTTGGTGACTCCAATGATGCACAAGAGCAAGCCCCTGATCCCTCACTTTACTTATATTGCTTTTCCCATCTCTACAGAATAAGTCCTCATTCCTCATGTTTCCTTTCCCTAAGACTGGTTGGATTCCACAACGTGTCAGCAACAGCTGTGCCCCTTCCAGCTCAGGCTTGAGGGCACTGAGGAAGGAACCCTGAGCCAAAGCATCTACTGCCTCACCAGCCCAGATTTATGACAGATTTGCACAGGGAGAGATGCAAAATAATTACATTAAAAGGCTTTCTCAACTTCTCCCTCTCCAAACAACATCTCACTAAACAGGGAACCATCAGCATGAGGAATGGAATGCTCTTTCCTATTGTCATTTTTTTGGATATCCCCAGGAAGCCCCCATGTCGCAGGGATAATCCCTCTCCCTTGGTAAGAGAATAATGTTTGGTGTCATTTCTCTCATATGCCCTGCAGGAAGCAAGAGCAGGATTTGACTCAGATAAAAGTCTCAGATGACCCTTGTAAAAGCAGGAAACCATGCTGGCTTTCAGGGTAACAGAAGGATGGATAAAGTGCATGTCAATACACCAGGTCCATGGATTTCAGTATTTCTCTCTGACTTACAAATCGCTTTTCAGGCAGACTCAGCACTCTGGTATAGGGCAGAAATCACAGTGAGGTCATATAAACCACCAATTACAAAACCTCTTAGGACTCCTGGGTGGAAAAGCCTCATCCTTTTAAAATGTGCATGCTCAGAATGCCCTGGTTGGAAGCAGTCCTGTTTCACTTCACTGCTCTGCAGTACACAGGAGGCAAAATACTGCTTTGTGTGAAATGTTTCTTTTGTTGGCTTTGTGTACTGGGGATGACCATCCCCATATACTCTGGGTTTGAAAATTAACCCACCCTGGTCTGTGTGGGCATGTGTTTGCTGTTCCTGCTTTATACATGAAACAGAGAAATGTCTCTGCCTAATCCAAATCTCACATCAAGCCTGATAGCAGAGACATATTTCAGTGATAAAGGAGCCAAAATATATGGATTTCTAGAGAGAATAGCCTGGGATTTGGGTGAGAGTGGGACAAGGCTCACTTCTGGGACTGCTGGCCCACAGCATAAATTATGGAAGCAGTTCTCTCCCTCTACCATGCACTAGATCCTGTGTTCTTTCTATTGTGTCCATTGCTGTTCTCCTTATATCTCATCTTGCCCTATATTTTTTCCCTTTTCCCTAAGCCTTGCTAAAAAAAATATCCTCAATTTTATAAGGGAAAGCAATATATGACAGCTCCATTCCAACCATTATCTTCCAAAATAAATTAGAAAAAAATCCCTCCCTTCTGTCACACAGCAACTTCCAAACTGTGACTACAGCAGACAATGTCCATAAATCATTCCTAAATTGCCTATCAGGCCACAGTTGGGCTTTTATCTACAAAATAAAGTAGGGCAAATATATAAGGTCTATAAAGTTTAAGGACATACTATTTACCATTGGTAATTAAAACCCAAGTGCTCTGCAATCAGCACACCCTCACAGTGGACTCCAGACTGATGTGAATGGGCACAGCTCCATTAGCCACCACGAGGCAAATCTCATTAATTTTAGCTGAAGATTTGTCCCTTACACATCTTATTTTGCTACCAAAAGACCAGGTGGTTCTTTCCTTACATGCATTTTATAATCCCAAATTGATTTCAGTGGGACTGTTTGAGTTACAAGGTACTACTCAGCTTGAGCAGGGATGGTTGTACTTGGCCTTTGGTGTGCAATAGATTTTTTTGTTTTAAAGCCTATAAAAACAGACATTTTCTTTACATATCCTCTTCAAGGACTATAATGCAAGTAGTTATAAGTCTTCACACCATTTGTCTTTCTCTTATTTTAATGGTCATGACAACAGATGGAAATAGCCCTAATCATGGAATTAGCTGGTGCACTTGGCTTCCTCAGGCATTGACAGCATAAAAGGGTTAAGATGATGGGGTGATCCCTGTCCCTGGCTGGGACCCATAGCGTGCCAATGTCAGATTTCTGAAGTCACACTGCTCTGTCAGCTCTCTCCCTGTCAAGCAGGTGGTGAGTGAAAAGTTATTCAAGGATGGTGTTATGTACCCTTCATGAATTATGCATCTTAAACAAACTTACATGATCTGAGGCACTCAAGTGGAAGCCTTTTAGCTAGAAGCAGCCCACTGGAGAGCTTAGCTACAGATCTGCAATAATGGTTTAAAACAGCTTGCTGTAGTGCCTGCTCTGGCTCCCCCTTTGACTCTGTGGCCTGTGCCTCACTTCATCACCTGCTGCAGCAGAGCTCCTGAAATCCCTGTAGGGAAAGTCCATCCTGAAGCATCTTCAGTGCTTAAAAAGGCTGCACTGCTTTCTGCTGGGGCTTTGTCTTTTGATGGGCTTGGGGGAGAAGTGCTGCCTCAAGGTTGGGTTTTATTTTGAAAGAGTGAGAAGGAGAGACAGAATTTCTGCCAAGGTCACTGGGTTTTTCCCTTTCATGAAAAGATAATGAATGTTGACTTAATATTTGCTTTTGGTGAAGGGGAATCTTGCTGTGTCTCTGTTGCAGCTACGAGCTGGTTAGGGAAATGTGTTGCACACTGTGTCACCTAATCAGCCCATGGCAATATTGCCTGGCACTAATTGTTTCCTCTTCAGATTGCATTACTTGGGTACAAAATGTGGCATTTCACTTCTGATCCTCTGGTGATGTTAATCTGGTGGGAAGATGGGTGGACTGCCTACTTACAAAAAGAAGATTTTCAACACCTGGTTTTCCTTAAGCAGAGAGAAAAATTAACTTTCTTTACTTAATTTAACTTCATCACTCTGTGAAGCCAGGCTGGAAGGGGGCTGCCTGCACTGGATAGGGCTTTATTCCACTCAAGGTCCCTCCACCTGATATAAAGTGTTCCACATAAGCAGTAGCATACAAAGAAGGACATTATAGGACAGCTCACTACAGGAGCTCCAGTTCCTTGGGGTTCAGCCTGTGCTGGTGGTGTTAATCCTTCAACTGGCTTCTCCTTTGGTTCTTATATATGTTTGTTCCTCTGTTCACAGAACTGCAACACCTGAGGATGCTGTTTATCCAAACTTATCCCAATCCTGCAGTGGGAACTTTGCTGGAGGCAGAAGCAAGTCCATGTGCAGAAATGCCACAGTGCAACATCTCAGCTGCTGCCTCCAGCAGCAGCCTGCAGTGGGGAATCCATCCTCTCACTGTCGGATGGTGACCTGGGGACCAACTGAGGGGCTGGGCAGGTAGAGAGGGACAGCAAAGGAGGATTGACCAAGCTCTGGTTAGGCGGCTGGTTTCATAGGATAATGCTATAGCTCAGTAATATTAAAGTTCTGATTTGAGAAACTAACATTTTGAAAAACAGGAGTCACTTCCTATGTTGCAAAGTTGCTGGATTGGATTTGTGCTTTCCCCTTCATCCTCAGAGTGATGCATTATTTAAATGATGAAGACTGCACTCAAAAAATGACATTACCTGCTAAAATCATGGCTCGTTCCCTGCCTGTGTGCATATTAACAGACCTGTTCTTGTCTTTAGAGTTTGTGTAGTTACAAGAAGCCATTGTCCTTTCAGATAAAGCTTTCTTGGAGTCAAGTTTTTTGTGGGTGTTGCACCCTCAAGTGTGATGGGGACTGCAGCATTTCTGGCTTAATTAGATTTTGTATTCTTGCAGTTTTGACTGAAGGGCATAAAGAAATTTTTTTAATGTTTCTAATGAGTGTGCTCAGGGGCTGAGGAAGTGCATCCTTTCATCAGCTTCACTGTATATCCAGCCTTTCTGGAAACATGACTGAATATGAAACTTCAACAGCTTGAGCAGAAGAGAATGACATGGGGGAGCATTCAGGTTACATGACTCCAGATGCACCATTTTCCTCTATATTTCGGAATCAAGTCTGAGCCAGTCTAACTGGCCAAGCAAGGGTTTAATTGCCAAGGTGTCCTCAAGAGAAGAATGAGCTTTATTGAGTGCAAACGTTTTTTAAAAAATCCGAAGAACAAAGGAGCTCAGTTTGACTCTTCGAGCTCCCCCTTTAATCACTGCTTTGATCAGCCTTTTCCCCACGGAGCTCCCTCAGTGCTGGAAATGATCCTCCCTGGCACACAAGCAGCTCCTTTTGGGCTGGAGCACAGCACAGACACCCAGCAGAGCAGCCTGCCCTAGGGGGACTCTTGCTGCACCAGCTCTGCCTTTTGCTCACCCTCGGGTCATTTCTGGGTGTTCCCAGTCTTAGATAAGGGCATTACATCTGTAAAATCTGTACAAACCAAAAAATCTGGGTGATGAGCCTGTAAGAAGAATCCAGAGGACTTCTGAAAATGGATTTTAAAAGTCTGATTTTCTTGGCTGTAGCTGTAGTAAAAATACAAATAAGAAATTTGGAAAGCAATTTCTGCAATTATTTAAGAATGACAGCAAATTGGCAAGTCCTTGACTTCTTTGAGATAAATTTGCTACCCATATTGTTAAAAGGTGTGCTCACCTGTGGAAAGGGAAGAAATGTTAGTGTTTGTGAGTGCAACTTGGCTCCATGTCCTTCACTGGCTCCCCCACTGCTCCCACTTGTTCTGCTTTGGATTTTGCCTTGGATGCTGATCACGTCTGCTAAATGCTGGACACTTACTAAAAGGTTAAAGTCATTTCTCCAACTGTACTTTGGCCACAATCTGTTTGGAGCCTCCCAGGCTGTGGCCAGAGCTCCTGGTGGGAAGTTTGCAGCCGCGAGCTTTGCTGAGACCACAGTGTGACCTTTGAGCTGAATGCATCGCCTCCGTTCCTGTTTCACTCTGCTCTTGTTTCCAGAGCCAATTAAGACGTTATGACAGACATTAGAAAGCCAACCCACAGCTAAGTCATTAAGGTAAATAAAGGGAAATTACAATTATATAATGAAATTAAACCCTAGTCCCCAGTTACCTGGCTAATCCCATGGAATAGTGTGGCTCTGTTCCTCCTGTCTCCCTTGGACATTACTGAGAGTAAGCCTGCAGTGTTCTTCTCAGTGTTGAATTGGGTATTTTCTTTCAGATAAAATTCTTATTTAAAACCAGCTCTTCTATTTTTGTATCAAAAGTAAGAAAAACAAATATGTCCATAAGACAAAAAATTATCCTTAATTTTCATAAAAGGGTTTAAGTACAATTTTAAGTATGTACAATGTCCCTGGACTAACTTGGAGGCTCCCAGTAAAACTATTCCAAAATATCTTCTAAAAGCAACTTGCTGAATTGCATTAAATCTCTGAAAACACAATCTTATACTGGATTTAATTGAGTTTGCATAATTTACTTTGGAAAAAAAAATCAAATTATTTCTTTCAGTCTTGAAGAATGAGGCCTACAAAAAAAGCAAATATGATTCAACTAATTCATTTTACACTGGTGTCTAGTTTTAATGTGGATACATTTCCCTAGTTTTGCTATGTTGACAAGTTCTATACCAAGGTAAATTTGGAATAAATCGGGAGTTATTCCACCATTTCAAGACTCAGCAAGACAAACGCTCAGCTGACCTGAGCTGTGCACATTGGCTCTTGCAGGGAGCAGGAGTTTGCTGCAGATGACTTTTAAAAATCCCTCTCCCTCCAAAATACTGATGTGCACCAGTGTAACTGAGCACACTGTGCTGATTGTCCTCCCTCTCAACATGTTTTTAGAGCTGAATTTTTATAATAGGTCTCTTAATATTTAAATAGAACCACAGCTATATTTTTTTTGAGTTTCCAGAATTATATTTTTTAATATAGAGAGAGAAACCAAATAATTATGGGAGTAAACTGGCATTCTATCACATTATGATAATATCTCAGCAAGGCTTTTAAAGCCCTGAACTTTGTTTTAAATTTAAGCAAACTTAATCTGTCAGAATAAATCTGCTTCATTATGTACAGTGGCAACGTTAAAGCCTTTGCTTTGTTTGGCATGTACAAATAAAACCAGAAAAATATATCGATAAGAAGCTTAAAATGCTCTGGAGATAACACATTCCGTTTAAATCAATTGGAAAAGAGTCACAAAATCTGGTTTTTAGAGGTTTTGGATTTACAAGAACCCTTGGGGGAGGATGTTTGGTCGCGCTCGTGTCGCTGAATTACACCGGCTTCATAAATCTGCCCTGTTATCTGCAGTGAAGTCCCACAGATGCAGCCTGCTGGCTTTGGTTTACTCTGACTGGGGGGTTTCTGGGGGGTTTCCCCAGACATAAAGGAGGGAGGGGCTGAGCCCTGCCCTGTTTCAGTCACCCTGGAAGGTGATGGCTTTCAGTTGCCGCCTGTCTGCTGGACCGCTTCGACATCCCCTGTCTAAACCCTTAAGCCTCTGCAGAGTGACACCTGCTTCCTTTGAACAGGCAGTGAGCTGATGGATTATTTGGGGTGGAAATGACCTGGTCTCCTCCCACAGGACACTGAGATGTCCTTTGGTGTCAGCCCAGGCCAACTTTCTCCTGTGCAGGGATCCTCTACCACCCTCAGACTCGCCAGCACCGCAGCACTTGCAAGGTAAATGGGAAAGTTGTTGGGGCACAAAGCTGAACAAAATTATCAGCATTTCACTGGAACACTTCGTGTGATCTTGAGAAAAATAATTATATTGACTTTCAGGTCTTTTATTGCTGTCTGCAAAATGCCTGGGGGTCAAATGTCAGATATTGTTTAGAAGGAAAAAGAGTAAGGAAAAACAGCCAGTTTGGGGCTGAATTCCTCCTGGGGGTGCCACAGCACTTGAAGGAGCCAGAACAAACTTTCTGTTGATCCTCTGACCACGACAATTTGTATTTTTTGGCCTTTGAGAAATGACCCATCCTAAATAGTCCGAAACCAGAGTATGTAACTTCCTTTACTCCACTGAAAATGACCCTTATGTGCACCCTCAGAGGATCTGCCTTGCTGTGAATCAAGTCTTTCCCAATCTTTCCCTAGAAATATCATTAAATGGTGGCTGACCTGAATGAAATGGGACACCTGATTTTTACCAGCTGAGAATTTTTCAGATTAAGGAGAAATCTGTACTTACAATAGTCTTCCCAACAGACCTCATTTATTCCTGTCGGGGCACACCGCACCCATTTTTAGATGCATTGAGCTGATTGTCTATCTTTTAATTGCATCAGTAATATTTTATATGGGCTGAAGTGGTATTAAAATTTAAATTATTTCAACAATAATTATTTTCCACCTGGCAGACAGTCTCTCATGAATAAGAGTAGACAAAAAGAGTGAGAGACGGTGTATTAGAGGTATTTTAAGACCAAAGCACCTTCTGCAGTCCTGGAGGGTGAAGAACAGACACTTTGATATAGTCATTGAGGTTTATTGATCCTATTAACATTATCTTGTGGTACAATCGATGCTGGAGTTTCAGTCTTGCAGGAGACATGTAAATGAGAAGATGAAAAAACATGCCAAGGCAAACAGTTTCCTGATGGAAAAAGAGATATGAAAAGAAATAACAGGAGGAAGGGGTGTGCTGAGCAAAGATAGTACTTTGAGACAGGGCAGCAAGCACAGGACCTTGCCAAAAGTCATCCTCAGTGTTTGATGCAGGACGTGGTTTCCTGAAAAATCCCTTCACTCACAGGGACACGGCCTTGAAAGCCATGAAGTGCTGGTGGCTCCTGTTGCTTGGACAAACCCGTGTGGTCCCTTCTTGTCTCAGATCCTGCACCAGTGGGTCATTTCTGTAATTCCTGAATGTGTTTATGCAGGGTCTGTCTGGGCCAGGCCCATCCTGCCAGCAGGAATTCACAGCTCAACACGAATGGATGCCGTATGTCTGTAGAGCTTTAACCAGCTCACAAGTCCATGGGGTGGGGTTTTTCCCCTTCAGTTGCCTTACACCCTGATCTAGAGAACCAGGATGCCACCCTAAGCTGCTCTGCTGGGCCTGCAGCCCCACATTTAGGGTGGTCTTAGCCCAGATTTGATGGCAAGAGAAGAAGGGGGACTCTGAACCTGCTGTCAATGACTGGATGTTCACCTTGCAACTGGAATGCCCTGTCCTGTGTCTGGTGAACCCCCTGGCCACTGAGCACTGGGAAAACCCAAAGGTGTTGAACAGAAAAGACAAAAACATGAAAGGAAAATCTCAGGAAAACCTTGCACCCCTTTTGAAGTGTTTTAAAGGATTTTTAGAATCAGATTTTCAAGTAACTGAGGCCAGCTCCAAGGCATTCACTCAAATCACAGTGTTAACTTGGAATTAAATAGTTCTCACCTTCTGCATTGCAATTACTGAATCTTTTCCTTGTTAATCTGACCAGCTCTTTGCAATCATCACGAATTAGTGCAGTCATTTGGCTGAAGGATGCTGCACTTCTAAAGGGACCTTTAAAGGAACACAGGATGCACCCAAGAAATGAAATCCAGCTCGATGCACAGGTGTCACAGATGCTAAATCCACAGGGAGCTCTAACAGCGCCTTTGCCCTTGTGCAGGGCTGTAGGAGGGCAGCATCACTCACAGACATCAGGGAGGGCTCAGGGCTGCAGGCAGGGATGCACCCAAGCTGACAGGGCTAAAATAAATCTGTGTTCTCTGAAAGGTAAGCCTGAGCACAAAGAAACATCAATGCCCTCTGGATTCACTTGGAGAGAATGGTGGTTTTATTCTTTCAGAAGTTTGGGGCTTTTGTTCTTCACACACCACGAAGCCCACCTTTACAACAATGTGTTCCTAATGAGCAATTAGTGAGTTTCCAAGCCACAATCCATGTTACAGAGTGACAAATTAGAGGTTTCTCCTTCCCTCTGCAGTACATTTAAATCAGTATGGTTTCATTTGCTGGGCTATTTGGTCAGATGAGCTGTTTGTGCATGAATGACTGCATAGCTACACTGTTGTTTTTAAAGCTCATTTGATCTGTATAATATGAACTTATCCAGTTCTCTCCTCTACCAGTTCAGCCAAGTTATTAATGAAAGGCAAAATAATATTTCTAGTAGAAATGTTAGTGATAACATGCAAGTTGTACATTAAATTCCCAAACCCTTCTCATCCATATCTACCAAACCATCACCTAAAAAAGAACCAAGGAAAAAGAGAGCAGCTGTACTGAGTGTCATAATTGCCCTGCCCCTGACAGCAGCCAGGTGCAAATGGTTAAGCGGTGTGTTCTCTGATGCCCTGGGCTGTCCCTGTGTCAGGGACTTCACCAAACTGAAGTTCGGCATCTGAACTTTCAGAAGAAAACCTCCTGATCAGTGAGTGATTCTTTCCTGTTTCTCTTTTGAATCAATTTATATTTTTGACCTTTAAATATGTTTTTGTCAGAAAAATTTTGCAGGGATGTTGCTTGGGATTATGTTTCTTTTGGTTTGTTTCATACCTGCTCCCTGATACATTGATTGGGTTCTCCAGAGCTCCTGCTTTTATAAGAAATAAGGAATAATTTTTCCTGTTTAGCTTTGATTGACCATTCATTGTATACCTACATTGTGTTCTCAGTTATTTTATTTTTAGGTACATAACTAATGTTATTTGCCACAGTGCACCTAAAATTAAGCTTGTTGTAAAGTGATTGCCTCAGCTGGGGCCAAGGCTTTTGGCCAGCTAACTTTCTGTTCTCCACTAGGAGTATTTGGATGTGCAGGTGTAGCACAGGACTCTGTTCTCCCTTTTCCCCACAAAAATGAAGAGCTGTCCAGTGAGGGATCCCTGGTGCTGAGCTTCTGCCTGTGGCTCCTGGAGATGCTGATGTCCTCCAGGGTGTGTGTGTAGGACCTGGAGCTGCAACCTGTGTTGATTCTGGAGCAACTCTCATTCCCTCTGTCCCCTGTACTTGTGTCCAGGCAGGATGAGGTCATAGGCACATCTGTTACAGCATCTTTTCAATAAAAATAAAGAATAGCAACCTACAAACTCTATAGTTCAAAAAACTCACAGTGACCCAACAAATAGATCAAGACTCATTAATAAGCATTGACTTCATTGCCAGTTTAACATGAGGAGCAATTTAATTGGGACCCAGACTGCTTTGTGTAGCTTTGTTAATGTAATCGAGTAATGCATATTGATTTTTCATGGGGCCCAAATCTTTTTTTCTTCATCTCGTCTGAGAAGCCTGTTAAGGAATTATTAATCACCTTATAATTGCTTTAAGATCTACGGCCTAATTAAAACCATAAATTCTTTATTACATCTTTATTTTAATTAGACATCCAGAAAGACAATAATTTTTACAAGAAAACTCATGCAATAAAATTGCCCCATTTAGTAATGCTTCAAAGGGCCTGAGCTTAGGACACACAGGCTCCAATAGGACTCTCTAAATGAAGACATGCATGATTCTAGTCATAATCAGAATTAAAGATGCCCCCTGAATGTAATTAAGTAACTCTACAATAAGACCTTCACTATCCAACAAAGCTGGGTTCATCCACAGCAGCCAGACTTTACTTTCTCTTGTTTTTCTTTTGTCTTTTAAAAATCTAGGCTCGAAGAAGCATGTTCTGAAATTTTAAGAGCCTAATGAAAGGCTTAAACTATAATCCTACTGTAATGAAAATAAGCTTATTATCATAACCTCCTTCTGGTGTTTTCTTTTGGGTGTCTTTGTTCCTGCTGTGATAGGTACTTTTTACCTGCCAGGAGGAATTAAAAATAAGCATATTTCCTCATCGCTGTTAAAGGACCTCATATTTCTCTCATTTAGCCCATTGGGAAAGCAGGTTCTGGAGAAGGGAGTCTAGCCTAGAACTGGTGTGGTAGGTTTTTGAACTATGAGCCCCATGGGTCTTTGTTACTCGAAGATGCTTTGAAATCACACTGTTTCACCTCTTTTTTTTAAGAGTCAAGTTATTTCTGTAATGTGAAATAGCATCATGGTTTGAAATAATAGCTAATTCACAATTTACTTGGTTGTAAGTCTAACTCAGACTGAAACATTTCTTACTGTCTAAATATGATTAAGAGTTCACCTCATCCCAACTCAGGATAAAAGGTCTCAGAGTGGCCAAAATACTTAAAAAACCCTCATGGGTTCCCACCTGAAGGTGGGGAAGGTGCCAGAAATTCCTACCACAGTTCTGCAGTCTGTTCCTGTGACAGGTGCTTTGGGTACAGCCACAGTCTCACTGCAGCCAGGAAAGGAATCTGGGCCAAACAAAACCTGCTTTTATCTGTCTTTATGGAGCAATGCACCAGTTCACTCCTTATTGCAAGGCAGATTTTAAACCGTGGCTGTGAGCAAAGCACCAGGTGTGAACTGCAGAAATGTGCTTGTAAGGGAAATGAATGCCCATATCCCTTTCCCCGGGAAGAACCTTCAGTGTGTCTCCTTCCAACTCCCAGAACAGCACTTCAGGGTGATGTGTTGCTATTTAGGCTGACAAGGTCTGCCTGAAAAGCCAGCTCACGGCCTGGCAGTGGGAAAATGGTGAACAGAGAGGTTTATTTGCCACTAACTCCTCCACTCATCACTGAAAGAAGTCACACAGTGCGTTTCCCAGGCAAAACACTTGTCAGATAGTGTCTTAATGGTCACTTGATGCTCATTCAAAATAGCTGCAATAAGGTGTTGCTGGAGGTTTTGTTATAATGGCAATTAGATCTCCATCTCTGGCTCAGCTGTGACCCTTACCTGTGCCCATCTCAGTGATGCCATGGGCATGCCCCAAGCTGCTCTGATGTCAGCTGGAACACAGGGAAAGGCACTTGCAAACATCCTGGTGCCTTCCCTCCTCTATTCTGCTTATTTTTTAATTTTATTTTTGTCCTAACACCTGCCACGGGTTTCCAGCTTTTGTGTGGCTGTTGTTTTAATTTAACCTCTGCTTATTTGTGGACTAAACTGCTGATGATTTCAGCATCTCCAAGATAAGGTAGATGCTGATGCAATAAATAAACTCGGGGCTTAGATGCCCCATTCACAAAGCTTTGCCTACCCCTAGAACCTGAAGACAAAATCACTGGCTTAGTCTCGACCAGATCATGGGAACCTTTCTATTTGTTTTAGTGAGTTTTGAATCAGGACAACTTGACACAGTGGAGGAAATAAGTAAGTGTGAATGGGAATGTTTGAAAAATGTGTACATATTCCCTAGCAAGCTCTGCCTTGGCAGTGCACAGCAGTCACTCAGAGGGATGAGAGCACCAGCTTTCATCTCAGTGAAAATGAAATTATGGGGGTGGGAGGATGCAGGAAAGCCTCTACTTGAGATGCAGAGGGCTGTCTGCCACAGATAGATTAGCAAATAGATCAAACAGCCCTGCCAGCCATGCACTCCTCTGCCTCAAATGTTGGGTTTTTTGTGAAGTTTGCAAGATGTATCTGCCCTGACTCCTGCTTTAGAGAGTGGGAACATGATGGGGTTTCTCTTTCAGGCTTGAGTTCTGACGCTTTGCTTTCCTGATCTGCCTTTGCTTAGGCTGAAACCAGCTCAGCAGGTCTTCTGTGGGAATTAAGCAATGGAACTACAAGGCTGGGAGTACATTTTGAATACCTGAGCTGAGCAGCTGCAGCAGGGAGTGAAGGGATGTGAATCCCTAGGGCTCAGCTTCAGCTCTGAGTCCTCTGCGAGGGAGGGTGAGCTGCATCTCTGCTTTTACTGGGGCTCCACAGCTAAGCTGAAGGAGAACAGAATTATGGCACTGTCTGTACCTCGACTGTTCCCCTCAAAAGTCATCTAGATGCAATTATACTAGTAGGGATGTTGCAATTTGTGAGCCTGGCTTTACTGAGAGTTTTCTCCCCAAAAAGGACAAAGAAAGCCAAGGTTTACCTTAGAGGTTGCTCACAGCCAGAGCCAGGAGGCTGTGGATTTAAAATATTAAATATCCTTAATGTATACATACATTAAAAGTTATTAAGTAAATAGTAGCTAATCTATAGAGACTAAAATATCCTGAGACACTCGGGTGAATTAATGTGACCAGTGTCTCTGAAAATCATCCTCAAATATGGGAAATTTTAGACACTTCTATCAAGACAGCAGATACCTATTGGATCACCTTGCTGCCCAAATAGAAATCAAAGCAAAAATAGGCTTCCTGTCATGTAGGAAATGGCAAAATTTAGTCAGTCAATGCATTTCAGTCATAAATCAAAAAGGGTTTTTGACATCTCTGGCTTTTGAGCTCCACTAAATGCTAAAGACTACTGTTCATTTCCTGGGAATCCCTGGGTGGACATTATACTCAGAGACTCAATATCCATTTCTTCAGGAATCAAACAACATATATAAAGTATATATTTATTCAGATAATTTGTGTGTATTCAGTATCCCTGAGTGACTGATCTTATTATAGGTATAATCTGTTTGCCCCCTTTGAGAAACAAATCACCTTTTTTACTATTACAAATGTCAGGAAACTTATTCTCAATTTTTCATGAATGTGACAGTGGGAGGGAGATACCACGATTCTATTGATCAAAAATGTTACTAAAGAAACTGGAATGTGGATGCAGGATGCTGCAGGATCAAGGCAGTAAAAACAGTAAGAAATTAACTGAAGAAAAGTCTATTGGAAGCTGTTTGATGGATCTCTAAAATTCAGATTTCTAGAGACTGGGGACACAGGATAACTCAAGAGCAAGCAGTTGCTGTAAGAAACAGGGCCTCTGTTACTGGACACTTTGGGAAAAGGATGTTAGGCTAGAAATTCCTGTAAATGATCAGCAAAGAAAGAACTGCCCAGAGCAATAACCTAGTTAGGCATGGCTAGCAGAACTGGGAACAGCAACCCTGGCCAAGTGTCTATGCTGTTTGACACTGACTAATAAAGAACATGGGCTTTTTCTCCTTCCCCTCCTGACTCTGCCATGGGTGACAGGAGTGGGGCTTTTTCAGAATATGGATTTGTAGTTTTGTAACACTATTAATTTTAAATTGTTCATGGCATGAAAATAACCCCAAATTCCTTGTTCCTAAGTAGTTCCTCTGCTCTGGATCCACAAGGTAACTCTGTTGCCCCAAATCCACCCTGGCTGTCCCAGCCCTGAGGGATTGGTAGAGACTGTCTTTATAGGGTTGCATCCATCTCTGCTTCGATCCTTCAAACTGCATGACTTCAGACACCCTTCCCCCAGCCAGGCATGCAAACTTTAGGGTGATATAAAATGCATTTTTCCAGACCCACAGGATTTCATTGACTTACATCCAAACTCCTGACCTGGAGCAATAGCCAAAACACCTCTTCCCCCCTCCAGTTTTCTTCAGCAGGAGCCAACTTCCTTTGCCATTATAGCTGAACAAGCCTACAGGGACATGAGCCACAATACTGGCTCACATTTCTTGGGCACAGTGTGACAGGGCTGTAGAAGGAAGGGACTGAAGACATTTTCCCTCCTTTATTACAGTTCCTGTCTGCACTAAGGATCTTTATGGCACTATCCCTGCTTGTTCTGCATTCAGAATATCTCTGTGGCTGCAAATTCCACACATTAGTGCACTGACAGGTATTTAATATGAACAGAGAAAGCCAAGTGAGGATTGAAACATTCAATCCTTCCATTTCAGCAGTGAAACTGCTCACTGTTACAACTGCCTGTTGACAGTGCAGCTGAATTCTAGGCTTATAGCAGTGAAGAGGCAGGAATTTCAATGCTTCTGTGGTCTGGAAACACACCATAGTTGCTTGTGATGGCATATCTTGGGTAATATGGGTTAGGAAAAACTGGGAAGCCTTGTTCCACCCAGCTGCACTTGGCACCTCTGGCTCAGGTCCTCCCTGCCCACCCTGGATTGAGGTACAGACAGACCATGGTGCCAACTGCTCACACAGGGCAAAGGGAGATAATTTTACCTGCCCAGTGACTGTTCTGAGCACTGACAATGGAAGACAATCAGCAATTGAGTTGTATGGGAAGATGCATTTCTTACCTTCATGATACTGGGAGCCAAATTTACACCAGGGAGCTTTACATCTCCCCTCCTCGATCTCTGCCTCTCTTCCCTCCCCCCTCCCTGGCAGTGTGCTTTCATCTGATCAGAGTGTCACTGTTTGCCCCTCGTGTGACAGCAGAGGAGGTGGTGAATGTTGCTCTGGTGGTGCCTGAGGGCAGCCAGGCTGCCTGGGCTCCCAGCAGAAGCACAGGAGTGCATCATTGTGGTGATGCTGAGGGCCCAGCATCCATCTCACCTGCAGGGAGAGCTGTTTGCCAGGGGGACCAGCCTGCCCAGCCTGCTGCCTCCTGGAGCTGGAAGAGCTACTTTAGCTGTAAAACCCCAAAAGTGACCATCCTGCTTGTGAACAAACCCTCAGCTGTCAGTTTTGTGGAGCTTGAGATCCATAAGTACCCTCCAGCTTTGCCACTGCTGAGGATGGACCACTCTGTGCCATTGCAGAATCAGTACCACCCAGTGAAGGCAACAAGAGGGACAGGCAGCTACACTGCAGCAAGTGTTTTGTCCATCAATTACACCCAATTCTTCATCCAGGAAGATTAAAGGCTGTTTGTTTGCAGTTATGTGTAATGTCATGCTCTGTTTGTCATCTTATTAGCTCTCCTGGGATCAGAAGACATGCTTAAATGCTACAGTGCCACCTTTCAGAAAACAGCCTACGAAAACTAATTAATAGTGCACCCTAGTTAACACATGCAAACTTGGCATTATTAGTCTAATTAAAAGGATTTTAACAATCTGAGTTCCCTTCTCTCTCCCCCTCACAAATTCCAACATATGCAAGTCAAGTAAATTAAACCCATTAATCACGATTGGTGCAAATGATATAGGTGCCTGTAACGTGGGCTCTTCTCTGAAGAGAGATGGCAACAGACCTCATTATGTCTAATTTTGTTCCTTAGGAAAGGATAATAAATACAAATTGTAACATCACAATAAAATATTTAATTATTCACAAGTTGGGTAAGAAACATAATTAGCTCACTGGTATGTGTCTTCATTTAGGTGATAATGGATCCAATTTAGGAGCTTAAACATTCCTGGATGAAAATGAGAGGTTTGCCAGGACATTATTTCTTGAACATAAAGAGAATGAGCTCATTTCCACACTCTCCATTACCTCCTGTGGAGAAAGCTGTGTGGACATCCCAGCTCAAAGGCCTAGGAAGGTGTCACAGGTACCTGGAGCTCTTCTGCCCGTGAACAGGTTTGCATTGACCTTCTCAATCTTGTACAGACATGGGAAACTGAGGGCTGATGGTGTTTCCACAGATGATACTAGAACAATTCCAAAGAACAATAAGTCAACATTTTAAACTTAACATTGGTGTATTTTTAAGTTGCTGTAGAAAGACTGCTTTGAGTTTTGCAGCTGATTTGAAATTCAGGGGTTTTCATTCAGCTACATGAAAGATGAGCCACAGTTTAGGCTCTGCCCTGTTTGTTAAGGGGGAGGACTGGATGGAGACCACCTTCTGCACCTCCCTCCAGCCCATCTCTATCCCTGCTCACAAGCCTGACCCTAATGAAAACGTCCCAGGAGCTCCTGTGGATGGGCCCATGACTTCCAGAGGCGGTGCTGCTGCAGCTCAGGGGTGCAGGAGTTAACCTGGTGCACTGCTTGGTGTAGGAGGCAACCGAGCAGGCAATTTAGCTGCTGCTCTTTGCTTTTATGGGATCCTAATTTTATTTATTTGATGTTCTCCTCATTGCACGTATTTGGGTGACAGATGTGCGCGTTCCTTAATCTCTTTCTCATTACCCTATGAAATTGTGGCTGCGTTTTGACAGCTTTCAGACCAAGATAAAAGAGGAGAGGAGAACTTCAAACATATGGAAATTTGCACATCCCCTGGCCTGACTCCTGGTGAGGAAATCACTGAGCACAGAGAGGAATTAGTTAAGACTGCTGGCCTTTGAGTTCGTGGTGCCTGAATGCAGATGTGAGGGCAAGCACTGCCCCCTCAGCCACGATCCCAGCTTTCGATTATGTATCATCCCGGAGCGAAGGGAGATTAGGAGTGGATTAGTGCTCTCAACAGATTAGTTCAAAATTGTATTTCCAATGCGCTTGCCATGCACCCCTGCACTGTAACCTCGCTTAAGGGAGATCAAAAACCACCACCAGGAAACCGAGGATGTCTGAGCACCTGCATGACACAGCCAATATGATTCAAACTTACTTCATAAGGTAATTAAGAGTGGATTGATTGGTTTGGCAGAATATGGTGTCTTACCAGAAAGGGCTCAGGAGATTTACACCAAAATTAATAAGAGCAAGGCATTGTATTTTTGCTTAGCCTGAATTACTTTGCATTATTTGCCATACCCATTTCCCTTACCCTATCGGGATGTCCCCTTCACTACTTCCAATTGAAATGGATTTCCAAGGAGTCTCCTAAACCATGAATTATATTACATTCCTGAAGAAGGCATTTGAATTAGTGCAAGAGAATGCTTGCAAGTTTATATTCACAATGTAATAAATGTGGTCTAAGTGTTATTTCTTCCTCCACTAATTCTTCTGAGCAAGATTTACTGCCTCAGCAAAGTTTTTTTTAAAATAAATTAAATATAACGTGAACTAGATAGTTGTTCACATGGAGCTAGAGCTGGAGAGGCTCATTAATCACTAGTTTAAATCCCAGAGTATCCAGTCATCCTAATTAATGATTCAGTGCTGAACTTTACTCTGGCAGTGGCAGCAGAACCAGGCTATTACCCATCTCAGCTGATGGGGACCGAGTGAGACAGAGGAAATGAAACAGCCCTTGGGGCTGGTGGGGCAGAGCTGCTGCTACCTGGGCACCTCTGCCCCCACCTGCATGGGCAGCACTGGCTGTCAGAGAGGCCTAAAGCAACTGCCCCTGCCCCAAATAGCCATGTTGGCATCAGCTGGTTGGTGCGGGGTCAAACCACAGGTTTGGGAGTGTGCTGAGTACCACACACTGCCCCCCAAACAGCATATATCCATATATCCATATATCCTAATATCCTATATCCTAATCCAATATCCTAATCCAATATCCAATATCCTAATATCCAACCTAATATGTAGTGGGGATGATCCTGCAGTCTAAGCTGGGGCTCATCTCCCTCCAGCAGGGGCTCCAGTGATTTTTCACAAAATCACACAATATGCTGAGTTGGAAGGGACCCCCAAGGGTCATCGAGTCCATCTCCTGGCCTTGCACAGGACCATCCCCAAGAGCCACACCATATGCCTGAGAGGATCATCCAAGTGCTCTTTGAGCTCTGCCAGGGTTGGTGCTGTGCCCACTGCCCTGGGGAGCCTGTTCAGTGCCCAACCACCTTTTCCTAATATCCAACCTAAAGCTCCCCTGGCACAACTCCAGCCATTCCCTGGGTGCTGTCTCTGGTCCCCACGGAGCAGAGATCAGTGCCTGCCCCTGCTCTGCCCTGCACAAGGAAGGTGGAACTGTAGTGAGGTCTCCTTCCTCTTCTCCAGATGAACAGACCAAGTGCCCTCATGGAGTATATTTATGGGGTATGAGGGGTTTTAGCCCTCTGGATTCCTGGTAAGCTTCTGGCTAAGGTGCTCCTCTTGGCAGAGATGCAGGACCCCAGGAAGAAAGCCCTTTCTATTTATGGTGCCTGAGAGCTCCTCTGAATACTGTCTGGGGTCCTGATAGTCCATGCACGGGAATGGGGCAGCTTTTGTGCAAGCCAGTGCATAATCAAAGGTTGTAGAATTGAAATTCACTCTTGTAATAGGAAAATCATAAATCATAATCCCATTAGTCAAATTAATTTACCTGCTCTTTAGGGTTATATTAGTTCCGTATTTCATTTATCTGTGTTTCTAAGGCAAATAATTCACAGTTTCAGTACTCTTTTGGCTGTAATGATTTAGCATGTAAATTATTTGCATTCCTCACAAATGCCAGGCAAAGGACATTGTCTTTTGATTATTTTTTTTGGTAGGATTTTTTTTTTTAATTATATATTGTCAATAAACTCCACTAGGAAAGTGTTTCATTGTGCCTTGGAGAACGAGGGGCACACTCAGGCCCTGGATTAGCAAAGCAACAAATTACAAACTCCTTTGCTTTGCTGCAGTCCTGCTGCCTGGAAGTTAATTAATCAGGTGGTCCAGAAGGGTTGAACTTTGCTGACTTTGGGGATAGCAGAGGTTTTGTTCCTCTTCTTGTTTTGTTACAGGCAAATTCTTCCAGGAGATAGTGAGCTTGAACACAGACTCAGCAAGTGGAAAATCGGCAGAGAATGAGTTTTGCACTTGCATCAATATTTCGGGCTTTAGGTTTTTGTCAGCTGTTGTTAAAATTAACTTAACCACAGAAGCTTTAGGCTTCTACTTGCCTAATTCTCAACAGAGAATCAGGGCCTTTGCAGCAGCAAATAATTTTTATTCTTGTTGATTTTCAGCCTGGCTAGTGGGAGCTGGGAAATTTTAGCATATGTAATCTGAATTGTTTCATGAAACATTTAACAAGAGCCTATTTCATTCTTCACTAAGGCAAGTTGATATAAGAAGGATGATGTTATGGTTAATGTAAATCATAATTATTACCAGGTGCATCACTGAACTGGGAAATTGTGCTAAAAATGTGAGTTTTGCTCCATTTCATATTGAAAAATTACCCTGCAGCCTGATGGCCATTAATCTCTGTTACAGGAATGTTATTCTTTATTTTTGTAAATTACAGAGCTAAGGTATAACAAGCCATAAATTATCAGGCCACAGGAGTCCACTTGGCTGAGCTGAGCTGAGCAGGGCTCACAGAACCCCTGATGGTGAGAACCACCAGGCCACCCTCACCCCCTGCCCCAGCCCAGTGCTGCCCACCCTGGGGACACTCAGCTCCACACACAGCCAAGCCTTCAGCAACTCTGTTCCCTGGAACTTCTCTTCAGGACATATCCAAAATGTCAGGGCAGCACCCCACCTTTGTGGCTCCCACGAGGCTGTACTCTGGAGAGATTTGTGGCCTGGGTGCTCTTCATCTGTTGGCATTGCTAAATCCTTTCTAAAAATGGGTTTTCTCATAAAGCAGGGCTCCAGGAAGAGTTCTCTTTTAATCCACCAGCTTGGTTCTTGAGAGCAGGATGGGATATCCGTGCCGGGTATCCAGCTCTGGAGGGGGCATTGCTTTATTTATCCCCAGGGGATGAACTGGCCATTCCATGGTAGAAGTTTGAAGTACATTCTGACTTGTAATAAAGATGCTTTTCCAGAAGTGATTAGCTCTGTGTTGAGCTTGGTGGATGGGGAAGCACCATGGGAAGTAGGGCTCTAATAGCACTGGGTGTAGTAAGGTCTCTCCTACTAACAGGGAGAGCACTTGGAATACTTATTAGAAAATACCTAAACTTCCTCAGAGCAAGGGGTTGCTCATCTCAGTTTATGCCATAACATCAGAAGTAGAGAATCCTGGTAGTTTGTGCTTTATAAGCAGTAGAAACAACAAAACATGAGTTTCCAAGCACTGAATTATTCAATAGGAGTGTGTAGGTTTTTGAGATGATTCTCCACAAGGCTTTTCATCTGCTCCCACTGAAGTAGTTTTGGTTGACCCTACTCCATTTACTGTGAATCCACCTTCCAGGCTACTGACTCCATGAATGTTATGAAATTCAGAATACCCTTTCTTTTGATAGATATGTTTTTCTGCATATAAATGATACTTCTCTTCCTTTCACTTCTGGCAGCTATTCCAGATCAGTGTAATCATTGTCACTCTTCACAACAGTGTTTTGAAAAACAGCACAGGATTGTCTACCAGCACATCATTACCTGCCATGCAACACTTAAGCCTAAGGAGGTTAACCTCTGCTCTTTCTTCCTGCTTGTGCCTCCCATTTTCTTGAAGCTCAGCTCCTTATGCTCAAATCATTGTCCAAAAGCCCTGAGGGCCCCTCCAAAGCTTTTTATTGATTGTGCAAGCAATATTTCTCAGAAGACTCTTTATTAAATCCACCCTCACATTTGTTCTGCACACTTCATCTTTGACAACTTCCCAAGACAGGATGAGCAGTTTTGAAAATAAAACTGAGGGATAGACCCGAGCAAAGTCTGCCTGCCTTTAGTGGCCATTTGAAATTTTCATTATGTCATCCTCAGGCTGCCAGGGAAAGGCTGGTGTGGACATGTCACCATCCTGGTGTCTCTGATCTCTTCACTTGCAAAAAGCAATATTGAAAGTGTTAGAAGTGCACAGCAAAGCTGAAGTGTAGCCTGTGAAAATGATGATAACAGCAAACGGGAAACCATTTAATACTAGATGTCTTGGTCAGTCTGACAGCACTGTGAGAGTTTTGCCAAACCTGAAATGTGTGCCCTGACAGCGCAGAGTCAGCAAGAAAGTCCTGAGCCAGCTCCATCACGTGCTCTGTGTTCAAAGAAAAGGCTCAACAGATGCAGGCTGTGTTGCACTCAGACTTTGCTAGAAGCACGTGAGAGCAAGATGGAGCTGCCCTTGGCAAGGCAAGAAGTGAAACAAAATACATTTCCCTAAAGTTGGTGCTCAGCCCAAATGGTGCTCACAGGCCCATTAGTTCCTAACCTGATCAAACTTGGTTTGCATAGGAATGCAATTGTGGGCAGCTCCCTTCAAATGATTACTAAAAAATTATTGGCACTTGCCATACTTTAGCATCTGGCATATTGTTATATAGAAGGCTTATTTCTCCTGGAAAAAGCTGAAGTGAAAGTGGTTTTAGTAGAACCGTTGCCATTTGATAGCAGGGAATACTGCACCACAAACATTTCTCTATGTGCCATTTTCTGGGCTCTTAAAAGAAATGTGGTGTCTCAGCCAGAAAGAACAGATGTGAGAAAATTGCAAAATGGTTGCCAAGCATCATGAATTAACTCTGCTGGTCAGATGTTCAACACCCCTGCTTGATTGTGTGCTAATCTAAGAGCAGAGTAAATCAATCATTATCCAGGCTCAGGATATCTAGGTAGACCATAGGAAGTCTCTTGATTAATATGCACATCCTCACCTAGATGATGGTTAGCTCTGCAATTCATGGTTAAACTGAAGGCAGAAAGAATTGCTTTTTAATAACCTTGATAATAACCCTTCTGATAGCTCCATTTAGGCATCATTATTGAATAATAGCCTGTGCATGTCATCGAGTCACTCTGACATTAGAACAGAAAATACACAAATATCCTGGTCATGCCACTGATCAAAACAAGAGACAAATCCTCTTCTGGGGCAAATTAACACCGTTCCCTTGGTATTAACAGAATGGAGCAGAATTTCTAAACAGACACCAAACCAAAATGATCCTTAAAATTTTGATGCAGTATGTAAAAGACTTCATCTGTATAAGAGTCTTTAAAAAGCCTTAACTGCCTCTCTGCTGTCGTTGTGGCTCTGTGCAGCATCAGTGGGTTTGTGACGGCCTCGGAGCTGCAAGATGGTGCAGATGGACGAGCACCAGAGCCGCTGCAGACCACAGAGCTGTGGGGACATCATCATGGGTATTACAGGGTGCTGAACCAAATCTGCAGGTCCCAGAGGTTTACAGAGATATTCATCACAGCTGCTGTTATGGCAAAGCAAGAATGGAGAGACTTGGTAAACGCAGAGAGACAAACAAAAGGTGGGATATTCCTGCAGCACTTGGAACCCCTTCAAGGGGGATGTGCTCGTTACCAGGACATGCTGCTGTCAACCCAGCAGTGCCAACATCAGTAAAACCACAGTGAATTACATCAACAGCTCGTTACCTGCTCCATGTCATACAGCATCTGAGCCTGCTCCCACGCTGGAATATCTGCTGATTCAGGTGGGAACAAGGCTGTGCAGCAGGAAGTATTCATACTCTGCAGTTAGCACAGCTTCAGCCATGCATGGCATGTGAAACACCCATTTCGTGGAGGCTTTTGTTTATTTTTCTCTCCATTAAACCAATTACTAGCTAATAATTTTGTATACAAAAACACAATATGACATTAATAGATCTGATCCACGCAAGCCCTTTATGTATAACAGCCTTGATTTAATTTCATTTGTAGGATTAAAAAGCAAACAAACCTCACAGCAAAATTGGCACTAATGAAAACAAGAGTGAAGGCAAATAATTGGTTCCTGTGTTCAACCAGTGTTGGGTGATATGTTTTGTTTAAATTTTCAGCTCTAATGACATGAAGCCAGGAGGTACCTTCATGTCAGATAGTCAGCAAAAAGAACGAAAATGATGCAATTGCAAAAATTATCCCCATCAATCTCCTCTCCCTTTTCTTTTTGAGCATCTGCTCCAGTACCAGCACTCTGTGAGTGCACCCATTCCCCTGGATGGCCCCAGCAAGAAGCATTTGCTGGCTGGGCAGAGAGGTGAGACCGCTCTGAACTGCTGTAAAGGCTGAGCAACAGATGGCAAACAGAATCAACGAGGTGGTGATGGAAAGGGACAATGTTCAAATCACTTTTCCTCTTCCAGGTGTGTTTGACCAGGGCAATAGGTATTTTTCCTGATGCAGGAAATGAAAGACATTTTTGCTCTAAGTGTTGTCCCCTGAGTTGTTCCTTACAGACACGCTGTAAGGCGGAGGCGGCAAAGCAACACTGCAGAAGAATTAGATTTTTTGAAGAAGGATTTGAAAGAGCATTTGCAGAGTAAACATTTCTTATTGTCCTCATCCAGAGCGCTTTGGCTCTGTAGGGATGTACAGTAACAATTGTTCATGAGCTGCTAAGTCCTTCACAAATTGCTGTGGTCTGGTGCTTTGCAAACACCCGTGGAAAAAACTCCCTAAAGAATCAAATCCCAGCCTAGGTAAATCAGAAATACAAACTGAAAGGTGCCTATAAATCACAGGCAGCTTTCCTAACTCCATTCATATGTGAACAATATGTTAACCCCCTGTATTAACAACGGAGCTGTGGTGAACAGCTCTGTGGACAGGTCTGTGTTAGCTGCCAAGAAAATATGATTTATCTGAAAACTTTGCATACACAAAACTGATACTCTCTCCCAGGTGGCTTTTCTCCCCATGCCTACTGCTTATGGCAGAAAGGAATATTTTCAGCTGACAAGCCAATGAGCTGTCAGTCAGCTGGTTGATGTGCCCAGCACTGAGCCCTGTGCAGCTGCACAGATTGGCACAGCCCTGGCACCAGGAGTTCACTTTCAGCATGTGCCTTCCTGCCCTGCTGCTGCCTGGGTGGCTGTCAGCATTTGTCCAGAAGCAGAAAGAAAGTTGAGTAAAGAAGTCCCTGGGTTTTGCACTTGCACTGACCCCTCAGCCTTTATTTTGGGTGGATTTAGAAGTGATTTTTGCTTCTCTAAGTTTTACTTTGCCATACTTCAGAACCCATGGTAGCAAGAGTGATGTGGATTTCAGCATAAACCCATCCCAGCTTACTGGGCTGGGGGGGTGTTGTTCTATTTCCACTATCTCTAGTAATCTTTTGTTACAGTTACATTTATTCCCAACACTTCTGAGACAAACACACTCAGTTTGATGTAAAAAAAATAAGGATTGGTGTTTTTCAAATAGATTACGTCAAGTTCTTTGTTTACCTTCTCCTGTGAAAACACAGCGAGAGCTCCTCCTTATGCACTGGTTATTATACACTACAGATTTCTTATTCCCTACATCAGTGGCTGTTTATTCAGTTACCCTGTGGAAGCAAAAGGGATGCAAACCTGCTAATATTAGTACCCCAGGACCTAAATATACTCCTTTCTTGCTCCCTCTCTCTCAATAGAAGTTGACTTCTAATTCCCAAGCTTCGTGCCTTCAGAAAGGCAGATGATACCCATTTGTCTGCATGATGCCACTGTTTAAAAACTGAAATACTTTTTCTCCTCTAGGACTTGTTCTTTTTATAAAATGAGCTTTAAAAATTTTCCAGTGGATTAAATCAGCATTTGATGCAGTAATTTTTTTTTTCACATTTCCTAAAATTTCTGTTTAAAGGTGAAGACAAAAATTAATCCTTCTCAACAGTGAGTGGGTCTCTACTCTCACTTATTAATGTGATGGTTTTGAGGTTCTGCTAAAGGACGGTTAATCCTTAAGGAGAAGGGAGAGGGAGATTCTTATTCCACAGTGGTATTCCCCTTACACTTCCCTGGGTCTGTGCCTCAGTTTTCCCTCTTTTTCTGCAGCGTTTGATGGGGCTGTTTTGCAAAGTGATTGTGCAGTGCCAACAGTAGCTGTGTGTCCTGACAGGGAGCTTGGGGGAATATCCTGAATTTCTCTTTCTCAGAGATGCCTGGAAGCACTTTTTGGATATAACTGCAAGACAGGAAAAAGAACTGCCTGTTGGTTTAGGAAGGAGTGGCTAATGAGGGTGTTGCATCCAAGTGGAGGAGTCTTTGACATAGTTCAAGTGGGATGTCTTCTTTGGAGTGCAATTTTCAGGTGAAGAGTGATACAGGTTGGAGAGGATCTGAAGTAAGAGACTGTTTGATTTCTTGCGTTGATCACAATCCATGATGCAATCATTGCCTTCTGTGACTATCTGTGGATGATCCTGCCCACTTCTTTCCACCATAATGTCACAGGTATGAAACTCTTCTGTTGGAGAAGGTAGAGAGACCCCAACCCTGCAGCAGTGTTGTCACAGGGAAGCAAACGAGGCAGGAAATGTGGCACACCTGGAGGGTGAAAGCAGGGACAAAGGGAGCTGCTGTACAGGCAGGATGTCTTCCATGTCTTCCAGCTGTGACATGATGTAAAGAAAACATAAAGGATGCTCAGAATGAATAATTTAGGGAAACAAAGGGTATAAAATCGGTGAGCTCTGGATATGCAGCCACGGCAGCAACTTGAAGCTTTGTCTGCCTCATTTTCAAGGCAATATTGGATTTTAAACTCTTATCTCCAGATGTTAATCCTTAATGGGAGAAAAGCTGGAGCTTGGCTTCCACAACTCAATTTGTAAAATAGCAGCCACGTGTTCCCTTCATCCCCCCCATCGTTTTTATCACATAAAATGCAAAATTGCAACTCCCCTGCTTAATTTTCCTCCTAACACAGTCTTCCCATTTAAAAGAGTTATCATCCAAAAACCCATTAAGTAATAGGTTTTGTCTCTTTTTATAGGAATGTGAAGTCTTACTGCAAAGGGTTACACCTTTCAGAGAGTTGAGCTAACCTCTGACTCTGCAGAGGTTCATTATGAGTCCAAAGTTTTGATCCTCTTTGACTTCTTGAGGTCAGATCCTTACCTGGTAGAGACCAGGCCAACTTTTATACACACATGGTATGTGCTGCCATCTGTACCTTCTGCCCTGCTCCTATGGGCAGCAGAAGATCACTTGTAATCCTACCTGCAGTTGTTACAACTGATTTTGGATACAGTCAGCTGCATAAACACAAAATCCACCCCCCCCCCCTTTTTTTTTTTTTCTCCCAGACTTCTGTTTTTGAGGATTTTCCAGTTAGTCTGTGCAATGAAACATGAGCTCCAATGAATATGCAGCTGTCTTGTTTAGCCCTACAAGGAGGAATACCTGAAGTTCAGGCCCTCATTTATTGGTGTGTACCTGGGACAAAATTGCTTCTCTGCAGAAGTGGCAGCTGTTGAATTGGAGGGAAAGAGGATTAATAAACAGCGGTAACCAAGAAATCTGGAGAGGATGGACAAAGCCAGGCAGCAGTCAAGGGGAAATGTTGGAACCTGTGCAGGTTTTCAGACTAAGGAGTCAGAAGCAGTTTCCAAGTCAGAGGCCTCAGTGATAACAATGGGATCTGCTAGATGACCTTGGCTACAGTAAACGGAGAGAAGAACCTGCTCATATTCCCTGGAATGATACAAGTGAAAGATTCTACTAATGAAGTTAAAATAGAGAAGCACTGTGTAAATTCACAAAAAATACAAAATATATCTTCGTTGATACTTAGATATAGGTGTGTGCTGTTAGATAGTTTTGATAGAGCGTATTAGTTACAGAAATGTGCATAATTGTGTGTGAGTATAGTTCTTTCTTGTACTCCTGAAATCCCCATGCAGGGGAACATAAAGATGCAAGAATGTAAACATTCAGTGCCTTTTCTGCCTTTTCCTGAGTTGAACTGTAACTTCAGACGAAGAGGAATAAGCTCCCATTTTTGTTTTTGATGCAGTCAGGGTGTCTCATTAACAGCTCAGGCTTACAAGCCTCTTATTAAGACACTAAAACTGTGTCTGTGCAAGAAGTCGTTGGCTAGAGGGAAATGCTTCAGAATCGATCCATCCCCAGCTTTGGGGCTGCAGGCAAGAGCAGCTGGATGAAGCTGGTCAATAGTTGCTCCCTTTTCCCACTGTGGGGCTGACAATATCAGCGGCAGGACAAGAGGAGCGAGACGGGAGCGCTGGACGGGGCATCCGCTCTGCTTGGAGGGGAGGCACAGGCCTCTCGCTGCCATCCTTTGGGCGTGGGTTTCCTTTAGGTATGATCCGCCTTTCCCACAGCTCCTCCAGGGCCCGAGGAAACTACGGGGGAAACAGACTGAGGCACATCTGGAGCGATGCAGCAGCTGGGAAATGCCTGATGCTGCAGGGGATGGCGGTGCCGTGTGAATGGCTGTGACCTTTTCAGTATTCCAGCTTTTGATTGATTGGCCATTTCCTCTCATTCCTAGGCTGTAAACAGGGGAGCTGTGAAATAGGTGGCCAAAATAAACACAGAGTTACATAGGCTAAGACAAATTTATATTGAATTTATGAGAGGTAAAATTTTGCTACCTCATTCCACCCATAAAAATTATAAAGAGGAAAGAAAGTGACATAAAATCAATCCATTTCCATGACAAAGCTCATTATGAGAAGAGAAAATATAGACCCATACTAACTTGTTCTCATTACTGTTCTAAGATTTATCATGTCAGGTGCAATGTGCAAGGGAGGAAAGGAAAACCTTCCTTGCCCTTACCTTAAAACATCAAACAGACAGAATAAGCCAAATTATCCTCATCATGTTCAGTGAGCATATATTTTGCCAGGCCTCACAAGGGGCATGACTAACT
Organism: Formicarius rufipectus; assembly: GCA_013399695.1. Lineage (NCBI taxonomy): Eukaryota > Metazoa > Chordata > Aves > Passeriformes > Formicariidae > Formicarius > Formicarius rufipectus. Next base: position 695,354 of record VXAU01003789.1, read on the forward strand.
CAAAGCTGTGACTTTGAGGAGCCCTTCCAGGCTGGATGCTCCTGAGCAGGGCAGGTCACCCTGTCCTGGCTGTCCCCACCAAACCAGTTCTTCCCTTGGTGTCAGTGAAAACTGGCACTCTGGGAGGAAGAAGCTGCTTGAGGGCTTGACAAGATGAAGGAAACCACTTTGAGTCCGTAACATCTTCTAGAGGGTGGCAGGAAGTGTGTCACAGCTGTTAAAATGAAAGGGTTTTTTTTTAATATTAATGAACAGGTAACATTAAAGCAGAAACATTTCCTTTTCTGCACTACTGCATTTATCCTGAAATGCACATTGAACGTAGCACTTGTCTGGTTTTTAGCAGTTTACTGTCAATATAGTAGCTGGGGATCTACAGGGGGCAAAAAGAGACCTCAATTTCTGTGCCAGGTAACTGTTCAGGTTGGACATCTGGAAGAATTTCTTCACTGAAAAGGTAGTCAGGCCTTGGAATGGATTGCCCAGGGAGGTGGTGGAATCAGTGTCCCTGGAAGAGTTCAATATGAGCTGGACATGGCACTTGGTGCTCTGATCTAGTTGATGAGGCTGTGAGCAGTAAAGTTCTGAACTCAATGATCTTGGAAGGTTTTTTCCCAACCTTTATGATTCAAGGGTGTTAATTATTTGACTTGCAAATATACTAGAAAATTTTGAAAGGGAGGAGTTTCTTGGCAAAGCACAGAGCTTTGTGGCTCCAGCTCAACCCCTGGCCCTGCTTCCCTCCATGTAGTGGCAGTCAGGTCAGATCTTGATTGAAACAGCCATGACATTATGTGCCAACGAGGTTCTTCACACTGCAAAACACAGCCCAGACTCCATCACAGCAGGAACAAGGTAGCCCAAGTGTCCCTTCAGCTGGCTGACTCCAAATACACCACAGACCCAAATCCTCAGGATTGTGTATCAGTGGTGGACGAGTCCTTCCAATGTGTTTCCAGCAGCCTGTTAGGAAAGAGCCATCTTCCCTCTGGAGGAGTGGGACTATGGGGATGAGAACCTGGATGGGAAAGGTCAATGCACACCATGCCTGAACTTCAGCTGAACTTGAGCACCCACTGATGTGACATCACACACCTGTGGAATAGGCTGGAAATTTGGGGGGTTAAGCCCCTCTTGCCCCAAAAGCCCAGGAAAGAAGTAATCTGCTCCAACCAACAGGCAGAGCAAGGAGCTGCTGTAGCTGTAATGTGGGGTGTCTTGTAAGACTCCTTAGCTGGTGGGAAGCAGGATTTGGAGTGGGAAGGAGCTGATGGAAAAATCAGAGCAGAGCTGAGTTGCTCAGAGCCAGGAAAGGGAATTGCCATGCTCAGGACAGCTCCAAGGTCAGTTATTTGTCTGACTGCTCTTTTTCACCTGCAATTCTCATTCTCAGCTCAGCTTAAGCAAAGCAACAAGTCCTAGGAGAGAAGTCCAAACCTGCCTTTGCAGATGGACTCATTGCTGCATTTGCAATGCCAGCCCACAGCCCTGGCTCTGAGGGGCCATTCTGGAGTCTGGGCTCATCCTCACATGCATTGCTCCTCGTGTACAGCTGAACAGATGCAGCTCATTTTGGAGCTGACATCTGGTGCTGTCAGAGTATGTAACTGGTGCTGATTTGCAATGCAAGCTGAATACTCTGACCTTTTTGGTGCATTCAGAAGAGATGATAGTCTGTAGGCACTGTATGGATGCACCAGTCAGTGTGTGGGGTGTGTGTTTGTTTGCAGGGGTGACAAGGAGGAAGTAAAGACACAAAACAGAGCCTGCCAAATCTGGCCAGTGTAAAACCTCACTGGCCAGCTGAAGAAGGGAAGAGATGACAGATAAATGGAGGCTGTAATGCCCTGATGAACACAGGCATTTCCTCAAATCAGGATTACAGATGTTGCTTCTCAATTCAGTGTCCTCCTTAACCCATGCAAGTAACATTCCCAGCCTTCCCTCCTCACCTGGGGAGGACAGCACAGAAGGGGCTGTGCATCCTCAGCTCTGCTTTGAACTTGCCCTGAGTTATGAACTGCATCAAGTGGTGGAAAGCTGAGTGATCACTGGGCTGGGCTGTAAGGGCAGAGCAGCTTCAGTAGAGTCAGTGCAGACAAAAATGAGATACAAATGTATATCTGCAAAGAGGCTTGAGCACTAAGTGACATGTTTAAGGGATAATTGAACACAGCTATCCAAAGACACAATTTAGAGCATCCTTCCTCCATACAGAATTGGGGTCCTATACCTGTCTAAAATCAATGCATCTCCAGAAGAAAATTAATTCCATCCCAGCTGAAATCAGCACATCATATTATAGAATGTCCATTACAAAGATTAAGACTTCCAGACACCTATAGGACAGACAGCAATCCTGCGGTTTTTCTGAAGGCATCAAGGAGACAGTCACATGGAGGCATCTTGGGTTCCCAAATTCATGGCAGAGGAGGGATGGAGCTCTCCATGGGGCCTTCTGTCTCTTCTGTGAGCTCAGAGAGGGGAAAAACTCAGAGATTTCACAGCCTGTAGCTCTCCTGCTGTGTCCTCTGCAGATCTGACTTTCAGCTATGAACAGCCTCACAAATTATTGCCATGGCCTTGAGATCTGTGTTAAAGTCAGAAGTAAAAACCTTTCTCCTTACAAAACTTGCTCTGAAAAGTTGACTTTTAAATGAGGCACTCCTTCAGCAGTGGGACTAATAAAAGCTGATTTCTTACAGTTGTACCCTGTAGTTTGATTTTCTGGTGCCAGGAAGGGGCAGGCTCCAGGTCAACATTTTCCTGGGCTCGTGGTGCTGATAACAACTTTCCCTATGTGGACTGTTCCACATCTGAGAGTGGATGAGGTCTGGTTGCAGCCTTTCCACCCGCAGAAATAGCAGCCCTTTTTCATGACAGCCACAGGATCTCTGTTGCTTTGAAACCGCTGTTCCTTTTCAAGCTTGGTGCAGACAGCCCCATGGACTCAAAAACTACTCAGGAGGAACAGACATGGACACACAGAGGTACATGGAGTACAATTGTGTGAACCTCTCTTGCTCAAGAAAATAAGCTCAAAATAATAAACTGCAGAGGCCTTGTTATTATCTCTGCTGAACAGTCCTTTCTGACATATTCTATTAAGTCACTTCTGTTTCACTTAGATTTTGCATTACTGGCTCTCCTTTTCACAAATGACCTTTTCCATGCCAGCCTTTGTAAAACTACTGTCATTCTTCATTTAGAAATTTGCTAAAGTGTGTTTGCAGAAACCATAGTTGTTTTTTTTTTCTGATGAATCATCTGGTTTTGGGGAAAGGAACAAAGAATTATGCTGCTGACCTTTCTTTACATTTATCAGAATCATTTTGCAAGTTGAAGATCGTACCGCCTACTCTAAGCAGGAACAGCTCTTCCTATTCTGCATCAGTGTGTTTATTCAGCCATTTCTCAAGTACATCTGTAACGGTATTTAGAGCACAACATGGTTTGTGGGAAAACCTCGCTTTCTTACTCCACCTAAAACGTAATTGAGACGCTGAAAGAATATTGTTCAAATATTTAAAGAGATGGGGTAAATTAAATAGAGCGAAGAACTTTATATCCTATAATTTGATGAGAGAGGATGAAATCTATCCTTTATGAAGCTATACAGCAGCTGTTTTGCAGCTTTTGGGGTACACTCAGGTGTGCTGTGTTGTGCACAGCAGCACCATCTCCCCACAGAGCAGGGAAGGAGCAGGGCTGTGACGGCCGGCGGCGATGAATTAATTGAATGTCTTGCTGCTCTACTGCACTGTGGCCTGGCAGGCACCCACACCACCATGGCCATAGGAGAGCACGGGAGGCAAACAAGATTTAGCTCGACCTCCCTGGTTGTGTGAAAGGTTGATTTGATGGCTGCGTGCACACAAAACACTCGTTACATGCAATCCCATTGCCCGTCCCACTAGTGTTGCTTCTTACTTAGGTCATGGGGACTTTGTTGGTGTAGGATTTTATTTGCTGCATGAAGAAGCTACTAAACTTTTACCTCTGCCACTAAACTAGTTTTTCCTGCCACTCTGTCACTTACCAGATATGTTACCCTTGCAATGTGGTGCCTAAGCCTTGGTAATGTATAACATCACCTGGTTCACTGAGCACTGATGCTCAGTTTGTGACCCCATGGTATGTTCTAAGGGTAGATGAACGAAATCATGCGACTCCAAAAAGCTCATCCAGCAGCTCCTGCTCAACCCAAGCACATCCTTTTGCTTGGGGTCTGCAAGAGCAAAGCTACAGTTGGTCATTTTGATGGCATGTTACAGATTTAGTGGGGAGCTCAATTATAATTCACTTCCTTCTTTCAAACCTGGCCCCTGGAAGTCTCCCCAGTTCCATCTTGTGTTGTGAGCACGCCAGACATCTCTTGGATTCCCTGCTCCCGATGGCTGTGCTCGGAGTTGGGAAACAGCTCTGCCCATCCCTGTAAATCCCCACTGTCCATCCTGCCTGGCTGCATCCATAACAGGCTGCCATCCCCTCAGCATCTGCTTTGTGTCTCACAGCACTGAGCACACAGCGGAGCCGGGAGACCCTGAGGCACCGAGTTCAGCTATTCAACCTAATATTCTGCCATTAAATGTCTTCAGGAGAGGAATGCCTTGTGCTGCAGCCCTTCCCCATGCCACAGTTCCCCTCCAGTTGCCAGGGCTAACTTGCAAGGCTGCCGTAGTTGGTGCTACAATTAACTGAGGACTTCATCTGAGCCCAGGAGCAGGCAAGAGGCTCCAAGAAGTCCCATTAAGTTCAGCAGCACATGGGTGCACTGAAGGACTCACTCAGCCTAAGCTGCTGAGCCCCACAGCTGATTCAAAACAAATGTCTTTTGTTCTCCCTCTTTGTTTCATGCAGTAAGTAAAAATGAATCCCCCAAGGACCAGAGCATTTAGGCTTAGCATATTCCTGTTTGTTCAGAGCATATCAGTCTGTTGTTCTTCCTGGCTAATCAGATAGAGCGGAAACTAAAGCAATCTAAATCTGTTGTTCCATTTTATTCTAGACATAATCTCTGTTTCTCGTTTGCTTCTAAATAGCTGCATAAATACACATTAAATGCCGTGACATCTCTTTTGGGATTCACTCCAGTGTTTCCTGGTTATTTTCTGGCTTTGAAAGAGATTGGGTTCTCAGATACTGTCATGTTTCTTGTGAAATCCTCTGTGCTGTTCACATGCAGGAATGGAGTTCATAATGTGGGGCTCATTCTTGTCCTCTGCAGGCACAAGGGGTTTGGTGACACCAAATGAATGTGTAACATGTGCCCACATCCCATGTGTGAAAGCAGAAAAGGGCTCCCACTCTGGGCAGCTATGAAGGTCACTTTGGACTGACACTTCTTGCAGTGACCCCTCTTCTCTGAGCCCTCTCTCCTCCCCCTCTGCCTCTCAAGTTCCCATCCCAGTCTGCAGGAATCACTTTGAGTTAGTGGCTCGTGGTTCCTGCAGAATGGCTGGCTCCTCTTTCAGTCTGGTTTCCATCACCCAGGACGTGTGCTGCCACTTTTGGCTTTTCCAAGAGCCTTCCCTCTCGTCACAAGCCTTGTGTGTGAATATTGGCACTTCAGGCTTTCAAGACTGAGGTAGATACAGGTGTCAGAATCTGAGTTTTTGGCTGGCCAGTAACTGTCCTTCCAGTACAAAAAGAGACATTTGATGCTGTACACACTACCTACCAGCCTGAGAAAATTGTGGGCACTGCAATCTCTGAAGAATTCATTCATTAATTTTGGCCATGTTCCTGTGCTTTCTGAATTTGTTTTCCAGACATGAGCAGGAGGAGGAATGTTCCCAGCACCTGAAGAGAGTGGCTTTCAAATTCACCCCTTCAGACAGTTGCACAGCATCATTCCCAGAGCAGCAGTGACCTCAGGCAGCACATCCCTTGGGAGCTGCCACATCTGGCCAGCTTAGAGCAGGAGCAGACTGTGCTGTGTTGTCAGCACAGCACAGAGTCACCTCATTCATTTTAGCTTTCATTTTCAGTTTGTTCATTTTAGCTGAAGAATCAGAAGAGCAACCTCATCAGTTGAAGCCATCCTACTGGTAGGTTTTTGCAGTGTGGCATAATGAGAACTGATGTACATTTTTCCTTAAAAGGTTGTAGTTAACTAAAAATATTTATTGAAGATTAACTATTTCACTCCAATAGTGAGAAATGTGTCCAAAACATCATGTGAGATGCACACATGAACAGAAATATGTGCACACACACAGGCATGCATGTTAAATCTGGAGCTCTGCATTTGGACAATGATCTCACCTATCTGATGAAGAATTGGGAAAAATCCTGAGGGTGAAAGCAGTTTTGCCTGAGACAAACATATAACTGAGGGTCTATAACAGAAGTGAAGCTGAAGCCCAGTTCCTGGCATTTCCCACCCTTTGGTATGCCACGTGCTTCCCACATCCACACAACAATTTGTCACGGCTGGTTACGTCGACACATCATGTTCAATACATTTCCAAGGGGCAAAATGAGAGATGATCAGAGAAGTTCTGAAGTACCTGACACAGGGAAACCAGGAGATTAATTGCAGCATTAAGGCTGAGTGGGGCACAAAGTGGGAGCTGAAACAGCTCTGCTCCAGGGGAAGGATCTTATGAAGGACTACTGTGCACTGCTTTGCCACTTTGATTATTGAGCAGTGTGATATCACTGCCCCCAGTATCCCCAGTGCATAAGTGAACTGGTGTGGGCAAAGGGCAGGGTGGGAGATGGATGCACACCAGCCCTGCCCTGAGCACAGAGGGCAGTGCTGTCCACTACCTCACTATCTGGGATGGGAGGACCCTGGTAGAAAAGCAAAATATCCTTTTCCTTTGTCTGGTTTTATTTCCCCCTCCCGGATTTGCGTGTCTTAGAATGGAAAATGTCAGGCACAGCACCAAAACAGTCATCTGACAGCAGATAGGAGGGAGGGGAGAACAAAACTTTAAAACTTTAAAAGTTTAGAGCAGAGTATACTATCAAAAAGCAGCTATAACAAAACAATCAGCCTGGGGATAGAGGGAATTTGGCGCCTCTGCTGCAGAGACACAAATTCCTCTTCAGGAAAATGTACCTCTGGTGCTGCCGGCTAATTAAGGACAGCCAAGTAGAAAGTGGTGGTGGAGAAAGCACAGGGGAACCTCCAAATGCACAGGGAAGAGAGTGCACATTCCGAAGGAAAAGGAAAAGAAGGAGAAGGAGAAGGGGAAGGGGAAGGGGAAGGGGAAGGGGAAGGGGAAGGGGAAAGGGAAGGAAAAGGGGAAAGGGAAGGGGAAGAGGAAGGGAAGGGGAAAGAGGAAAGGAAAAAAGAAAAAAGGGGGAAAAAAAGAAACAGGGTGGGGCGGAGGGAAGAAAAAAAACAAAAAACGGTGGGCTGTGAGAAGCCGAAGGTGGGGAGGCACCGAGGCAGGAGGAGGAGGAGAGCGAAGGGCGTCGCTGGGCGGCAAGCGCGGCGCAAGGCTGATCTCTAGCGGCTGCTGCTCCCGCAGCTGTCGGTGGCTCCGCTCCAGCACCGCCAGGGTGAACATTTACCCAGGCATTTTTTTTCCTTCACCTTTAAGTACACGGCAGAATGTATTCTCACTCGCTAAGGCCGTTTCTGTAGCAGCACGAGCTGTGTCTCTTGGAGCAGAGCTCTTCTGGGTATTGGGGTTCTTGACAAGAATTGTTTGGATAAAAAAGGAAAACATTGATTTTTTGGTCTTTCCAGAGTTGCTTATACTATGGTTTCAAACAACTGTTTCTTTTTATTTGCTGCTGAATACTTGGTTTCTATTTACTTTTTCTCTGTGGCGTTCAATCCAGTTTTTTCTATGACTGACGGAGGGACAAAAAGGGGAGAAAAAAGAGGGCAAAGGCAGATTTGAAGTATTTTGCTTTAAATAGGTTTCTCCCTAGTTCTACACAAACCAAAAAGAAAAAAAAAATAGAAAAAATAAAGGTGATGGCCCCTCATGCTAATATTTGCAGGGCTATTAAAAAGAAGAAAAGAAAAAAAAAAGAAAGGAAAAGAAAAAAAAAAAAAAAGACATCCTATCTTTGGAATAAAAAGGATGATTCTTCTCCAGTAGGAAAATGCAACTCTTCACTAAGCAAAGTGCACACTTATGCCATCAGCCCATCAGCAAAGCAGCTCTTGCTCAAATGGGCACCAGTGAGTGTCTGGTTTGTGTTTTCTCATTTCTCAGCCAGAGTCTCTGAGCGGGCAACTGGAAAAATCAGGTGCCTTTTAGCCACCACTTAGAGGAATCAGGAGGAGAGAAGGAATCCAAAACACATTTCAAAATAGAAAAAAATGGTGACCATTGTGTACTTTGAAAGGCTATATAATACGGCATTTATTAGGCAAGTGATGTCCCTGTGGGTTGTGCTGTACCATCTAAAACCACTAATTTGTTCTCAAACTGCAAGACTAATAGTGACAATGTATTGCTTTTGCAGTTCCTGTACATATTTGTGTTCTGTGTAACGCTGACAAGTCACTGAAACACAAGCCACTCATTCAGAGCATTACTTACATGGGTCTGTTTTCTCACACCCCTTTAATCTAACAACTTTCTTTTATGAGCTGTTAAAACGCACAGTCCTGCTGTATATTCTGCATATTCCATTAGCAATTGTTAATCAATAACATTTGCTGATGAACATTGCATACATCTAGAGAGCAAAGTCTACAAACTTCAAAAAAATCATTTCATCCATCACTGTCCTTTGAAATAGGTTTGGGGGTTTTTTCCAGATAAAATATTACCTTCTCTTAATTAAAGAATATATGGTTACAATACTCTAAATTAATTTAGCACAGTTCACTCGAGGGGTTTTGCCTATTGCATCCTTCTCATCCTCAGTGGTTTCCATTCTGCCTGTGCAGCAGCTACACTGCATGATCTGTTTTCTGGCTGGCCATCTCACAACAGCTAATAATTTTGTCACCAAAACCACAACCATTTCAGGGAAAGACAGAAACACCTCATCAGCACATAATTGTAATGTAGTAGGAAGAAGCCAAGCTGAGGGATATGGGAATTTATAGAAAGGACAGGTTTGTGTCCATTTTTGTGTCCAACACTGATCTAATTCTCCTCCCACCAACTGCACCACTAAAATCCCCTGATGTTCCCCACATTTGAAGATCTCAGTAATTAGCATGTCTTAGGGTATCTTTTAGTAACAGAGTTTGACTGGGGAAAGCAGCTTGCCCAGTGCTCCTCACTGACTTCTGTGCTGCCACAGCCAATGTCCATTTATTCCCCAGGACAGAGCTCTACTCCTCAGACTGTGCTTTCTGCCCAGGGAAACTTTTCTCTTTTTTCTGCATCTTGCTAAAATCTTTCCCATTTGACAAAAGCAGAGCTGTTCCCTGACTCACTAGTGACAAGTGCTTTTGGGAAGAGAGAGAGAGCTTGCTCCTCAAGAAAGGGGTGCCCAGTGCCATCCACCCCAGAGCCAGGGTAGGTGTCAGTCTTTCCATGTAATGCCTGTCCTGAAATTTCCTTAATGACTGTAACAAAAGCATTTACTACAGGGTTTTTCTGGTTCTTATGTCACTTTGGCATTAAAGGGAGGAAAGTGTGCAGGTCTTGCACAAAGTTCATGCCATGAGTTGGGTCAGGGCTGGTCTGGGCAGGAGCCTCTGGAGGCTCTTCCACAAAGACATGGCAGTAAGTCACAGGCATACCAGCCTAAACTGGAAGCACAAACCCTGCAGAGGAAACTCCTCAATTTTGGCACCTTTCCTGTAGCTCCTTGGGTTTGGGTTTTGGTGGAGCACACACTTTCTCAGGCTCCTGCCATGGGACAGCAGCTGCTCAGGGCTCACACCCCAGCATTTCAAAGCAACCCTGTACATTTTCTGCTGGCTTCAGACCTGTTTTTCACATTTCACCTGTGGTTATCCCTCTCACTGCCTCAGCAGCCAGCCCGGACAGCACTTGCTGCCCTGTGATGAGGAGCTGCATGACAGCCAACAGGTAATGGAAGTCCTGTCTGTGTGGATCCTTAGGCTGATTCATTCCTCTCTCCCTGGCAGCACAGGCCTGACACATCCTGCTCTTCCTGGTGTTAAGGAGAAGCCAGTCAGCAGCTTTGCACCTGGAGGAAGCAACATGTGGAAAACACCTCTCAACGAGCAGCCCCATGTACAGAGGCCAAGGGTCTGTTCAGTGCGCTCTCAGGCACAGGCAGGTCGAGGGCAGGGAAAGATTTGCCCTACTTGCACACTCACTGGGGCTCTTCCATAAGAGGAGTGATGTTTGCTGTGCAGGGTTTCCTTCCCCCTTTGTAGTGCAGGCAGGACAGGCTGTGCTTCATCTCAAAGAGGGTACCAAAACAGCCTCTGGCTCTTTCTCCTCTGGCCCCCATCCATGTAAAGCTACTGTACTCCCTCATTTGGGGGTCTCAGTGATGGAAGATACACCTTAAAACCTTCCTACTTATTTATATGCATATTTACATGGCTTCTACAGAGCACTGAAGTATTCTTTGTTATGAGTTCCTGCTTTTCTAGGTTTTTCCAGCTCATACTGAAATCATAATGTCATGACCTGCATTTTAAAGCAGTGTCTCTGTGAACTGCAGATCACAGTCTGTAGATCAGTGTATGGCAGTCCCAAGTGCTGCTCTGCAGCTCTGGGGAGCGTAGAGACACTGGGAGAGTAGAAGCCACCAGCCCAGCTGAGCATGGGGCTCATGGATGTGCAGAAAAGCCAGGGCTGGGGAAGTGGAAATGGCTCATAGACAAGGACACAGCGATGCCTCAGCAGCCCCAGGACGCTTTGAAGCCGCTAGGAAGCCTTAGAACAGCCTGCACAGGTATACACAGGGCTCTGTCACTTGCACGGGGTACCTGTTCTCTGCAGGCTGTGCCCAGAGTGCCCAGCCACATCTGCACATCTGGCTGTTCTGCACGCTGGCCACAGCTGTCCTTCCAGCTGGGTGCTGGGGGTCTGGCATCTGAGTAAAACCATGAGCTGGTGCAGTTCCTGTCCCTGGTGCCACCTCCAGCTGTCCCACAGCTTCGACCCCTCCTGGGAAGCCTTTTTGAACCTACCCTCACGTCTCTGTTCACATTATGCAAAACCGGAGCATGGGCTGCTCTCAGCAGCGCTCACGACCTGCTGTGCTGAGGGGAAAGCCCCGTTCAGCTCATGTGCTCGTTCCTCACAGGTAATACCTCCTGCTAAATCAGCCCCCAAACGCTTCTCCAAACAGTGCTTAACTGCTTACATGCTTAGAAGTAAACCACATTTAGCTGCCCCTAACGCGTTTCCATCTCTATTCTTGTGCATTAAGATCAATTTCATGAACTTTCCTAGGCAAGATGATTGCCATCGGCAGGAAGAATGTAGTAAATTAATTATAGATGTATGTTAAATTACTTTCATTACCACTCTCAGTTCAGGGAGGGAGTTGAGTGAGCAGGATGACTGATGAAACAGTGTTTTTACATATTCCCCCGGTAATGGGTATTTTTACTTGGCTGCCTGTGTTGTTTCTCAGCTCAAAGAAGCTGGAATTACACATTTCAGAAAATGGAGGTTCAGTCCAGAATTAACCTCCAAACATCACCAGACAACTGTGGCTAAGGCAGACTTGCTGGAATACAGGCTGAGCGTTCAGGGTCTTCTACTGGCTGGCTCAGTGATGGACAAAGGTGACCTGAGGGAGGATTTGTCCTCTTAACACCAGGCACACCCAAATACGAGGGACTCACTTGCATTTGGCACGTTGTTTCTACACACTGCCATAGACTCAAGAGCCAAGACAAAAGTCAACATGAGTGGAAAGTTATTTTCCGTACTCACCTTATAACAACCTTGGTGCATGATATTTTCTAGGGATTAATGACCAGGCCGGTTTAATGGCTCTCTGCAGAACTTCAGGCTATATCAACTTTTCACAGCCTGTCATTAATCCCTGAAAAATATCTGGGTTCATGGTAGATACGAGTGAAAAATAATACACAGTGTGAAGGTAAGTATATTAGTATATATATTGATATTGGTGAATGTAATTGTTTAATCACGTACTGGCCCTAAGTGCAACTTCAGACCCACTTCAGAATACAAGTAAATGAGGCACAGCTTAGTTACACTGTAATTACAAAGTGGCTCACTGCACTTCTATTTATGTGGTGTATAATTGCTATCTTCTCTGGCTGAAAGCTGAAATTGTGGTATTATTGTCCCTCATATTTCATACCGGAATGTGCCACACAGTACTGTATTTTGAAGAATACCTGTAACAGGTAAGTCACAGGACCAATACCTGGTGAGCAGGTGAATTCAATCTATTTCTAGCCACTGCATCCACAGTCTTTTTTCTCTCTTTTTTTTTTTTTTTTAATAAAAAAAATTGGCTCAGTGAGGACATTTGGGATTTTCTAAGCCAATCCACTAATGGAGATCTCCAAATAGAAGCTTATCTTTAGAGAGAGGTGATTCCTCCTTGTACATCTCTGTTTGAACACAGTGATACAGATGGCATGTTTGCTCTCCATGCAGGAGAAGCCTCTCATGGATGTAGCCTACCATTTGAGCAGCAGGGAGGTTTTGCTTCTGGTCTTAATTAATCAGCACAGTTACCTTTATAAACTTCTTGGATGAGGACTCACTCATCCATATGGTCCATATCAACCCAATAGGACAGTTGTCTGACAGACTTTGGATAACTTTCTGGAGAATACAGCATCTCATGAAGGGGCACCTGTGCTCAAAAAATCTTTCCACATAAATACTCAAAATTTCAGTGGTAAGTTGAGTTTTAGAAAATAACACTGAGAGAAAAAAAAAAATCCAAATAAATAAGAAATATGGATCATCATGCATCATGTGCCAGGTCAGGAGCTGTGAACAAACTTTATTACATGGACTGACCTGCCTAGAAGAGTGGAAAGGAGAGCCCAGCCATGGAGAGTAAGCTCTGGTGCTTCCTGAGTCCTTGGCTGTGGTCTGGGCTTGGGGGTCAGCATTGAAAGGAGCTCCCTTCTCCTTTCTCATTTTGACTGGCACCTGGCTGGGACCCACCCAGCACCATCAAAGATGCTCTGAGGATCCCTCTTGACACCAGATTTGAGTGCCTCACCATCTTTTAACACATCAGTCCTGACATCACTGGGCAATGCAGCCCCTGAATCCAAGCCTTGAGCGAGTTGATTTTCCCTTCAGTCTCTCGGGGAGGCTGGGACGTGGGTGCATGCATGTGGGCACAAGGAAGGGCTATCTCACATGGCTGAAGCACATCCAAGAGATTGCCTTCCCCATGCTGCCTCTGCAGCAGCAGGGCTGTAGGGGTTTCCATCAGACTTGTAGAAATGCCAAAAGAAACCCCATAGTCTGTTGGGAGAATAATTAGACTTGCCAAGTTTGCTCAACAAGCACTTCTTATACATAGTATTAAAGGGTGATAGGTAGAGTCTGTGGTTTTTTCACTTAATAATGCATGGAACCTCCTAGATATGCTAAGGATCTCTCTCTGGAGTCGTGCTTTGTGATCAGATGGCATAACTAATGGCCAGGACTGATTACATACTGATTAAAAACTACTTAAGAATCTCATCTGTCCAGGAGAGGAATGGCAGGCTCTGCAGCACGAGCAAAGTGCTTGTTCCTGTTCCATTTCAATCTTACCTATTCAACTGAACAACTCTGCTCTGCACATCAAAGGGGGCCCAGGACACATCAGGAAACCGATGTGTCTGAGGTCAGTCACAATTAGACCTTGAGGCTGATGTCTTTGGTGAATGGATATCCTTCCCTCCTTGGAAGCCAATGGGTTTGACCAGGAATGAGTACAAGTACATTATTGGTTGGTGCCTATTCCAAACAGCAGTGTTCCCACGGAAGGAGGGAATTTCTTCGTGTGACATATTTTGGTGGGATACCTTTGCACCAAGCAGAGAGAAGTCTAAAAAACTCTAGAGAGCCTGTGGGAAGCCCATGTTTCTCTGTTTTTCTCTTCCCAGGTATTCAATCTGGTGCTAAAAATGAGAAACTCATGGGCTGGGGGGTTGGACTGTGGGCTGGACCACTCAGAGATGATGATGGTGTGACAATGGGCAGTACCAGCCAAGGTGTTTGCACCATTAGGACTGTCAGATACGTGGTCCAAAGTAGACCCATACTTTAGCTCCTATTGGCTAAATGCAAGACTCTGTCCTGCGTGTGCGTTGAGGGAAACCCCACCTTGTTCAGCATAAGATACTTCTTAGCTGCCTTCAGCATTTCCTTCTTATCCCGCCTGACTTCTGGGCACATTTGCCATGGTAGCAAAGATACAACAAAGCTGCATTCACCAAAAGGCCTCTCTGTGGCTCTGCAGGACAATGGGCTCTACAGTTTATCAAACTGAATTTTGTGGTGCTGTTACTACTAATAGGAGGGTCTTGACTGCAGGGACACAGAAGATCCCATTTACCTATATATGTTCATTTTCTTGGCTTGTAAATGAGACTCTCCCCAAATCCAAACTAAAACACAGCAATACTTTAGTGAGTGCCAGAGCAGACAGTGTTTCTGAGCTGTGCTGCCTCTGTGAGAAGCTTTGCTGACAGTTATGAATGTCACTCATCAAAACACCCTCACACAGTTCTGATAAGTCTAAATAATACTATTTTATAGACAATGTCACCGTTGTCACAGAGGGCATGAAAGCCATCTTTTAAATTCCTTTCAGATGTAATCTGAATGCACCTGTATTGTCTACTGGGCGTTTTCTGAACACAGCCAAATAAATTTGGCATAAGCTGCCATGGGAACTGTCCTGCTGAATTATCTCTTGTGCTGTCTAAAGCAATTGCATATTTCGAACACATAGGTTGGCACTTCATTTCTTTGTCCGCTTGCTTGCTTTTATTTTTAAATTACAGTTACTACCAAGTTGCTTCTACTCGTTTATGGTTCCAGACTTCTCAAGTCTCCTCACGTGTTTTGCACTTTCTGAACGTGGCTCATTTTTTTATTTAAAGAAGGATGATGCTGCATGTGGCAAAGCAGCATCTGGCACCATGTGTGATGGCAGAAGATGAACCCTTCTAGCAGTGTGACACTCCCCCATGTGGCACAGTCACTGCTCTATCATTCTGTGAAAAAGGGAGGTAGGAAGGTGGACAAATTTTGCCACATCAAAGTGTTGAAATATTTGAACTTCACCTCCATGCCTTTATATTTGGAAAGTTAAATATAGGGAAAATAGAAGTGAGGGGTACTATAAGTAAGAAATGAGTACATGGGATAAATCTAAATCCAATCCACAGTACTTGTCAGAGCTTCCCATCCAACACCACTCGTGCCTCATGAACAGAAGATGAGTGTTTGAGTGCTCTGTTGGCTTCCTCTGTGGTCGCTGGGAATGATGGCTCAGCATCCAAATCAGGCTCTTGACAAAGTTCAAGTAACCCTGGAAACAATGGGCAATTACTTCTAATAAGGTCACAAGCTAATGAAATACAAAAAACAGTCTCATAATTGTACTCCAAAGAAAGTGTTTGCGATCACCCTTGCACGTCTGACACCCCAAACATCCCCCATGTGCCCAGGACGAGTATTTATGGTGCAACACTCGCATCTCTTGACTTGACTACACAGGTGCTTTCCAGACTTAAGTAAACATGAACATTGTGTTCAATTTGCCACACAAATCACTAAATTAGATGCACAGGCAGGTTCTACTCTGTCACAAGAGCTTTTTGTAATGGATATTTCATATTGCACCTGTCATTTTTAATAACTGGCAATGTTCTTACGAAAATTTGAGCGTTTTCCAAGCGTGGATTACAGCTTGAACATGCAAGGTGTTGAATTCATGGGATTTGAGTCAATGGAGCATTTCTAGGACTACTCACAGGCTTTTAAGTACACAGTTATTTGGCATTGCTTTGCTGCAGGGATTAGTGAGATGTGATCAGAAGTTTGAGTGCAGGGAGGGAGTAGGAGGGAGTGAATAGGGAAGAGTCAGGCCACCCACCACTGAAAACCAGCTGTAATCCCCCAAATTGCCTTAAAATAGTTAAGGCTTCCTACATGACAGAAATGGTGCTATAATCTTAAGGGCAGTATAAGTTTCTACGACAGGAAGGTGAGTAGGTTAAATGAAGTAGGTGCTTCATGTTAGAAGAATTCTGAAACCTTAAAGACCTACTTATCCAATGTAGTGGGTTTTGCCCTCAGGGACAAGGGCGTCTCATTCCAGAGGATTTTCATAGATGAACAGAATGCTTTTTTATTAAAAATTTTATCTCCATTCACAGAGATTTATGACCTAAAAAGCTTGCTTTGGGTTTCTGCTAGGCAAGGAGCCCCAGCATCAGCTCCTGCTGTAAGGACAGCTGGGGATCTGGGTCTCTGTCTCTACAATTAGTTGATATGACCTGGTGGAAAGGTATGAAAATCATCTTTCCAGGTCATTCTCTGCTCTTTTCCGACTCATGGGTCCCCATGACTGGAGGGGTGCATCAGGCTGGCCCAGATTACTGAGGAAGTCAAAGGAACCCAGTGGCAAGCAGCTGCCAGTGGTGGTCCTGGAATAAGAGGCTATGATCAAGAGTTGTACATGGAGCCAGGACTAGAAACCCTCCGAGGATAAACTTCTTACTGAATCAAAAGGCAGCATTACACACATGGGCAAATGTAAATTCATTTAGTTTCGTAAAATAGTTTTATTAAGTATATGAATGCTTCCAGAAGTTTGGAAAATGTTCACAAACTCCTTTCAATGCCTTTTTTACTGAAATATCATAGATACATTTGACAGAAATAAAGGGTATTAAAAACACAGCACTGAAAGCCTAAGTATATTGTATAGATCTTGTTTTTTTCAGAGAAAACACAATATATGACATAAGGATAAAACATAAATCTGAAATCAATGGCCAAAGATCACTATTGTTTAGTGAAGCAAAAGATTTCACAGAAAAGGTATTTATGAAAGTATTTTTACAAGCCTTTCTTCATAGTGTGTACACAAGTGATAATTAAATAGTTTTGCAGTAACCAAGTCATTAAAAAATACTATCTGATCACATACAGGTGCTGTTGAAGCAAATTAAAAGGAGAGCTAGCCTTTGGGCTGTGTTAGCTTCAGATTTGGGTGATCTGCCTGAAGAGTCCTTGTTTTTATCTAGTCACTTGGAGCTAAATCCACAAAAGTCACAGAACCTCTCTGCACGATGCCGTGCTCAGCATCCACTGCTCCCGGGCAACAACTCTTAGTATAAAACACACCAGTCAGAGTCCAGATCTTCCTAGCTCAAAACTATCACCACAAGATGAGAATCTCCTGCATGGCCTCAGCTCCACCTCTGCATCACTGACGTGGGGAGACTTTCTTTAATGCCACAGGATGGCATGAGGCCAGCAGGTATTGCAGTGCCAGCACCAGGGAGGTGCATATCCCGGCCCAGGCAAGGGGGAGGCAGCTGTGTTTGGGTTCTCTCCAGGATGGATGTAACTTAATCAGGTTAAAAAAAATATGGCACAAGGTCTCAGCTCTGAGACAGTGCTTAAAATCACTAATCCTGAGTGGCATGAGGCACACAGTAAGCAGGCTGCACTGCACTGCAGAGAGGTCTGCAGTTTAACGCACAACTATCCATGGTATTCCCTGTTTTCTGTGCTCAGCAGGGCTTTTAGGCATCTCACTCAGGGCAGCTGATCCCCATTTCAGCTCTGGCATGCCTAAGCTTTATTCACTGATGCAATGATGTCCTCTGTGCTTCAGTTCTTCATTTGTACAATTAATTAATAGTAGCAGCACTTACTGCCTCACCAGGGTGTTGTAAAGAAAAAGCAGGCTGAAAATGGCAAGGCACTCAGAAATTGGGTAATAAGGACTTTGCAACCTCCTAGGGAAAATTTAAATTTGCACTGTTTGAATGTAGATCAAAGTTTAAACCCTTTAAAACTACATTTCTGCCCCTCACAGACAAAGCACCTGGGGAAGGACTCCTGTAGAATGCTGGTCTTGTTCTGGCCCCCTGCATAACATCACCTTTCTGGCCTTTTCCTTGAGTACAGCTGCCGTACAGGGAATAACAGCAGGCTGTCAGTCACACCCCAACTCAGCCCCTCTGGGAAATGGGAAACATTAAAGGAAAATATTGCAGGACCTTTGGTATGCAAATGGAAACTGCACAGTGTCCCAGCACTTCATGAGAAGCAAGACCTGTTTCTGTTCTAGTCTCGTCCTACAATAACAACCAAGAGGATGCACATGGCAGAGAGCAAAATTTAAAAACCTATTGTGATCTCACAGCTGGTGCTCACTTAAGCAAGCCAGAAGTCATTTCCTGTTCAGTCCATGAGAACAGGTTTAAACTTCATTTGTACCATTCATTTCCTTCTTTACTCCTCCTTGATCCTCCCTCAAGGGTTCCAGCTCAGGTCCAACCTGTGTGGTGTCTTTGTCCCAGTTATTTCTGCCTTCATTTTCTGTCCTTACACATTTAAGATCCTCTTCTTTCGCCTTTCTTTCCTTCTTCTCCTTGGCAAGCATACGATAATTATAATAATTCATGATGAACAGGAAGGTTCCTGCCAGGACCATCACAGCTCCACATTTAATGAACATATATTTGTAGTCCCCAAAGGTATCAATAAGAGTTCCTGTAAAACATATATTTAAAAAAAAAAAAAAAGAAAGAAACAAACAAAAAAAGAATCTTGGTGAGGAAGACAAAATTATTGTGCTTTCAGATCTTATATATAAAGGAACACCCTTGTGACATTAGAATAAGACAAGACGTTCTCTGGACTTCTGATCTCCTCCACAAACACCCTGAATCTGCAAACACTTCACACATGTTCCACTCTACAGCCTGTGGGTAACTGACATTTGCATAGTAACACCACTGAAAATTCGCACAGTTAAGTAGAAGGGACAGAACCTACACTGTAAAATCTGGACTTTTCCAGCACATCTCTTTTCTCCATGGAGAAACTAATCCTCTGCTCAGAGAGTCTGCAGGCAGCCTTTCCACTGACCACAGTGATCAACTACAGGGATGTCCATTTGACTTGGCAGTCCTCAGGCTGCAAGTAAGACTGGCAGTTTTTGGGAAGCCCTTCCTGAGATGGCACCTGCCCACTGGGTCTCATCTCAGAGTCCTGACAAGGACCCTCTGCTTTATTCCACCAAAGGTCATTCACCAGCATTAGGGAGGACTCAGCTTCTGGTCACAGCTGCCCTTTCTGCATTTATACCCATGATCTAAAGATGAAAGGGAATGGAACTGGAAAACATTAGCTCCAGGGAAAGCAGAGATGATGCTGTCAATGTCAGATAATTTCAATGCCAAGACAAACGTGACAGGTTCTTCTCAAAGGTTAATGCCTCAGCTATGGAGTTACAGCATCATTGAAGGGAGATGGCTTAATTGAAATGTCACTGTTCTCCATTATGTCAAAATGTAATGCAAATCTTATTGGGATTATGATCCTGAGCATTAATTCCCATTTACTGGCACAACACAGGCCATTCTTAACATCCTAAATCCTAATTAAAGTAAGACCCACTCCTAACCCGGCCTTCATAGTACAGATAGTCCTCTTCGAAACTGCCCATCATCCATTAGCTCTCTGGTTTCTTAGAATATATTCTCCTCTTTTAAAAGAGGGACCTTTAATTACTTCCCAATTGACCCCTCATGTTCAAAAGCTGATGATTAATTATCCCACTGCATTACACTAACAAGGGGTTTTACAGTCACCAAACAGATTTCTTGATCAGAAAAACAATAATTTCTCACTGTTTTTGGTCAATGGTCTTTCCTGGATCATCCCCAGCTGTCTCTGTACACTGTTTTCAATGCGCTAGGTTTCTCATGTTACTGGTGAAGCATCAACCAAGTGCTAATTGCAACCATTTTTCCTTTTCTGCTCATCAGGACGACCTAGAGGTCTCCTAAATAGCTTTCAATGAGAGTTTTAATGAGTAGAGTATTGGAAAATTCAACACTAGGATAGTCTTGCCTCTTTTCCTTTGAGAATGAGATAAAGTCATAAAACACACTGGGAACAATTTACTTAGTTCATTAAAGCAGAACCCTGCAGTAGGTTATTAAAATGCCAAAGAACCAATAAATTTGCTGCTTATTAAAATGGTGGGGAAAACCCTACAAAACTAATATTACTGATTATTACCTAGAACTGTTTTAGCCTCATTTGCAGTCTCTGGTCATTAACTTAATCTTCCACATAGAAAATTATATAATTCAGAAAATGGTCATTTTAAAATTGTATTTTCTTTTGTTTGTCATTAATTAAATAATTAATCTCTAAGACAGCAAGAGGGTACAGCTGCTTCTGTCACACTGTATGAGCTACATGGTAATATGAAGAATTAAACAGCTCCACAGGATGTGTCATATGGAGTATTAACCAGATCTCAGTGTTGAATCCAGGAAATGGGTTTGAACTGCCTTCTTTCTGTGCACCTTATACATCCAAATAAAGACAGAACACACAACCTAATTAAACATTTTTGCATACTTAAAGGTCACCACTTTCCAAACCAGTTATGCAAGCTTGCACGTAGGTCAATGCAAATTGCAGGACAGGGCAAATAGGTAGGATGGTAGCTAAACACAGAGAGAATGTCACCTATAAAGTCATTTAATTCATATTCAACTCAGATTTGATAGTACTTGAGCCCAATGCCAGATTCAAACGTGGTGTCTCCCAGACACGGTGCGTTCCTTGTGGAAAAAGGAGCACATACTACAGGGGGAATATTAAGGCTGTTAAATCACAGATCACTGCTCCCACTTGTCTTCATATGACTGTAAAGTCCTGCTGAAGGTTCAATATTGTCCACATGCACCTTCGGGGTTCTCTGCCTTTTGATATTTCAAGCTGTTCAAAATAAACCTTTTTTTAATTATTTCTGGAACAGCCTTAAATCTATCAGCTGCAGTAAGATGACTCAAATTAACAAGTGAAATACTCAGAGCCTTAGAGACAAAGAGAAAACAAAAGGATTTCACAGAACTGTTGTGTTTTACTGTGCTAAAGCTATGGTGGACTCCAGTCTTTTGCAACAGGAGGAATCTCCAGGAGGAGCTGTCTGAAGTGCAAGGTTCTTGGTCTTGCAGAAAGTCCTGCTCTGCAAGCTCAGTTCAAGTGGTTGAAGGGATGAAGAATTAAAAGATAACTCTCCAAAACTGACTTCAACTGGAGGTAAGAACAAGGGCGCAAAGAGGAAATGCTGGAGGAGATATCAAGGACCTCCTTCCCTGTCTTGTTATTAATGGAAAAAATGTTGTTTGGGAAGCAGAGGAAGCACATTTAGAAAAACTTCCTACAAACTGTGCTTGCAAGAGTCTAAATATAAGTGCCAAGCCAGTGGAAGCAGAGGAAGAAAAGGCACTCACCTCCGATGGGTGGTCCCAGCAGGATCGTGCAGCACTCGGCGATGGTGACCAGCCCGACGGCGCTTGTGAACCGGGCAGCTCCCACCAGGTCCATCAGCGTTTCAAAGAGCATGGCACAAACCATGCCAAAGGCCAAGCCATAAAAGCTGGAGTACACAACGAGTCCCGTGTAGCTGGAAGCCAGTGGGCACAGAAGGTGGCAGGTGCCGTTGAAAGCAATGGAGAAGCTGAAAAAGTACTGAATCCGCGGCCTCACCCATCTGCTGTTTGCAATGATGCCAGTGGTGGGTCGAGCAACCATGTCCACAATGGCAAGGATTGAAAGGAGGAAAGCAGCTGAATACTCGTCAATGCCAGTGTGCTTTGCATAGGGTGCCAGAAAAACAATGGGGGCAAAGAAACCCAGGAACATGAGCACGTTTCCGATCAGGTAAATCAAGAACCCTCTGTGTTTAAAGAGGGAAAAATCGAGGTACCGATTGATTTTCTCACAACAGTCCTTTCCTTCTTCTTCTTCTTCTGTTTTGTTATCCATGGGAACACTTGTGGGACTACTCCTTTCCACGGCACCTTCAGTGACCTTTCCTTTCAGAGCATCCTTCCCTTCCTCAGTCACCTGGGTTCTGACTGAGGGCCCGATGGGTCTGAAGAGAGCACCTGCCACACAGCAGTTTAATAAAATTGCCCCAAGAATTAAAAAGCTGCCCCTCCAGCCGAAATTGTCAAAAAGGAATTGGTTGAGAGGTGCCAGGGTGCAAAGCATCACGGGGCTCCCTGCCATAGCAAGGCCATTCGCGATGGGTCTTCTCTTCAAAAAGTATTTCCCTATGATTATTACTGATGGTTGGAGGTTGAGAGCAAGGCCAAATCCTGGAAAACAGTAGAGATAAACAAAGGAAGATTTGAGACCTGTTTCTCCTCAGCTCATTGTTTAAGGAAATTCATGGACAATTGGATCACTGGTGGCTCTTCAACATGGTAATCTGGATGCAGACTTTGCTCAAGGTATCTCCGAGCTTCTGGCCACCACATTTGGGTAACCAGACCCCAAAAGACCCTCTCAGTCACAGAACTTGCTTTTGTGCTGCAAACCTCTTGGCTGGCAAAACTACGACACAGAGCTTGTTCAGAATAAACACAAACTATTCCCTCCACGAATGCTGCCAGGTTCTGTCCAGACACAGTGCCCTTGCTGGGGCAGAGCACAGAGCTATTTAAAAAAAAAATAGAAGACAACCCCCAGTTCGAGGAAGGTTGTTCTGGCCTCAGCAGTGCCAACCACCAAAGCTGGGTCTCCCCCTCCATGGGCCATGGGCACCCAACACCCTCCTCAGGCAGGCAGCCCTGCACAGAAAACAACATCTCCCTTCTCAGCCTCTACTAATTTGGTGGTTTGAGCAATTCAGGTCTCATGCAAAAGATTAAGAGGTCTGCAAGTACACAGCAAAACAGCTAGTGAGGATGCTAATTACACAGGACCCTGGAGCGCTGCTTTTAATTAAAATTTATTTTTATTGCATTTAGATATATAAATGCTATTATAAATCTGCATTGCTAATTCAGTTAGTCAGCTTCTGTTGCACAGGTGAAATCTGAAGGCAGAGATACCAAATTCTGGGATTTCCTGTGGTTCTGTTTGAGAGCACTATCATATAGAATAAGAGAAACACAGAATCATTCAGGTTGAAAAAGACAGCCAAGACGACTGAGTCCAAGCTTTGACCAATCATCACCTTGTCAACCAGGAGCACTAACAGCCACATCCAGTTGTTTCTCCAACAGTTCCAGGGATGGTGAATCCACCACCTCCTTGGGTAGCCCATTCCAATGCTTAATCACTCTTTCAGTGAAAAAATGCTTCCTGATGTTCATCAATAATCAGTAATTGAAAGTCAAACATAAAGAATATTTTAAAACATTTCGTTGATGTGCAGTATTTTCTTAAAGTGTTTTTTTTTTTCAGAATCTCCATCCACATTACATTTAAAAATCATGCCACATATTTTCCACTCTATCATCCAGGAAAGAATGAGCTACATTAGAACAAAGTAGAAATGTAATCCTTGAAGTGATTGTATCAGAAAACATGAATCCTGAAAATAGGGTCATGTAGATTTTTTTTTCTTGCTCATTAGTCTATATAATTAGTTTGTTTAACTGTGCAGTACATAATTAGGCATATTGCTTTACAGAAGAGAATTCAAAAAGGTCAAGGTCCTCAAAATTAATTAAGGAACACTATCATTAGCTGCTGGTAGAGCAGAATCCAACTGATGCAGCAGAATTCAGCTGATGTTGGATAGTTTCAGTCTGAATATGTTTACAAAATTATGATTTTTGCCAAGTCTGAGATTCTCTTTAATTACTTTGAATTTTACAACATTAAGAATAAATCAAAATGGCAACTTATTAAAATTAATCTTTATATGAAACACACTCTGAACATGAACTTTTCCAGACAGTTCATACACTTGGTAGGGCACATCTTTGGAAAGTACAGCTTGCTTGTAATGCATACGAGGGCTAAACACGACCTGGGTTAGAGAACACCCTTGACAGTGCTCACATGTAGGAATGCATCTTCTTTCACTTGAGAAGATGCAGCACAGTGGATCAGAATGTGCCTTAACTCCCCATTTTCCAGGCTGGGCAGTAAGGGCAGAAACTGAACCATCATTTCCACAGAATCATTTTTGATAGGGACCTACCACATGTCTTCCAGAGAAGGAAAATCAGACTGGATGCCAGCTACCCACTTAAACAATAATCAATTCAAATTTTTTTTTTCTGTGAACATTAATTTGCCAGTCAGACAAATCTAATTTAATATTACCTCATGCTCTTCCCATTAATTAAATTTAGAGAGTTTCAAATTGAATAACTGGAATTTCAATTTACTTTAAGCTTTTGGCTGACTTCAGTTGAAAATATTTACATCCATTTTATTGCAGTTTTAGAAACTACAGCAGCTTTTCCATTGCTGAAATTGTTACTCAATAACCACATTTTCTCCCCAGGGACATGACAGAGAGGCCTGTTGGTGGAATTGCATGGGCAGAAGCAAGCCTGTGCCAGATGCAGTGTCCTTCCCTGGATTAAATACATCTCCCTCTTATTAGAAGGGAGTAAGTGCTGCTCCAGGAGTCAGCTGTCCAGCTATTGATCTTGCCTTACTGTACAAGCAAGGGAAGATACAACCAGGTATTTCAATGCTCAACATTTTCAGCTGTGGCAAAAACTCTACTCTCAGTAGCCCACATGCCTCATCTGAGATCCCAATTTCATTTCCTGGCAGTCTAATCGGCACAGATTGATCTAAGCCCTGACCAGTCCTTACTGCCTTGTATTTAGCTTTGAAACTTGCTGCTTCTACCTCAGACTTCAGAAGAGGTTGCACGATGAAACACCTATTTAATGCATCCAGGCTGGCATCTGTCCAGGTTGACAGCTTGCAAACCCCATTCCTATTTCTAAGGGCTGTAGGAAAACAAATGGGAAGAGACCGTGGGGTTTGCAGCTTGTGCAAAGAGCCTCGTGCAGCCCAGAGCCCGGTGCCATCGAGGACAGAACAGAGCCTGGGTCCTGCTCTGCATGCAAATGGGAGCAGACATGATCACGAAAGCAACTGAGATTGTTGTGTCTAATCTCTCCACCACAAGCAGATACTTCCTGCTCTGCTCCTCTGAAGAGATTTCCATTAATAAGCCACAGGCACAGGGCTGTAGCAGAGACCTCCCGGTACCAACTACCTTGTTTTTACCTCCATTCCTGCAAATTACACACACACAGTCCTTTCCAGGCTAGCAGGGAGGGGGGTAGGAAGAGTGTGATGTTCACAGGTTCCTTGCAGCTCTTCCAAACTCCCTTCCCAAAAGCCTCCCTCCTCCTCGTGCAGTGACAGCGCCGCAGTCACGTCATGAGCAGGTGGCCCCGTAATTGCCCTTGGATGTTTCCATGCAAGGCCTGACCAGCAAAAGCACTTCAAGCTTAATTAGAGGCATCAAGCACGTTAGCAGGAGTACAAGCATCTTCCCTTCTCTGTCAATTTAATATTCCTTCCCCAGCACACACCCCGTGCCTGGAAATGATGGCTTATTAGCCAAGACCTCATCCACACAGCTGCCCCTGTTCTGCAGGCAGGAGGAAAAGATGTACACAACAAAAAAATGTGCTTGGTTGTGAGGAAGTAACATAACATGGAAGACAAAGAGATGAGGGGGTGGTTTGCCCCTGTACCTTGAGGCTGGCGGGAGTTACATGTATGCACTGAGAACAGAGTAGACTTTCTGGGATGGGAAACAGACCAGATCTGCAAACATATTCAGGAACCAAAAAAGAGCAATGTCTTCATCACTCCATTTGGGTTAGGCACAAAACAGCCTCCTGCCACATTTTTAGACAAGTACCCTTGAACACAGCTGGTGCCTTCCTACAGCCCTGTTCCTTGCCTGAGCCCTTCTGCTCACCCAAGTGCATGGATTTTTAGCAAAGGATTTATGATTTCCATGTGCTAAGCCAGTGTTAGTCAACTTGGAATCACAGAATGGTTTGGGTTGGAAGGAACCTTAAATATCATCCAGTTCCACCCCCGGCCACAGGCAGGGACACTTTCCACTATCCCAGGTTTCTCCAAGCTGCATCCAACCTGGCCTTGGACACTTCCAGGGATGGGGCAGCCACAGCTTCTCTGGACAACCTGTGCCAGGGCCTCCCCAGCCTCACAGTAAAGGATTTCCTCTTACTATCTAATCTAAACCTACCTTCTGTCAGCCTGAAGCCACTTCCCCTTGTCCTGCCACTACCTGCACTTCCTAGAGGACACTTGTTTAGTAGGGAAGGGTACAAGCTCATGCATCAGTAAATATTGGGAAACAATGATTATTTTTATTTCTCATTGCTTTGTTTCTGGAATCTCTTTCAAGGAATCTGCAAGATTTATTCATTTGGTAATAACACAGTTTCATCTAATTACGGTGACACTTCTTAGGAAGAGCAAGTTTTAAGAGATGGAATCCTACACGGGGATATATTCACTACTGTACAGACTTAATAAAGCAATATTGGTGTAGAACAAGAGGATGAAAGACTTTCTGTCCCAATTTACTTTGCTAGTGGCTGGTTTTATTGATTTTAAATGTTGAGTTCACACTTTCCACATTCAGAAAGCAGCAACACTTATGTGTCTGTGGAGAGATTGGGAACACTCATTAAAACACATACCTTGCAACCTCAAAAGCCAATTTGGAACTCATTGTGTCATGCTTTCAAGCAGATGTCCTAGAAATGATATCCTAGAAATGATGCAGAACATCATCATCATCATCATCATCATGGCTAGACTTCACTCAGCTCCTTGCTCAGCTTCATCCGGAGCAGTTAACAGGGAAGAATCTTGTCCCATCAGTTTTTTATGTCTCCAGCTTCCCCCTGTGCCTGTGGTGGTGCACACACTGCCCACGGGTGGACGCCCCAGGTCACCAGAAGTGAACCTCGAGCGCAGAGGGAAAGGAGGTGCTTTGTCCTTACCCGTAATGAAGCCCACGCAGATGTAGAGCTGCAGGATGCTGGTGCAGAAGGCAGCTGAGATCATCCCAACACCACACAGAAGGCCTCCAAGCATAACCACAGGGCGGCTGCCGTAGCGGTTTACCAAGATGCTGCTAATGGGTCCTGGGGAGAGAGGGGAAAAGGGGTCCTTGAGGTCGGTATCTTCCAACAGGAGGGCGTGTTTGGCACACAGCAGGTTAAACTCTGCGTTATCAGTGCCCCCGAGGTGCTGCTGACAGCTCCGAGGGTGACCTCAGGAGGAAAGCAGAAAAACATAGATGATCCACGTGGAGATGGCAGCATGTCCAATGCCAAGGCTGTGTGCCTGGTGACAGCTCCTGCCCACGGGATTTTCAGCTGTCAGCAGAGAAGGCAAACAGCAACAACAAATCAGGTGAGCACACGATCCCAACATAGGAACTTCTTGATTTACAATAATGCTAAACCACACACACAAAGCAGTGGTTCATATTACGAGGCTGGTGTCATGAGAGCTGCTGCATTTTTAATGCCTCTATTTAATGCAATTCCAATACTGCTGACCAGGACCAAAGCTTCAGCAGGACAGTTGTTAATTAAATCTTAATAGTAGCCTATGTAGGTTGAAACAGTTCAGGATGATGGATTAGCCAGAGCTCAAGAGAATCAGTTTGGCCTTGCATTTATGCAAAGAGGAGGTTTATGAAAGTACAAAACTATGAAAGAGGGGAAATGGTTTAGCAAAGACCCTGCACACTGAAAGGAAATCTTCAAATGTGAGGAAGTGAAACAGGGAGGACCAGTGAAAATTAGGATGACAGAATAAAATATATATGAGGGATTTTGATGGTCTCAGGACCAAACTCCTGCTCAAGCAAAGCCAACTCTAAAGTTAGATCAGGATGAGAAGTCAGGAGAAGTCCAGAAGTTCAAGCTATAAGATGTAAGGAAAAGATTCTACATCACTCAAAAACTTGGAATCAAAATGCCTCAAAAATAATGCTGGAAATGAGGAAGAGGAATACAGGATGCTTAAAGTATTGTATCTTTCCTGGCTATTTTGGTTCTACTCATCACACAGCAATGGTGCTTCAGAGCCCAGTGTGCCTGTTCGCCTGCATTCCTGCCACTGTGAACAGCACACACCATCCATACAAAGAGTACTGGGAACAGGTACTTGAAACTTGCAGGGATCTCTTGAGAGTTTGGCTGTGGGACCCACCTTTCCACAGAGCCATTTACCTTTGCTTAAATCATCTCAGACAGAAACAGGTCCAGAGATCTTTCCAGACCCTGCAAACCACGGCACACCTGAGCACAGGAACGAGACCCAGAAACCCAAAGACTCCCTCAGCATGGCTGCAGCACCCAAACAAGTTCTCAGCTGTTACAATGTGCAAGAATAGAAAACATGCCTGGTTTAATCTGGGGAATGAAGCCCATAGAAATATTTTCTAGATATTGTCTGAGGCCAAAACACTCATACCTGACATACACACAAGCAAAGTCGCAACAGCAGCCCTGTACCTGTGTGATTTGTGAACTGGTTCCATCAAATCCACCATTCAATGAAAATTTCTGTGAGTATATCATTATGTGGAGAGATTTTTTCCCCCTAATCCTGTGGCTGGATTCACACACATGCATCCTTTTGCTGCACAGAGCACTACAGAATTCAGTGAGAAGTTCAGGGGAAAGACATAAATATTTCACATCAGCACAGGGAGAAAGAGACCGCCTTCTGTCTGAGTTTCCCCTGATCAGGGCATGGACCGGCCTCATCATGCTTGAGCTGGTCTCAGCATGTCCTGTAATTCCACAGATCAAGCCAGTGTTCCTCAGAAAGGCACCAACATATTCCTCTGCAGCCTGAGGGCACACAACTCCTCCATTTTTCAATTTTCCACATGCCCGCATTTCTCCAGAATCAATCTAATTACTCAGCTAAGAAAATGTGATTTCAATTACCTTCTCCCATTGGAAGAGGGCTTTCACATTAGTCCTGAAACTATAGGATGTTGTACCACAGAGCAGAGCATTCAAAGCCCACAAGGTTCCTGCTAAGGCCCCTCTCCTGCTCTGACCCAGGGCAGCCACCAGGGAGAGAAGTGAAACAGGCTGCTCATGTGTCCCACTCTTGCAGCACCCACCTTGGGAAAAGGGAAATATGGATCTATGTCCCCCTCACTCCAGTCCATGAGCTCTTGTCATGTCTTCACCCATCAGTAGGGAGGGTTTGGACCATGATGAACTGAAGGGGCTGAGGGTAGGACACATTCTGCTCTGCTGCCCCACTATGGGGACAGCCTGGGGAAGGCACTTGAGTAGAGGAAAATAAAAATTCATGTCCCAACCACTGTCTCTACAAATCACAGCACCCTCCCTGTGTCCCTGGGGACCCTCCATGAGCATGCAGTGTCCTCAGCCACATCCCAGCCTCCCAGTGATCATTTACTAAGGCACAGGACTGCAATTGCTCCCTGTTCTTGTCATGTGTGATCTCTCAGCAGTGCTTTACAGCAGGTCTGCACGACCTTCAGCAAACAGCCTTCATCTGCTGTAACCAGCACTATCAGTTTTACAGGGGGATAATCAGTCCCACTTGTTTCCCAGTCTGGGTGGGGTAATTCTGCTTTTCCAAAGTGTCACCTGCCTGTGCTGGGCTGAGCCCACAGGGGACTGAGACAAATTTCAGAAGCACATAAGCCTTCCTCCTTCACAGCTTGAAATGAAGGTCCAGGTCCTGTGAGCTTGCTTTGGTAAAGAAGCACAGTGTACAGCACATGCCTGTCAATGACAGCATTTGATCTCCACGAGCAGCCTCACCCACACAGCATGGAGGGTTGGAGACCTCCAAGATACCGAGTGAAGACAGATAGAGGAGAAAACTGGAGCAGAATATCTGGAGTAAACCTTTTCAGCCACTGGAGAATCCACAGCAAAGGCCATGATGAGCACTCAACCTGCAGTAAAAGCATCACCTAGACCTACACTTCAGAGGACACCAAAAAATCCAACCCAAAGCCTCAAACAGCTGGAAAGCCAAACTCCCTGAGCTGCTGCTCAAAGGCCCAGAGGGTTAGTCCTGAGCACACCTTTCAAATGCAGTGAAGCAAGTGCAAAATCACATCCCCAAAATTACTTCCACTTAAAGTCATTTTGGACCTACAGAAACATCCACAGGCTTTAACAGAGCAGCCCTTCAAAAGCTGCCCTGTGTCTCAGCAGAGAGCAGCGCACCCAACGTGTCACACACTGCACACTTCAGCTCCCACATCCTGCCAGCGTGGGCAGGGGCACAGAGCACAGACACATTCCCCTTCACCCTGCCCAGGTGTCCTCAGGGATCAGCACCACACCCCGCAGGTCTGAGTGCACCCCTCCTGCCCTGCCCTGCATTTCTCGTGGGGGAGTTGATTAGACCTCAAACGGTTGGTAACTTGAACATCAGCATCGTGGGGAGCTTCAGGAAACATCAGACAGCTCGAGTCGGGGCAGGGGAATTAAGAAGAGGGAACACAAAGCCAGCACCACAGTTGAGGGCAATGGGAAACACAATTGCCTCTTTGCTTGCAGCTATTGCAGAAATTAAAAGTGTGGCAGCCACTGGCAACACGCTGGAATTGGAAAGCAGGAACAACCAGTTACTCAGCTGGCACAGAAAGAATGGAGATGCTGTACATTTACCACAGAGAAACCATTTACAGTAACAGCGTGTGCAGCTTAAATTCCAAAGTACCTTCACTTGATAAAACCTGCCTGGTCAAATGTGCAGGAGCCACAGGCTCCCTGTCCTGGCATCCAAAGGAAATAATTCTTCCTTCCTGCAAGCCTGCAGCAGGAGAAGTTAACAGGAGTCTGGATGACTTTTCCTTCTTAATTTACAGCATCAGGTGAGAACAGGGCAAGAGAAACAGCTGGCAAAGTTCTCAGAAAGCTGCCATTTACCTG
Source organism: Formicarius rufipectus (assembly GCA_013399695.1). Lineage (NCBI taxonomy): Eukaryota > Metazoa > Chordata > Aves > Passeriformes > Formicariidae > Formicarius > Formicarius rufipectus. The sequence goes on from VXAU01003789.1 coordinate 726,189, forward strand.
GCTCAACCTTGCAGAAGCAACAACACAAATACTTTGAAAGTCCCTGGTAAGTCACAGCGAGGAGTGAAAGCCATCCCAGCTGCTGGGAATGTCCCAGTGCACAGCTTCTCAGGGAGCAGAGCAGTGAGGACCACTGTCACCCAGCCACGGCTGTCCCCACCATCCCACAACCAACAGCACTGAAAATTCTAACAAGGAAATTAGCAGTAACATTTATTGAACCCCTCGCACCCCAGTGCATTCCAATGACAAGGGTGGGAGTGGGGACAGCCAGTGTTTCTCTGCAGAAAGAGCTGGCATTCCCACCCACTCAGCCTTGGGAAACAAGGCAGCCCCTTCCCAGATCCAGCAGGGGACTTCTACCTGACAAACTTCCAACCATGGCCATCATTTATCACCCACTGCAGGGGGATGACACAAGACAGAGGAGGACACGGTGGGGATGCTGAGGCTCACCCTGCTGCAGGCTTTGCTCAGAGCTGCGCCTGTGTCTCTGCAGCTCCCGTGGCTCAGCATCTCCTTCAACCTGGGTAAAGCAAGGAATGCCCACTCAGAAATGCCTCTCTCACACTCCAAGCCCTTGCAGAGCGGGGTGCACACAACTGCGTTCTGCTTCTGCCTGCACTAAAACTCCGGAGAGCAACGGTGTGCACCAAACATCTCCGAAAGATGCAGCTGAGACCACGGGGTCCTGGAAGACTGATGCAACGTAAAGCACTATCCTCAGCCCGTATCAATCACGCTGGTTTAGAGCCTGTCCTGTTTAAAGCCTCTCTTTTCTCGTACCTGTGGCAGATTTCCATTCTTTGTTGGCTGGTACATGAAAGGCCATGTCAAAGAGGCTGCTCCCGGTGGCAGGACCAACACAGCAACTCGCCAGTGGGGAATGCAGCAAGCCCCAACTCATTTGTTAGCTTGTCCAATTACTTTTCACCTTGAGTTTTTCGTGTGCAGAAGTGAAAAGGACCCTGAAGGTGCGATTGTAAACCCATAAAGAAAATGCAAAATACCCTGGATTCTCCTCCACAAAGCCAGGCCATTGTCATTCCCTCTTTTTGAGTGGCTGAACTATGATCCAGAGAGGATGATAATGCAGAGTTGGCGTTTAACAAGGAATATCAATCCAGACTGGCTTAAACTCCTGCAAGTATGACAGTGCTCAAAAAAAAAAAAAAAAAAAAAAGAAAAAAAAAAGAAAAGACAGTTGAATTGCCTTTCTGTTTTCTCCAACGAGGCTCATGAATTTTTTATGAGCCACAAAACTTCCAGTCGGTACAAAACACTGATGTATTTCTAACAGGGACTAAAACATTTTTCTCTCCCATACTTCTGACCCTGCATATATATATATTTAGAGATATATATATCTCCCTTATTTATAAAGTTTGGGTTGTCTTTTTTTTTTAAACTTAACCTAACACTAATAGGTGTTCCTTGTTTTCAGTGGGACTTCTCTGGGATAAATTTCTGCTGAAATGTTTCTCTGTAGGGCTCTCAGAGAACCAACTAAGAGCTGAGAGCCTGAAAAACTGACTCTGTAACCAGAGGCCTCCAGCAACAGGGTTTTTTTTCCAGGTTTCACAAGACTGACCTTCTGACAGTGTAAAGTGGCACAGAGCCATTGCAAATGTTCTAGGTCTGTTGGTAAGATCATTTGATGACCACACAGATGATGAAATAGCATCACTTTAAAACAGTCAACTGCATGGACTGCACTGTTGGGAGATTTGGGATCCCCAGTGCCCCCATTGCTGGGACTGCACCTTGAGGCTCAGTTTTTCTCACTTTTCCACAGTGAGAAGCGGCTCTAAACAGCTGTTCCTGCACAGGGACATTGGTCAGCACCAAAAGAACTGCCTAGGTAGTTAATACTTTCCAAACTTTCGTGACAATACAAATAGGAACTCAGCACAACATGACTGGTGTTGACTGTGGGGAGTCACTGGGGACACAAGAAGGAGAGGAGTGTACTCAAGTAGGAGGAAAGGTGGGAATCATTTATACTAACAAAATAAAGTCTATTGTCACACCAGTAGTAAAACAATGACAGGAGCAGGCCTGCAATTTCCTCAGTGATAATCTCACTCTCTCCCTGGAATAACAACACTGCCTTTAGCTTCATAATTTACCCACCAGGGTATCAGCCCATTGTAACAGAGCAACCTCCTCGTTACCCCAAAAATGAAAGCAAGTGTCCCCAGTTATCAACGTGTTGCCAGACCCCACCAACCTCTGGAGAAGGAGGGAATCAGCCATTAGCACAGCCTGAAAGGGAGGTGGCCTGAGAAAACACAGGGCACAGACCCAAAGGCAGGAAAAAATGGATGAGAGGGTTAAAAGCTGCAGCCTTGCACTTTTTGCCATGCCATTAGAGACTTGGATAGCTCATGGTCTTATGTGTTTGTGTCACCAGGGCTTGGAAAACTGCTGCTCACCAGCTGACCCACAGTAACTGAGCCTTGCACATGGCTGCTCCAGATCACTGGAGAAGAACTGGTTGTACCTGCTAATAACAAAGTATATTAATAGTCTCACCTGCTTGGTGCAGGTGGTTTTGTTTGCACCTGCATTGGCTGAGGAGCCCAGAGACTCTTCCTCGGGCTGTGCTGCTGGAGACAGGATGGCAACACAGGCTGTGCACAACCAGTGCTGCAGGACAAGTGGCAGAGAGCAAACACCCCAGGTGACAGCCACAGCATCAAACACCCCTCTGCCAGACAGGGCAGCTCCCAAACACCCATCCACACCTAAACCACCCTGATGCCTTCAGTTGATGATGCTGACCCCCCATCAGAAACACTTGTGTTTGCCACAGCAACATCGTAATGTTACGAAGGAAAAAAAAAATAGAAAAGAAGAAAAGCAAAGCAGACGAGGCCCAAGCCTCAGAAAGAGAAAGTGCTCTCCTCCTTACCCAGCCATCTGATCGGGCATTTCAGCGTCCAGGTTACCCAGCTAAACACAGGCCAGGAGCTCCAAGCCTGGGGCTGCAGCCAAGGTCCTTCGTGTCACTTCATATTTAGGCAGTTAAATAGCTGCTCCTGCACGGGGACAGCATCTCAGGTGCCCAGGATGTGGCTGCCTGCCTGCACTCAGGGGCTGTCCCAGCTGCTGGTCTGGACCTCACCCACACAGCAGGTCTCAGCCGCTCCCCTCCAGAAGGTCACCACATCATGATTTTTGCATTGCTTTCCTGTGATTTCTTTGGCTAACCCTTTGCTTTGGCAGCACCACCAACTTTTACCCCTTCCATCACTCAAAGCCCAGCTGCACGAGTTCCCTGCATGCCTGAACACCCATTCCTGGAGAACAAGAGCTGTTCATTACCACTTAGCACACTGTTCTGCAAGCAATTTGGCCCCTGCCTGGTCATGCTCTCCAAAAGGCTTTGCCCAGCCCTGGAAAGCCCTACACAACTTGACCAAGAGGCCAGTTATGCTGAGAGCCCATCCAAGGGCAGAAGAGCTGCAGTGCTCTGGGACAGGCTGGCATCAGAGCTCCTGCCCACCCAACACACATGCTACACTGACTGGGGGAAAGAAGCTTTCAGGTTACAACTTCACTTGAGGCAGTAGTTTATAACTTACTCAACACCTGTCTGTGCAGCATTAACAACCCCAACCAAAACTCTTTGCTTTCTTCTTCCTAGTTCTTATTAATCTTGGTTTTTATTAAGTCTATCACATCTCTATTCCTGCTGCCTGGTGACCTTGCTAGCTCCACTGAAGGGCAAAATGATAAAGCTTTGTGACCAAGCCCACGAACACAGAAATATTTCACCTGAGCCTACAGTGTTATTATCACTCTTAAGTAGAACAGAGCTATTTAAAAAAATAAAAAATATAAGCCCATACATGGTGACCTTGCAGAACTCAAGTGCTCTCTGAGAGTCAGGAGAAGTATATGAATCTGCAGCACCATCCATTACAGAAATCAAATCATTCCTCATCCAGCTTTCATACCAAAATCCACAGTTGTAATGGTGTTGCTACCCCAGGGGTTGGCCCAGCACAGGAAGATGCCTTGTTTCGATGGCAAGGAGAGGCTGATTGAGTGGGACTCCAAGAGGTGGTGAAGATAAGAAAAAGGGTGAAGTCCAGCACTGGGTAGCTCCAGGGAGCACCTGTCTGAGATTGGGCCAGGATGGTGGGATGCTGGATATCCACCATGATAAAGAGAGATATTCCTTTTGTTTCAGCCTCCACAAAATATCCAGGTAGAAAAGCACATGCCTGGGGAAATCCTAGCAAAAACCCTACTGGAGAATTTTTGTTGAACTGGTACTGTAAGCAGAGCTGGAGTAGAGAGCTGACACTACAAACATAAGCTGTCCTACTCTCCTCTCTCATGTTCAGCACTAAGGGCTGATGAGGAGATGCTTGTGTCATGTCAGTCACCCTTGGGTAACTGAGGCATCCCATGGAGTGGTCAGACAGCCCCACACCCAGAGGACAGAGGTGCTGGATCTCCTGGAAAGGTCAGTGAGCAGCCAGCTGCAAACCCACACTGCACGAGTTTGTGAGCACTTCCAAATGCAAAGCCTGCCCAGGTCCTGACCCTCTGGTTTCTCTGCTAAACTCACATTATAGAACATGCTGGGCAGAGCACAACACACAGTTGTGACAGGCACACCTGCCGCTTGTGGTCCATCAGACCATCCCTCAGCCAAAACTGGCTTACAGAGAGTTTGCACCCCCAAGGCATAACCTGGACTCTCTTACCCACTTGCTGCTTGCCCTTGAAAACACCCCACCTCCCTCTCATGCCTCTGTTTTCCCTTGTAGTGCTGTGGTACCTCACAGCTATTTGGAGGCTCTTGGGATGGCTGGAGAGCCTTGGGTGGGGCCTCCTGGAGGCAGAGAACGTTTTCATGGAGTGTGGACCAGAGCAGAAGAGAATATTGGCAGTTTTGATTAAGTTAAAAACTGCAGAATCAAACTCATTATTAATACAGCTTTATGCCACTGCATGTTGTAAGGTGCTTTCTAAACCTGTCACTGCAATTTATCATGCTAGCAGTGTAATAAAATACAGCTATAAAATTCTGGATTAAATGTTCAAGGTCAATGGTGGACATTCAGCTTCCCCATCTCTTCCTTGCTGCTTTAGCAGATGCTCTATTAAGCAGTGGCAAGCTCTGGTAGAGTTTCTTTCCAGAAAAGATTCAGTTGTGGAGCATTTCCAGAATTAAATCTTCAGATATTTCATCAAATTACAAAACAATAAATAACAAATAACAAGAGTAATAAACACTGGCTGGCTTCAGCTGGAGTTTTTCCTTTAGAAACGCTCTCATTTTTCTTGTGTTTGCAAAATGTGGCTCTTTGCTGCTGTCTTTGAAAAACAGACAGAAGGTGATTCCTTACAGAAACTTGGATGTGCTGGAGCAGCACCCTGGAGATTTTGGGGAGAGTGTTACAGCAGGGCATAGCAAGACTGAGATCAAAATTCCACTGCAGTACGTACTGAATAAAAACAATGCTGATGCAACTGAGCTTTTTATATATGAAAGGGCAACAAAAGCAGCACGTATTTACACCTACAGGCTGTACACAAACATACACAAGGCTTTGCTGCACAGCCATTGCAAAAGAGTGAGATTCTTCAAAATGAGTAACAAGAAGGTCTCATGTCCCCTGCTCCAGCTATTCAAGCTGAGCAGCTGAAATGACTCTCTGTCGGGATCTGGTCTCTGAGTTTCCCTCAGTTGACTCCTGTTGTTCAATTATAAAAATGAAGAAAGCACTTGGCCACAGAGTCACCATTTTTTAAAAAAAGGGAAAAACCACTGAAAATGAAGATACTGCTCTAGGTATTAAATTATTCTCTCTATTCCAGCACATGTATTCCAGCAGAAAGCTGGCTCGTTGTTCAAGCTCTAACAGTTGGCCATAATAAAAGACATTACTTCTTCCCATGATCCTTACCTCTCTTACAGCCTTACAGGAAAAGGCAACAGCTACAAGAACATTGTTGCTCCTAAATTATTAGCAAATTGATACTGCTTATATTTTCTTTCCTGGGAACTCAGTTGCCTCTTCCTTCCCATGGGTAATGGTTATCCCCAGGGACACATCTGTGGCTTAGCTTGAAATGGGTCACCCTTAAAAACGGGGGAAGGGCAGCTCAGTTTGGTGCTGTGAACATGACACAGGCACATGGCCCAGATCAGGAGGTGCAAAGACCCACGGCTTTTGGCTCTGCAATGAGGTTGTTTCTTGAAAAAAAAATGCACCCCTGTACATGAGGCAAGACTTTGGGAACCTTGATCTTTTGTTGGCATAGCAAAGTCCAAGGAGGCAATTTGCAAAGGGAAACTCTGCCCAGGGCATTTTGCAGCACAAGGGGTGTCCTGTGGTGTTTCACACATTGACAATGTTGGTGGCCCTTGTCACCCCCAGAGCCTGTTGCCTGAGTGCTGAGGTGCAGCTGAAAGCACCTTTAGGGAAGGATGACGCCACGTCCCCTGGTCCCTTATAGAATCAGAGAATTGTTAAGGTTGGAAAAGACCTCTAAAATAATTGATCGGATCTGGATTCCTTTTCTTTCCATCCCTCAAAGGCTCTGCTCCGTAAAACCTTTCTCATTTGGAGTCAGGAATGAGCTTTTCACCCATCACAACAACAAAAAATGTAGAAACATTGCAAAACAGAAATCCTTCTTTATCAGATTGACAAGACTTCAGCCCATGGGATTTAATCAGAGAAAAGCAATGTTCTCTCATGCCCCTCACTCACAAACCTCTCAGTCTGCCCTCCACAACTGGAAATGTGGAATTGCTGAAAATGAGCACTGGCAAGAACTACAAGTACCCCATCATAAAGTCCAGGCTATCCACTTTACTGCACAGTAATCTGTTTTATTACTTGTATTATAGTGACAGAATTGTTTTCTGCAACCTAGTTCAGATTAAGAAACTGGGGGATAAGACACATTAACTTCTGTAATATATATTGCCAGAGCCTTGGCTGGTATAAAACAGCTTCCTGGGGGAATTAAGCAGAAAGCGAAGAGCAGAAACAGTCTCGGCTGCTGATTTTCAGTTTTAGTCTGAAAAAGTGGAACTGCTCTGGTGCTACAAGTTAAAGCCTCAGGTGGCACTGTAAACCTGCATCCATGCTGTCAAAGTCAACAGAGCTTCTCCAGTGGAGATTTGGGTTAGTTAATGTGTTTTCAAAAAATAAGCTTCATTTGCATTATTTACGAAAGGCAAACATAAGCTCTGTTACACAGTAAGCAGCACATCCCAAAAGCAAGTCCCTACACCATCAAGCACGACAAGGAAACCAAAAACTATTTCCTGGGAATGTTTACAAACAAAAGCTGTGGTCAGGTGAAGGATCAGCCCTGCCAAGGCACCAGGACACCCCAGCTGCCCCAAGATCCTGGAACAGAGGGAGCTGAGAGTCCACCAGAGGGTCAGTCCTCGTGGGGAACATCCCCATGCCTGGATGCCAACCCTGCTGCCCTGAGTCCTGGCTCTGAGAGCCATGGCACAGTCCAGAGGCGAGGCCAGCACTGGGAAAGGGGACAGCAACACTGTGGCCTTTCTCTGAGGGCAACTGAGCAAACAGCATGGCCTGTGCACTCTTCAGGAGAGCTCTTTGTCCATGTGCCCACCTTCCAAATTACTGCCCTTTACTGCTTCTGGAGCAGGGGGAAGGGGTGTGAGGCAAGTGTGACCTTCTGAGGCTGCAATGACCACGTCTGACACCAGCAAATGCACCATTGGCCTTCCACCACCCTTCCAGCCCCTCAGGATCAGGACTTGATGCCCAAATAGGAGATGCTCAGTGCCCCCAACACAGTTCCTACACAGCTGCAGATTGCACCCCCTGCACATCTGCTCTGACAGTTCTACCTCACCACTGATCTGGGAAGGGAATGGACAAGCCATGGCAATACTCAGTAACACTATTAGTTACTCAGTTACTAAAAGTCTGGCATTTTTAGAATTTCTCCCTTTATTTTCAGAAAGATTAGCAGAAATCCAGTGTTAAACAATTTTACAGCTTTTCAGCCAAGCAAATCAAACTTTGCCACAGAGGCATCCTAAGAGCTGTAACAGGCACTGCAGCAGAGCCAGACTCGGGCAGCTCACAGGAATAAGAATTTCCAAATCACTGGAGTCGTTCACAACTTAAACCCACTCTGGCATTAAATGCCCAGTTAATCAAATTAGATGTGTTAAATACGCTCTTGGGCATGGCCTTTCATTTGCTCCACGTTCCACAAATTCCCACCACGGCCCTGTCTGCAGCCACTGAGTGATTTGGTGTCTCAGCCTGCAGCGAGAGGGAGGATCGAACAAACATCAGTCTTACTCCAGAGCAGAGCAGAGGAGGTGAGGACTGGTAAATGGACATAACTCTGAGCAGCTGCAAGGGGGAAGGTGCAAAGGCACAACCGCCTGCAATTAAATCTAACGGTCTTAGATTAATAGTGTTTTACCATCTCCCACGTTACCATGTAATAACATAAGGGAGGGAAAAGTTAAAGATCTGAACAAAAAGGCAGGAGATACTCAATTAATTGGGATAGAAGTCTACTACAACATCCCAGCCACGAAGCACACAGCACTGGCTTGTGCACGGGAAGAGACAGAGAAGGAGGTGGGTTGGAAAGTTAGCAGATGGGAGGAGGCAGAGGTAACCAGAGCAGCTCATTGGCCATGACCTGCACCCTGAGAGGCTCAAGCTCCCCATTTTTGTCCCTGAGAGCAACCCTACCCAATGCAGGGTTAATCTGCAGAGCGTGTTCCTCCCTTGGTCACGGTCAGGCACCAAAGCATCTCTTCCATACTGGAGAAGGGGAAAAATTTTTATTGGAAGACAAAGCAGAACTGCCAACAGCGCACAGAAGCAGCCAGGGAACCCCCAGTCCACTGTGCTATTTTGGCACATTTATTGCAGTATAATGGGACAGGCAATGGGACAACAGCACTGGCTCAAGCAGAGGATTTCTCCTTCTAAATTGCCTCTTGGGTTTTGCCCTCCGAGTGCTCCATTTGCAGGTTCTCAAATAGAAACTCAGCTCCTGTAGTTGTTTCCATGGAACCAAGCCTTTCCAGTGGGTTACAAGAGGGCTCAGTACAACATATCTTTAATTACTGTGTTCTCCAAAAACCACTACAATGCCCTATTAAGGGGAAAAAAATCCCTTTGTAAAAACAAGCATTTTCAGAATTGCTTTCATAGCCAGCATAAACGTTGATGAAGTTTCCTGCAATCGCAGAGCATGGTTCCTGTCCACCTCTCATTGCAGATTTAATCAAGGGCAGCCCAAGTTTTTCATTCAGTCATGAAAGTGATATCAAAACCATAAAAAAAGAGCAGTGTTATGTGCACTGCTTTACAACTGATAAGAACGATTGGCCCTGGCGATTTCATCGCTGTGATTATAAGCTCCCACAATAAACAAGCAGCTACTTCATTTATTACTCCATTCCACGCTCAGCTCTGGCTGGCTGGAACCCAGACCCAGCTATTTCACACCAGCCAATTTTCAGGGCTTTGCCTCTGATGCCCATGGAAAGTTTTCATAGGTAATCCTGTGATTTCTGGGTAGGTGACCACCACTGCTGCCCTCAGTAACACACCGGGTCTCAGCCAGGCTGGTACTTCACAGCCTCTTGGCTGCAAACTTACTGACTTGTGTCAAAGCAAGGGAGGAGGATGCCAGTACTACCCGTCCCCTTGCCAGCTGGATATAAGGGTTGGTGCTGCCTTTTGGGGAATGGACCAAGGCCATATTTTGTTCCCAGGGTCAGAGAAAGCCCCTGATGCGCAGCCTGTGGCTGGCAGTGTCCCAGAGGAGGGGACGCAGCAATGGGACACACCGTGCTGTGGCTCAGCCTCTGGTGCACAGAGGACGTTGTGGGTCTTGCGTAAAACCGTGCCCATATTAGTGAAACACACCCTATTTTGAAAAGCAAATAAAGGTGCTGCAATCCCAGCTGGAAACTGGGAACATCAGCACCAAAAGGGTCAGAGATCACGTTTTCAAAGGTGTTTGGAGACCCCCACAGGCCAAGAAAACCACCCACAAGGGTGAAAAGACTCCTGCACCCACTAAGCCCCATGGCCTGTGTCTCAACCAACATCAACTTACTCAAAAAAAAAAACCCTCTCCTTAGTCCCCACATAGGACTTGTTTGCCAGAGTGAACCTTAGGAAACACGATCAGAAAGCAAACGTGTGGATGGTGCCCATGCAGACAGACACTGCTGCTGCTCTCCCTCTGCCCGGGCCACGCGTGGAGGTTCCTGGCTCGTTGCTGCTGTCACGCCACGCCGCGGGGCCGGTGCAGCATCACTCACCTGCACCGTACGTCGTGGCCAGCATGATGGAGGAGATCCACGCCACCTCGCTATAGGACGTGCCAAAGAAATCCTGGATTTCTTTGAAGAAGATGGCTAAGCCCTTGGGGAAGGCGTAGGCGAAACCGATCGAAACGAAGGCTCCGAACACCACCATCCAGCCCCAGCCGCCGTCCGGGGGGACGGGGGCTCGCCCCGCTCCGCCGGGGAGCGGCATGGCCGGGAGGCGAGCGGTGCCCACGCTCCTCGGGGAGCCCTGCAATGCAAACGGCAGAGTTGCCCCGTCAGGATGCTGCTCCCGAGGACCCTTAGTCCCGGGATGCTGCTCCCTCGGACTTCCAGACCCAGGGTGCTGCTGCTGCTCCAGATCCCTGTCCTGGAGTGCTGCTATCCAAATCCCAGGGGTGCTGCTCCCCCCGTCCTGGAATGCTGCTATATCCCAGTTTCAGGGTGCTGCTCCCCCCTCCTGGAATCCTGTTATATCCCAGTTTCAGGGTGCTGCTTCCCCCTCCTGGAATCCTGTTTTTTCCCAATTCCAGGGTGCTGCTCCCCCCTCCTGGAATGCTGCTATGTCCCAGTCCCAGAGTGCTGCTCTCCCCCGTCCTGGAATGCTGCTCCCCAAATCCCAGGGGTGCTGCTCCCCCCATTCCTGGACTGCTGTTATCCAAATCCCAGGGGTGCTGCTATCCAAATCCCAGGGGTGCTGCTCCCCCCTCCTGGAATCCTGTTATATCCCAGTCCCAGAGTGCTGCTCCCCAAATCCCAGGGGTGCTGTAATCCAAATCCCAGGAGTGCTGCTCCTCCCGTCCTGGAATGCTGTTATATCCCAGTCCCAGAGTGCTGCTCCCCAGTCCTGGAATGCTGTTATATCCCAATCCCGAGGTGCTGCTCCCCCTGACCCCAGCCTGCAGCGACACCGCCGCCCCAACACACACACCTTCAGCCTAGCGAGTCCCGTCCCGTGTCGCGCCCACCCGAGCCTTTCGCGTGGCCATTTAACGCAAAGCCCACCGGCCCCGCGTCACCGTCCCGCTGGCAGCGGTGCACAAATGCCACGTGGAATTGGGTAAACCCACAAAGAGCGGCTCCAAGCCGGTGCACCGCCCCCGTCGTGCCTCGCCCTGCCCTCGGGACACGTGTGCGACGCGGGACCCCGCACCCCCCGCACCCTCCTGCGGGTCGGGAGCGCCGGCACGGACCAAACTTCCCACCAGAGTTACATCCCATCTCGCTTCTCCCCTTCCGCTGTGTTTCCTCGCCCCCCGGCTTGCAGCAGCACCGCCAAACCCCGGGCGTTAATTAAACAGCTCGCAGTTAATTAATGCAAATTGTTCTTTCCCCCACGCCGAACCACCCCCACGCTGCTGTGTCTCCGTCAGCTTCCCGCTTCTTTTTTGCCCCATACCAAGTTGCAGGTTGCTCTCTTGCTCCCAGATCACATCATCATCATCCTTAAAACAAAACAAAAACCACCAACAAAAAAAAAGACCAAAAAAAAAAAAAGAAAAACCAAAACCAAACAAACGCAAAAACAAACAAAATAAACAAAAATAAACAAACCAAACCAACCAACCAAAAATAAAAACAACACACAATCCCCCCAAAAAATTACTTTTTACACAGGCAGGTGGGGAAAGGAGAAGAGGGAATGGTTTTAAATGGAAAGAGGGGAGACACAGGTCAGACATTGGGAGGATGTTCCTCACTATAAGGGTGGGCAGGCCCTGGCACAGGCTGCCCAGGGAAGCTGTGGCTGCCTCATCCCTGGAAATTCCTAGGCCAGGTTGGATGGGGCTTTCAGCAACCTGATCTAGTGAAAGACATCCCTGCCCATGGCAGGGAGTTGGAATGTGATGATCCTTAAGGTCCCTTCCAACCAAATTCTTCAATCTGTGGTTCTATGATCATTGCAGACTTTCAACCCTCAATTTATGTTCACCATATTCTAGTTACCACATTGAACTGTTTGGGGAAACATTGAGCAGTGTTTGCTCTGACTGGAAAGTTGAAGTTTCACCACAATTGTGTGTCTGGCTCAAGTTTGCCTCCCCCAGCTTAAGTAGCAGCCCCATGGTCTTGGAGGAATCCTGTTTTCCTGGGCCCCATTTTGTGGGAATTCACAGGGACATGGCAGATGAGTGTCAGCACCTTGTCACTTCCTACAAGGAGACCTTCATTCTGTGCCTGCAGAGCCATGAAGACTGGCATATGATTGGGGCAGATCTTACAAATCATTTTGGCAAAAGACATTTTGCCCACAAATCAATTATAGCACCTGCATTGCAAATATGGCCCTTTCTTCCCTGTTTCCCCAAAAGGAGTTTTGGTTTCTCTGGATGTTAAAGCTTAGATCAGCTCTTCCCTAATGTCCCACAAACCTGCATTCAGTCTGCTTCCAAAAAAAAGGACAACCCAACACTGAAAATAACAAGTTGTGCTAGTTACACGTGTGGAAATTAGCTGGTTTCAGCCACCTTAGGACACTGCTACTGTTCACATTTTTCTTTTCTCCTCCTCTTTCTGGGCTGAACACCACCCAAGTGGGGATGTGGGCAGTGGGCTTCTCCTGCAATGTGCCTGAGACAGAGGGTCCCTGCCTGTCCACACCCTCTACATTGGGATGCTAGGAGCCCATCCCAGATAGTCCAGGGAGAACAAATCCCTGCACTGGGGAGGGGCTCTGGAAGACTCTGCTGCTGTCCCATGTCACACCCTTCTGCCTATACACAGCTCTCCCCCCAGAATGGGGAGACAAGCCCTGCTGCTCCAGGTGGGTGTTTCTTTTCTAATTTTGACTTACCAACACAATTTGAACAGTACTTTTCTTTCAGGTACAAACACACCAATCTGATGAAACAAGGAGGAGCTCCCCTCTCCCTATTTCCACCTTCCCTCCAAACTCCCAAAACAGACCCTGTGTTACTCTGAATCCCATTTTTCTACATGCACAATGAAGGAAGAATAGAGAGGTGAGGAAAAAAAAAATCAAGGCCTTTGTCTGTAGCTTTCCTGGCACAGTTAATCTAGAGCTTTAAAATATCCTCACAACACATCTATAAGATGTTTTATTACTGCCATTTCCTTCTTCCTATAAAACTAAGTAAACTCAAAATAACCAGAAGACCTTTAGTCTCAGGTGTAGGGTCACAGTGTGATGACCTGGAGAGCTTTGTTTTGGTACAGCTCTGACCCACTTTATGGGATGTGAGGATAGTGGTATTCACAGTTGGTTTCAGCAGCTGGTTCCTGCCAAAATTTAAAAAATAGCAAAATTAAATAAGCACACCTGAGCGTAACCTTGGCACATCCTTAGCAACAGCATGGAAAATGGGAGGGCAGAAGGAAACCCCCAGGAGCAGAGGGATGAAGAAGCCATGGAAGCTCCAACTCCCATCTGCAAGATGAGAATTTCCTTTAGAAATACTAAATTGGGTGTCATGCTAAAGAATGTCCCCTGCAGCACAGCCTTGAGTAAATGTTCACACAAACTGGTGGCAAACCCAAAACTGGAGGAGGAAACCAGTTGCAGCAGGAGATACTGGGGGCAAACAAATGATTTCTAGAGATACGTAAACGCAATTAGTCTTTGCACTTGGGTTACTGCTCTGAAGAGAAGCAAAACAGCCTGAAGGCAGAGGGTGGGAGGACTGACAGTACAAATCCTGGGCTCACTAGGTCAAAAAGGACTTCATAGCAATTTAGGGAGTCCTGGGCTCATCTCACAGTCACTGACTGTGCCAGTGCTCCCCCTCCATTTGGGGAGCACAGACTGTCCCCCGGGGCCAGGCTCCACTCCCTCATCCACTGACAGCAGCCGCTTCCTGGAGGGCAGGTTTTTTAATTTGCTGGCAAGCAGCAACAAAATTGATTAAAATTGCAAAGTACCTTTTCAAATGACTCATTTCCCTATCACAGTGCTCCATATAAATGAGTGACTGCTCTTGTATTCCCAGTGCTCCACTCCAGAGCTGTTGAAAGAGAAGAGGCAAACCAGGAAAAGGGGCCAGGAGCAAGGCAGAGTCTGAAACTCTTCCTCTCACCCCAAAAGGGCACATTTTCCAATCTTTGCAAAGCTTTCTGTGATAGTTCCCATGTCATGATTTTTTTAAGTCAGAGGAACTAACATCCTTCACTTACTGAAGCCCAAAGTTTGATGAACATTATTTAAAATCACAGAATGGTTTGGGTTGGCATCAACCCCCAGCCATGGGCAGGGACACCTTTCACGAGACCAGGTTACTCAAAGCCCCTTCCAGTCTGTTCTTGAACACTTCCAGGGATGAGGCATCCACAGCTTTTCTGAGCAACCTGTGCCAGGGCCTCAGCAATCTCATAGAGGAAAAAAAACCTGGACTCCCTTGGGAGTGGAAAGCATTCCTACTTATTCTCAGTAGACCACTTTGATATTTGGAAATAACATTATTCAAAGCCTTTAATGCAAAGCATTTAATGGCAGCCAAAGGTAGGAGCTGCAACTCTGTAACTCCATGTTTTTCTTTCATTGAGTGTTTGAAAGCCAATTAAAAGCTTTAGAAATTGCTTCCACATTTAAAAAAAATTAAATAAAAATCCATACCCAGTTCTGCTGCATGAAAGAAGCATCTGATTAAGTGAACACTAAAAGAGGTAGCTCTGCACTTCTTCAAAGCATCTCTGACTCTCATTTCCATGGCACAAACCCATTTCTCAAAACTACTCTGTTGTCACGTTCCATTTGCTCATAAAATGCAGCAGCAGTGAAATGCAATCCATAGCCACAGCTAAAATGGAGCTCTTGAATTAATGAATGAGGTTACAGGCAGCAATTGTCCACAAAACCAAAGGGCTGGACCTCAGGAAGTGTTAATGTTGGTTTCCTCAGTGCAATGTCTTAGGAGAGAGATTGTCCCAGTCCTCCAAGAATAGACTCACACATTTATGTTCCTAATAACATTATTTTTTTTTCCAAGGGACCAGTTCATACTAATACAGGAACAGATTTCAAATCAGCAAAATTATTGGCTCTGGACCCCAACAAGATGCCACCACGAAATGCCAGCTGGGGGAGAAGAGCAGCAGAATTACCTTTATACCCCCATTCTCCTCACCTCTGAGCACGATCAGGCTGATAAAACACATTCCTCAGTGTTTATTATCTACCTCAGTGGTAAATCCCTGAATGCTGGAGGCCCTGTGGAAGAGCACAAGACCTCCAGCACTCAGGGATTTACCACTGATAGTTTCATGCTTGAGGTTTCAATTAAAGGGGACCGAGCTCTGCCTGGTGCCTCCTGGGGCACTGAGCAGCGGGAGGGATGCAGGCAGCACCCCACCAGTGCAGCACCCATGCTCCAAGTGGGACACAGGGCTAAGCCACATCCTTTGGCATCTCTATGGCTATTTGGGGGGGGGGGGGCAGCTTGATTTTCCAGCAGCCTCTTTGCTGCTGTGTGAGCTGTCCTGCTGCAGGCAGAGTCAGCAGCCCCTCGCAGCCCTGCACGTGGTGAATGGGTTCCACTGCATGGAGCCAGGTGACGTTGGTGCTGGCACTGCTTGAAACCACCCAGGACGTTGGCAGAGCCTCGTGGCTTTGCTTTGCACTGAGTAATGTTTCACAAGAGAGTCAAGGAGAGGTCAAAATAGAAAGTTATGAAATGTCAAACTTGCTTTTTGCTAAACCCCAGTATTAATAGTGGGAAGGCCAGACAGGCAGAAGGATTCATATGACATGAAATAAGCCTCTCCAGAGCCAGCAAACCTCTTAGACAGCCCCAGCCCTGTGTCTCTGCCATCAAACCAGCCAGGTGCACGAAGCATCACTGTGGGATGAGCTGGTTTCCTGGAAACAACAGAATAAACCAAGCAGCAACATCACTTCTTCTGTTTTTCCCCTGTTGCAGGAGTTTAATCAGCAGCCTAAACCATAGCATTTTTGTTGGTAAAAAGATGGTGACAATTAATCTAAATCTAATAACTGGAATGTTTTCACTGGGGAATCAAAACAAATTATTCCTTTGCTATTGCATCTTTGTCTCATTTCCATTTTAATCCCAGAAGGCTCTTCCTCTGTTATATTTCGAAAATGACTGCATAGAAAGGGAAAAACAACATGGTTGGAAGTAAAGATGCATCCAGAATTTAGCTATTAACTTTTATGGCAGAAGTCTGACTGTGCCAAGCCCTAAATGGCTGAAAATTAGGACAAATACTGTGTTTTTTTCCAAACACTGCTGAATGCAGAGCCTGGTGCTGTTTCAGATTGTGTGCACAAGGATAGGCATACAAACATCTAGGACAGAAGGTTGTGTTGAAGGTATAATTACACATTAGCCAGTGCAGGTCACTGTCATTTGTACTGAGGGTAGAGGGGACTCTTCTCTGGTGACACCACATCAGAGAGAAACCTCTGTCTGCCCACCCTGTGGCTCTCCACTCACAGACTCCAGCCTTGTCCTTGCTGTGAGGTTTTACCACAGGATAATGAGCTCATACCTTTTTACTCAAGGTAAACCACAGAGTGAATAAAGGCACTTCAGTGTTGTCAAAGTAAAATCAGTGCAGTATCCCACCTTATTCCAGTCTGTCTTACCTACTTTGCCTGCCTGTGACTTCTGATGGAAACATTCTCTTGAGAGGTTCCTTACTTCAGTGAAAAGGAAGCAGATGAGCAAAAACCTGCAGCTTAGCCTGTCAAAACTAACCCAAGGAATTGTGGCACATCCAGCCCCTCCACAAGCACCATCTCCAAGGCGTGGCCCTCAGCAGCTGTGCTGCATCTGGCTTCAGAGGACAACTGCTGTCTCCAGCCCCTCTCCAAGTAAACTCTCAAGTAGTTGCCAACAGGGCAGAAGAGGATCAGCTGCCTCAGGGCTGCCTGAATGATGCTTCAGCAGGGTGGAGAGCTTTAGATCTCATTAAACCCTTATTATGGCTGAGAGAGGAGAGATGCTGAGGAGTGATTCCCACCGGGGAGCAGCAAAAACCTGGAACTGCACAATGTTGACTGCCTGAAATGAAGGTCAGTGGCTTGGGGACAGGGGGCTGTCACACCAGTTTGCAAGTAGCCTCTAGGACACTGTTGTTTGCAGATCATAGTACTCTGAGTCATCATACAATGCAGGTGTTTTCCCCAAAAATTAACCCCCCCTCACCCAAGTTTTAAGGTGTTAGAGGGATAGTCAATTAAACCTACAGAAAAATACCATAAAGAGGTAGCTGGGGCTTGTTTTTTCTAGGTTTTGGTTGGGTTTTTTCCCCCATCAAATAAAATTGGGACAAGTGACTGTAACTCCATGGGGGCTCCTGCTTTTGACATGAGTTTCCCCAAGAAATCTGCCTGTAGGATTGCAGCATTCTAGGAGCAGGTACTGTGGTTTGCTGTGTATGTGTGGGACACCTTTGAGCTGCTTCAGGGTTGCACAAGCAGAAATCAATCTCAGCTGGCTTCTCACCACACAGCTCTCATCACCAGTGAGGCTCCTGGGCACTGAGAGAGCGTGTGAGAAGCAGGAAGACAGGATCAAGCCTGCAGCTGCTCTGCACCCTAACCAGATCCTCATTAGCCTTCAAATTCAGCTAAATGCTGGGGTATGGAAACAAGAGGCAGACTCAGAGCTGGGAAGAGTGGAGTGCACACATCATGTGGTGCAGGTAGATGTGTAGAACATCACTGTGCCCTTATCACGGATTGATGCAATGCAAAAATATTGCTGTAGGTAAACTCAGTCTGGCTCTGGTGCCTGAATTTTCTGTGTTGCTCTCTCCTCCTGTCTGACCTCTTGATCTGATCCAGCAGATCAAGTATGATGCTTTAGTATTAACCTTCAAGGTCTTGCAGATAGTTCTTTAGGAACTTGTTGAACTTTTGACATTGTACATCCACGTTACCCCACAAGATAAAAAGAGAAGACTTTTTACTCCAAGTGTAGTATTTGCTCAAAGCTTGCTGTAATCCTGGGTTTACAGGCTGGCCTTCCCAAGAGGCCCCAAAGTGCCACAGAAATGACTCCTCATAAGACAGGCTTCAAAGATGCACCTGTTATCTGGATCATGTTTACAGAGCACTCCGTCACTTCACATTCCTGGAGACCTTTGGAAAAGCCCCCTTTCCTATATGCCATGCCTGGGGCTGAAATTTGCCAGGTTTTTTGTAGCTCAGCAGATCAAACTTTGCAGCTGAAAGATGAAACCCTGGCTCCAAATAAAGGTGATGGCAAGGTTCTCACTGACTTCAGTACAGCCCAAGCTTCACTCTGAAATGATATTCAATGTTTGCTGAAGCTTTTTTTTTTCCTAATTACTCCAGAGCAAGGAAACACATGTGGTCCCAAACAACTGCTTTGTACCCAGTGAGCTGTAGTGCCTCTGAGCATTGTAAACTGAAAGCTGGGGTTTGAAGGGATCCCCTGCATTCCCTCAGTCATCCTGGGAAGGCTTTACTGGTGCTTTCCTCCCCTCTCAGTGTGCAGCTTCACTGGATGCTGCAGAATTGCTGTAGGCTTGTGCTGCTGTAGCTGAAAGGAAGATCAAACTGAGTATTCAATTACTTATTCAGTCAAAGATATTTCTTCCCCGAGATGAAACTCCTAAATCTGTTATTATTGCCATTCCCTTTCTATTACTACTAGCATGCTGCTGCTTTCAGATCTATGGAGATGTCAACACCATTTACTGGAAGCAACAACAGAAAGATGAGAACATGACAGGGAAATGTTTAGAATTATGAATCATTCGCAAGAACAGAGGACATAATTGATCTTCCTTAATTCTAGAAGAGTCTATAATCATTACACAGGGATTCTTCCAAAGACTTATGTTTTTCCAAGACCTCTTTCTTTCATAGGCTGTTTGGGTTTTTTTTCTTGGTTTGGTTTTTGGTGGGTTTTTTTGCTTTGGTTTGGTTTTTTTGGGGGTTTGTTTGGTTGGGTTTTTTAAACCTAGCTTCTTCAGTGATTTAAAAACTGAGGGAGGTGAAGGGCAGCAGCCACCACAGCACAGGCAGACCTCAAGAGAGGAAAGGTGCTCTTGGCAGCAATGAACACAGGTATTTGTGAATGGGACAGGACCCCCTCACCAGCACTGAGTTCTTAGCCCAAAGTGTGTGTGAAGGTAAATGCAATGCTGAAAAGGGAAAGTCAACTTGCTTCATAGATCTCAC
The DNA here is from genome assembly GCA_013399695.1 of Formicarius rufipectus. Lineage (NCBI taxonomy): Eukaryota > Metazoa > Chordata > Aves > Passeriformes > Formicariidae > Formicarius > Formicarius rufipectus. The sequence continues at coordinate 745,643 of VXAU01003789.1, forward strand.
ATTTTCCTGCTTGTGCTGACAGCCCCTGTTGTTCCATGTGATAGCTGCAAAGTCAGGCACTTGCACACATGGCTGTAGCTCACAATGACTGCTCTGCAGCAAGAAGATTTCATAAAACTCTGTATTTAAAGATGGGAAGATCAGTGTTGAGAGCCATAAATATTATACTGTAATGGCTTCTTCCCCCATCAAAACCACTGACAGCAGTTCCCTTGCTGTACCTCCTCTGTGTCTTTGTCCAGGGCTCCAGCTCAGGGAATATGGAGAATGAAAAGCCAGAAATATCAACCACTCTGAGACATGTCTAAGGTCTGGTGCTCAGTTTCAGCCATCCAGCTTTCAGAGGGTCCTGAACAGCCACCCTGAGGAAATGAGCCCTCTAAATCAATCTCCCTGCGGTCTCTTGCACTGACTCTGCCAGCCCTTCTCAGCTCCTCACATGAAACCACCAGAGCCAAACAGTGGCCAGAGGATACACATTCATTGTTTGAAGGGGAAAATAGTGTTCAGCAGAGCTGCTGATTTAATCCCTCTGGAAGTGAACCCTTCTGTCCATGTGCAGCATTAGACCACAGCCCACAGAGACCAATGAAGCCTCTTCACTGCCTGGCTGATCAACTCCAGCCAGACCTGAAAAGCCTCTTTCTGCAAGGGGAAGCAGCTCATCCCTCACACCTCTCTGGTCACGTCCATCTCCTTTCACCCTAATCCATCCCATACCGGATGACAAAACAGCATCTTAATTTTATTGCCATGTAAAAGCAGTTCCTAAAGTACATGAGCATAAGAGACCTCTGCACACAGGGTGTACCCAATTTGTCTCCAGTGCACAACCCAGGAAGCCTCCAAACCACTCTGTCCTGAAGGCAATGGGGGACCAGGAGGATCCCTCCATCTACAACTTCTTTTGTAGTAGTCTTTCCAAAAGCATGTGCCAGTTGCCTTGTTTGAGGAGGAATACATGTTTGGGTAGATGTGAGTTGTGTGACCACTCTTGTGTTCTTAAGTGTTAATCCTTTCACTTTTCACCCTTGAAAAACAAGCCAAGAACCACCAGAAATCTGCTCAGAGCCCAGAAATAACCACCAGCACCTGAACCTTGGAGGCATTAGCAACCTAAAAGCAAGATGGTCCTCTACTAACAATTAACAGCAAGATACACACTTGCTACTCAGATCAAAGTCACAGACTGATACCTGGCACCAGTATCTGAAGGAAACATCCCTCTGAGAACATTCACTTGATGATTTCATTATGAGGACAAGAGGTATCCTCCCACAAGAGCAACTTTTGCAGCCAAGGTACAAGAAAAAACCCAGTGAACGCTTTAACTTAAAGTGACCAGTGGACATATTTGTTCTTTCAGAAAGATTCTGCAGAGAAATGTCTAAAACATCATACCTTAATTATTTGCAGCAAAACTTTAACAGCAAATTTAGGGAAAAACATATTTAAATACTATCTCAAGATTTACATGCACATATCCAATGTCTGTTTAGCAGCAAAGCTTAGACTTCAGGTTTCCAGCAACTTCTCTACAATCATGAGTGCAGTGACACATTTTTGTATCAAGAAGAGAGACAAGAATAGGAACAGAACAAAAGACAATACTAAATATGCTGAAATAACTGCCCAAGACTCAAATAATTCCACCATGGCCAGGTCTCCATCCACCTGAAGCAAGATTTCTGATAAAATAATAATTGATGACTTCATATATGTTGCCAACAAAATACTCAGCACTACTGGTTTTCCCAGTTGTGCCAATGTACATAATCAGAACACAGAAAGCCAAACTTGCAGCTCAGCACTTTCCAAGAACTTTGTCAAAGAAATACATTCACCCCTTCTGATGCAGAGATCAGACCACCTCCTTCCCAAAGGAAAACCCAGTCTTGTTTCCCTTACCTCCTCCGTAGGTGGTGGCACACATGATGGATGTTGTCCAGGCAATCTGGCTGTAGGAGATGCCAAAAACAGCCTGGATCTCTTTAAAGTAGATGGTGAAAGCTTTGGGGAAGGTGAAGGCAAACCCGATTGAGATGGAGGCCCCGAACACCACTGCCCAGCCCCATCCACCATCGGGGGGGACGTAGCTCAGGTCTGAAAGGACTGGAGGAGACATGGTCACAGCAGATTTCAAAGCAAGACCCCCTTCCCAGTGCCCTGCAGAGGAGAGGAGATGTGTGTTATATGAGACATGCATATTGTGTAAGCAGGCATCATTTTAAAGCACAATTAAATAGTTTAGAGATACAGAGGAACAGCCCCTCTTGAAGCATTGATCTTTCTGCTGCCTATCAACAGTTCTGCTGTTCAATTCTAACACAACCAAGATCACCTTTGCCTCTCCAGTGACCCTGTCCAGCCCTTCTCACTACTGTTTAAAATACATACCCTCAAAATACCCCCGTGGCCTCCATGCTCAGGGACGGACCTCAGTCACAGCTGAAGTCAATGCCACCACTTTCTGTTCTCTCTCACATCCAGCCAGGGGCTTGGTGTCCCACTTCAGGAGATGACTTGTGGAGGTAACTCCTGTCACAGTCCCTCTGGACAGAACCAGATGCTCCAGCTGCTCTGTTTTTAGGGTAAACTCTTCACTGTGTATCTTTCAGATGTGGGTGGAAATCCTCATGGTTTCAAGTTATTCCTGCTTAAAAGAATAATTCTCATGACATGAGCAGCAGGTGAACAGCCCCATGTGTCCAGTGCCCCGTTCTGCAGGGGGACAAGGCTCTCCTGGTCGTTCGCTTCCCTCAAAGCAACAACTAAACTGAGCAGCTACTTGCAAAGGGGTTGAAGTTTCTTCCTACTTAGGGGCAGCAATTCCACACATGCCTGGTGCCTGCCAGGTTAGCAGATTATGCTCAGGAGCAGCCCAGATCAAAGAGGGCATTCACTCATTTGCATTCCTCCCATTTTCTTTGGCCATGAAAATAAAATGAGGGTAAAGAGGAAAAAAGTAAAACCTACATGCCTCTCAGGAGTTAATCCACAAGCCTTCTGTCAAGGTATTAAAGCAGAGGGGAGAGGAATAAGTACCATGGCAAAGGGTGGCAGATAGGTGCACCTGCATCTTTTTGGGCTAAAAGTGGTTTAGTATCTTTATATAATGAAAATTCAGAAACAAGAGAAGCTGATAGGAAAGGTCATCAGAGCTCGTGGGAAGGAGCAGGCACCAGTATCCTCTGGGAGCATTTTTCTGAACCTTAGTGGTAGCAGTCAGCTAGCTAGGGAGAGAGGGTGCTTTGCTCATCTTGAAAAAAAAAAACAAACACAAAAAACCACACCCAAAACAACAAACCAACAAAATCCCCAAAACACAAACCCCCACACCTTAGGGAAAGCACAATTTACATCTATTTGAGAGCCCGTTGCCTCTTGGGAGATGTAGTTCAGATTCAACCTGTAAGCAGAAGTAAATTACTGGAACCATAGAGGGAAAAAGAAAAGTATTTTAAGCAGGTGATGTGTCTGCAGATAAACTCCTCAGTTAACGTTCTCATCCACTTTTACAGCTGTTCAGTGGTAACACCAGCACGGAGCCCTTACCCTACAGGCTTCCAGCTCCCCCATGTCTGGATATCTGTTGCACACAAGGTAAACAGGGACATGCTACCTCCTTTCCACCCTCTCCAACACTCTGGAGCACTCCTGGATTGGGACTTGAACACAGAGTGTTAAAGAGCTAAAAGCTGTTCAAGAGCTCTATATAAATACAGTGAGATTTGGGTTGTAAACTCTCAAACTGCTGTAAGCATTCTTCACTACTTGTGAAGACGTAGTCCCAGAGCTTCCTACTTCTTTTTGCTGGTAACATCCCACCTGAATCAATGTTATCCACTTTTATTTTATAATTGCTCTGTGTTGATGGTGTTATACAGCTCAGAGGTTTTCTTCATTCCCTGCTGTTACCCCATGTTGCTTTAACCATGAGCAATTTCAGCCTTCCCTTCACCTGGCTAAAGAACCATGTTTTGCCTCTCTCCTTAACAAGGGCCATGGGGACAGAGAATTCCTGTCCATATTGCCCATCCATTTAGTGGCAACTGCAGGCTGTGGAAGGGACCACAGACCCAGCCAGGGAGAACACTGTATTGCTTTTCAATGAGATTTTCAGATACACCAGAGATGATTTTAGGAACTCCTTTGCAAAAGAGCTGTCATCAGACCTGCATCGAAAATTTGCAGTCCAGTCCTTTAAACATAATTGATTTTTTTTCCCCTGTTGTACCCTTTCTTCACTGTCTGTTTTCTGCTAGAGACTAAAACCATTCAGCACCATTTATATTTGATACAAATAAGTTGATGTAAGCCTGTGCTCAGTGCCCCAAAGGCATCACTGCTGGGTCTGGAGGTCCCCAAAGGATGAGAGGTTACACCAGAGAAGGATCACCACACATCAGTCTCATTCTCACCCTCATCCCTTGGCATCTCCTTCCAGTCCTGGGGGCAACAACTCATGGTCAGACCAGTCTTAACAGCACACAGATCCAGCTCTGTTGTATGAGACCCACCTGAGGGTGGCAAGTTGTTGGGTTTCCTGAGAGTTCATTGCTATATCGAGAGATGAGCAGCTAAGAAGCCTTTTACAACAACAAAATAATCATGAAAATACATTGTTACACTATCAGGGACGCTGTGTTATAATTTTAGGATCAAGAAAGATTGTACTTGCAAAATTTCTCCTGCTCTGATATTAGGTAATAAAATGGTCTGATAGACATTTGCCTTTACAGGCACCCACAGAATATGAAACTAGTTATTCTGGTGCAGAGTTTTATTATACCCCCAACATCTAAGCTTTTCCATAAAAATAATTGTCTTTTAGAATTACATAAACTATACTTCCTTACTGTAGGGTGGGATTATAAAAGAAAACCCAAGTTGAAAAGTAATGGTGGTGATGTTGGAACATCGATGTTTAAGAAATTTTATTACTCAAATTGCATTTCATTGCACTGCTTCTTTCATTTACGGTTATTCTATCAATTTAGGCCATTCAAATATTATGGAGAATACCACACTCCAAAAAACATTGACATGTACTAGTGGTTCTGAAATTAGGCAAAATAAAACTAATTAAGGGGCGGGAATAGTGAGGACATGTTTTCTTATTTAACATTATGTTTGGCATTCAAAATCTACCAAAATTTAGGATACACAAAATTCTCAGGCCCCTCAAATTCAAATCTTTTTTGACAGCCCTTTAAAAAGGTTAAGACTGAACTTTAAATATATTTTCTGGGTTTAACAAGAAAGGTGTTTTTTTTTTATTACCACCAGTTCATTCTGCTTGTGAAATTATGACTAATTGTACACTACTTTTAAAAGTCTTACATGATGAACGTATTTATTCATTTCATTTGATTTTATGTTTAATCAGAGATATATTGAGAAGACATCAGCATTAAATCAGACTAAGGTATCAGCCCACTGTCCAGCTTTTCTGTATCAAGGCAAACTCTTGCACAATACAGAAAACCAAAGAGAAGAACTGAATTTAAATGATAATTTACTGTACAATAAAAAGTAGAAATCACATCAGCTGACTCTTATTTCCCCAGCTGTAAAACAAGGCTTCCAGAGGCTGACTCGGGGGAATCAAACTTAGGGATTATTTTAGCAGAGTTTAATGAGCAGACAATGGTGTGATACAGTCCCAGTCCCTCCCGTCTCTCCTGTGGGTCTCTCATGGTTTATGGGGACATTGGCATTAAGGAGGGCCCAGGACCATTCTCTCATGGGCCATTACCCCTTGGTTACCACCCTCTTAGCCATGACTTTGTCATATTAAAGTGAGCGTTGCCTTTGTATAGCAATGATTTGGCACAGATTTACTTGTCGAGTCTCTCACTTTATCCCTGTTTCCTTTTTGTGAAGTTACACAAGTCTGGACTTCCTATTTCCCCTCTTACCATTCCCTATAGGCTTCCTGCTTTGTTCCCTTCACTTTATTTACACTTAGTTACTCATTGGCCACATCTGCATCTCCTTTCTCCCCTATTCTTCCCTTCTCTTCAGAAAACTGTCTGAGGCTACTAAGAACTCCAAAATAAAGGAATTCCAAATCTCTTGCCCAATCGAGGCCCTCACATTTCAGTCCAGCTGATATTACCATCTTCTTTCCCTGATTTATGGAATTGCTGTCTTTTGGAACCAACATCATACAATCACAGTCTGCATTCTGTAAGTCAGACAAACTGGGGTCTGTTCTTGGACTGCACAATAATGTTCTACAATACTTGCTTTATTCTGTTGGGGCTGTTTTCTGTTAAATGAGAGCACCACAACAAATCAAACCCAAGCCTAAAGCAGCTTCACCTGTTGATCCAGGTCCTCCCTGGTGCCAAGTTTCCCTCAAGCCAAGGCAGCCACCACACTCCAGCCACTCTCACACTCACCAAGTGCTGTGCAGTGGGACTGCTCCCCCTTCGGCAGGGGCGGCCACCACTCAGACTCCCTTCCCTCGGGAATGCCAACTGCTGCCTCCCCTGGCACTGACCTGCTCAGCTTTTAAAGCCATCTGCTGACCTCGTCCCCCACCCCACATGCAGCTGAGATCAAAGATTGAGATCAGAGGCTCCACTCTCAGATGTAAAACCTTTCAGTAACTTGGAACACCTCCTGCCACCCAACCCTTCACGTTACATCCAAAGGCTACTGTATCCCAGAATAACTGACTATTCATGAGCAGGGATGGCCCTTCACCCACAAGGAACAAATCCATTTCCATTTGCCATGCTTGGAATGTTGGCCTCTCAGGTCCCTGTGGATGTTAATAAGTTGTCAGGTATCACTTTTCTTTGTACACATTAACTTATTCTCTTCTTTACAGTGTGTTTTTGCAGGCTCTGCCTCCAACTCTTCTCCAGGGATTTTCCATATGGAGATCTCCTGTCTTCGCTCATCTTGCGATAGCAATTTTAACCTTCTCCCTGAAGTTCTCCTGCATGACTTCTGGGTCACCTGAAGCTCTGCATCTGATTGATTGGAATCACCCAAGAACAAATGAAGGGGTTCACAAGCCACAGCAACACTTACCAAGGGGTAGATGTCCCTCTGGAGCGAGGGCAGAGGGTACAGAAAGTTCCTGAATTTTTTGCCAGTAACCAGTAGTTGACTTGGACTAGAGATGGAACAACGTCCACAATGTGAGTCTGTGCTTTGTGAAGGTTAATGTAACCCAATTTCTGCAGGAATGTTTCCACAAGACTTAGGCTGCAAATCCCCATTTGGGGGATTTAAAACATTCCCCTGCCGTGTTTATAATCCAGACACTTCAACACACTATTTAAGCACAAGAAAAAACAAGGAGAAAACTGACTGTAGGTGGGCTAGGACAGTGTTTTCATCCAATCTGAGTAGAAAACTCAGAAGAAAGGTGAAGAGAGGCAAAGAGAAAAATAATCCATCTGAGCTAACTTTGTGAGTCAGCATCTACTGTAGCCCATATTTCCCACCTTGTAGCCACATGCAGTCATCTACACTGTTTCATACTGCCCCAGCAGAAATGTCTTCCTTGCAAGGACACATGGAATGCTAAAAACCACACACTGGCTCCTAGTCTGCATTAAAAAAAAAGGCTGCCAGTGGTGCTCTCACAGCCAGCTCAGATGTTCTCACAAACACAGGACACACAATACACACCCCTCCCATTTCAAAGGATTTTCTACCAGCCAGCTGTAACAGCATGATAAAAAAAGGTCTCCAGTGGTAAAAAGACAGCAAGATAAATTCTAGGGAGAAATCCACTGAGTGCTATTAAACACAGAGATGCCACCTCTGGCATTGCAGATGGCAAATTGCTGGAGCCTGGGGAGTATTGACAGGTAGCTCCATGCTTGTCTCCCCAGGCACCCACCATTAATTCACTGTCAGGGAAAGAATTCCAACTGCACGTACCTTGGGCTGATTGATCGTATGGTCCAGCTCTCTCTGCCTCACTGGTCATGGCTCCTACCAGTCATTCTTTCTAAAAATGTTTTACAACCAGAAATGTAACAAGCATATCTGGTGCTTTTTCTGTCTTCTAAAATGAAACAAATCCTTCCAGGCAGTTATAGGTGCTATGGGAATTCATTACAGGTTGTCCAAGGTGCATGTGGATTCTCTGTGCTCCATCCCACGGGGGGGCAGCAGGACCTGCCTGTCAAGGATGCTGCAATCACACCACACCTGGAGTTCACAGGAGTCATTTCTTCCAACACTGCACCTTTGGGAGCAATGTTATTGTAAAAACTTAATGACATTGCAAAAAGTGAAATTCCTTTAGACTTCCTTAGTAACTTCTTCCCTTCCAAAACAGGAGATTGTCTTTTGCTTGCAGATACTTCCCAGTTCCTGTGGCTCCGAGCCCTTTCAGCCTAGTGCTTTACCAAACCAAAACATGAATTGTTAGATTATGTTGTCCCTCCTTCCATCTCCATGTTAATAGCAAGTGCCTAATTTATAAAGGTTTTCTGCTGATAGTTATTGGGCAGTAGCCATTTGTAATGCATCTCAGACAATAGCAATTCACTACTGAAATTCCTCTTCAAAATCACTTTGGAAAACCTTGGACACCTTTCTTAGTGCCTGAGATGGGCAAAAGCAACAGAAACTCTCCTTTACTATTTCACTGGCCTATGAAAAATTGCAGTTTGAATGACTAATCCAATGGCTCTTTTTTCTTAACACTTGGTCTTGATATATTAGTTTTGATATAAAACATGATGCATCTTTTATTTAAGAAAATCAAAATGCAGATTTGCAGAATAAATACAAATTAAGCACTTCATTTATAGGGAGAAGGTTAATATTCACCAAATACTCCTGGCCCTGAATTTTTGAGAATACATGAAGAAATCTGTTATTGAATGAACATGAACTGAATGAATCTGAAAGGATTTAAAGTATTTCAAAATTTATCTACAAATCTTTTTCAGCTGACATCACACACCACTTCGACTTCAAAATAATTAATCTAGTGACATTTAGGACTGAGTTTATGGATAATCAAAAACTAGGTATGTATCATTAAAAAAGAAGAGAATCAAAACTTGTCACAAACTGAGGCACAGGTCACACTTCTTCCCTTTGGACTGGACATGGCCAGCTTTCTGGGGCAGAGCAGAGGTTACATGCAGATCTAAGGAGACATGGGAACACAGGCAGCATTCCTTAATACAGGTCTATTTGGTACCATTTTGGTTGATGTTTTACAGGCATGTTATCACTGCTTGCACTCAGTAACACTTAAAGGATCTAAATAAGCACATACCTTCTTTAAAGTGTGGAGCTGATCTGTTAAAAGGCAGCAGCTTGAGGTCACTTGGGCACAGGCTCCTGTCCTATTAACCTGGTGTGGCTCTGACAGCCAGAGAGAGAGAGAGGGAGGGCATAGGAGAAACCATGACCCACTGCTACAGAAGTGATTGGAGCAATGGTCTTCCCACACTGGGTACATCACCCAGGTACTACGAAGTGTAGGACATCATTCCCTATTTATTCCCCTTTTGTTCCTTTTCAGGCAGATCAATGCTTTCTTTACTCAAACACATGCAGAAAGCCACCTAGTCCTTCAAAAATGGTCAAATCCAGCCAAATGTTCTCCAAGTGGAGATTTTAGCTTTTTTTTTTTTTTTCCCCATGAGGAAACACAACATTCAGGGTTTTGTACATGTGCTTGATCACTCTCACTACCTGCTCCCACACACACTTCAACTTCTGAGATGGTGCCTGCCTTAAACTGCATTTTGTGGAGAGCCAAAGCTTTCACAGATGTAGTCAGTCCAAGATTTGTGTCCCATTAGTTGGCTAAAAAGGAAAGAGTTACCACCACCACCTCATGGAAGGGAGAGCTGACAAACTCCTTTGTTAGGATTCAGAAACTCCACTTGGAGAGATACATAAGAAATCAGTTGGTTTTGCTGCTTCTGAGGTGACTCGTTAAATGGTAGCTTGACAACAAACTTTGCTAAAATTAATAATTGCCTGTCTCTTCCAGGGGATATTTGCATCATTATGTGTATAAAGCACAGAAACACAACTACCAGGAGCGAGGCAGAGGGGACTTTAATGAGATATTAAGAAACAGAGGAGGTTCCAGCTTTTTTGTTCTGACTCTTCCCTCTTTGAGAGGCCCAGAGGGGAGAATATGCTGTAAAGAGATAAGGAGAAAACCACCCAGCTGTTCCTATTTGCCCACCTACTGACAGGACACAAGTGCCAAGTTCCCAAGTGAGCTACTCCCCTGCACACAGCACACAGGAGTTCACACCTTTGGGGCACAAGCCTAGTGGAGAAGTTCATTTAAGTAATGCTACTTTGTTTGTGGGGGTGTGCAGGGGTGTGTGTGTTCCTGTCCTTCAGCAAATGCTTCCAAAATAACAAACCTTGCTTCTAAAAGGATGTCTGCAAGGAAAAACATGCCCAGCAAATAATTCCACTTGCAACCCACAGAGAGAAATAATCTCTCAACTGCTCACCTACTCCTATGTTCAAAAAAACACAAAGGCAAGTCCTCGTGGACCCTTAGAGGGTATAATCATTGGCAGACCTGTGGCTCCCCAGCTCCCTTTTTACCTTCGTACCTGTGTAGGTTAACTTGACCTTGCAAAGTGATCCCATGTGCTGCTGTTATATCATTGGCACTATAACACATGCCACGCACTGAAAGGATTTCACAAGAGCCCCAAGGGACTCTGGGGCACAATTCATGTATCTGCTCTTTGCCACAAGAGAAAAAAAGAAATTAGAGAATGAAAGAACCTGATCAAACCACTCCTGTTCCTCTTTTGTTCTTTGGATTTCCTGCTTATGCGTGAGTAATGTCAGAGTAATGTTCATCCACACAGATCTCTTGCCCCCTTTTGCCCCAATTCCTTGCTCATTGGGATGCATCAGTTTTGATCCTGGAGGAAGAGATTCTTGAATATCAACCAGCTCTCATCAACCAACCACTTCCCCACAGGGCCTATTCCCATGAAATTCCTATAAGAAGGTTCTTGAAGAGGCAAAAGTTAACTCTCCTGAAATCCAGCTTTACAATCTCACTTGCTGCCCTGCGTCCTCCACTCCTGATACCACACTCCACAGTCACACGGTCACTGAGCCAAGGCTGTCCCCAGTCTTCACATCTCCCACAAGTCCTTCCCTGCATGTTAGCATGAGGTCAGGCAGCACAGCCATTCCTTGTGGGATCCTCAACTCCCTGTGGCAGGAATTTGTCATCAGTGCTTCCCAGGGACCTCCAGGACTGCCTGTGTTTCACTGTGTAGCTTCTCCAGCTGACACTGGGTAGGTGAAGTCCCCCACAAGAACCAGGGCCTGTGACTTTGAGGCTGTTTCAAGCTGTCTGTAAAGCCTCATCCAGTTCCTCCTCCTGCTCAGGCAGCTTGGAGCAAGCACCCACAACAGTGCCACCCTGACTAGTCTGCTCTTCAATCTGAGCCCATAAACTCTCGACTAACCTGTAATCCACCCCGAGACAGAGCTCAATACATTGCAAGTGTCATCTCACACAGAGGCAACTCCACCCCCACACCTGCCTGGCCTGTCCTTCCCAGAGTGCAGCCCTCCATGCCAACATTCCAGTCACACAAGCTATCCCACCACATCACTGCAATCCCAATGACATCAAAGCCCTGTGACTGCACATAGGTGGTGCCTGGAGAGCTTCACAAGAGCAGTGCCTTCCCAAAAGAACTCCATGTTGTTTTCCCAGGCTGCCATGACTTGGCATCTCCACTGGTCGTTAGACAGGGAAAGGAACAAAGGTTCTCAAACAACCAGTATCATCCTATGCAAACCAGCTCTGCTAATCAAAAGTCACTGCAGCAGAAACCACAAATAAAGCTGAAGAGTTTTGCTTAAACAGCCAGGGGAGAGGAGGCCTCCTGTTCTCAGCTCTGCAGCAAAATGCTTGGAAATTCAATATAAAGTGTTTCAGGGTTTTTCAATATACAGTATAAATAGGATGAAAAGCCCTACTTGACATTCCTGCTGGGATGTCAGCTCCAGCCAAAGGCAGGGCACAAGGGAAAGAACATGTTACTTGTGTACAAACAAGTGAGAAGTTAGACCTGAACAGCCACAACGAAGGACCCAAAGCAGCAGAACAAAGCACCTTCCACCTTAAAAAAACCAACCAAACAAAAAAACCCAAACAAACCCGTGATACACACAAGTAAGACACAAGGGCAGAAAGAGAAGAACTGAACAAACATCAAAAAGATACATCATTAATTTTCAGAAATTTACTAAAATGCACATGAGAGATTTATCACAAAACCAGTTGAACTCCACTGTATTTCAACAATAGGTTTATTTTAAGAAACATAACATGACATTAAGTAAAAATGCAAAATTGTGCAATTATGGCAAAATGTTTAAAAATCCACACATTTGCCCTCATAGGACTACAGTACTTCTTACTAACATACCTGAGCACTGAATGTTGATGCCACTTCTCAACAGCCTTGCCAACAGGGAGCTCTTCAACCTCTTGTAGAACATACACACACTTCATGTGTCTGCTGCACCAAAACTGCTTTTAGTTATTCTGGATTGTACTGATGGAGTCAACTGGAAATGACAAAAATGTTTCCTTCCAAAGTAACTAATAATTCTGGAAAAGAGATTTGCACTCAACCTAAGTCCTTACAATGCTAGAAATTCACTTAAATAAAAGGGAAATAAATGAATGCAGAAACAATACCAAATGGGCAAAATGTACAGATTACTGTTCAAATATTATCAGTACCTTTGGTGCAATTAATTTTTTTTGTTTGTGCTGTGCAAGTTTACTTAAGCCTGACTCTAAAGCAAAACTTTACCAGGAATCTGAATTTCAGCAAAACGTAGAAGCATTTAAGAATTGGCAAAATGTCACAGCTACATTACTGTCTCAACAAACTCCTCATGCAAAAGATTTAGTATATTCTACTCCCACAGCAAGTTCCAGGATTCAGCTTTCAAACACAACAGACTTGGATCACGCCCTCAGTTTGAATGGTTAAACAGAATGGAGATCTTCGTACTTTAGTGCAGATAAACAAAATTAACAAACCTACTGCAGAATTAACCACAGCATATTGTACTTCTATACATCACATGACCAGTCAACTGCTAACTCAGTTCTATTTCATAGTTTCAAGTAATATATTGAAATTTGTTCTACTAAATAAATATAGAAGATTGTCAAAAAGCAGCAAGAAATCTTGTAGATGTTCAACCAAGCTTAAAAAAAAACCCAAAACCAAACCAAAACAAAAACAGAAACAAGGAAAAAGCTCCATAACACTTTGCAAAAGAAATGGTCTTACACACAAATGCAACACTGTTAGGGAGGGTGCTTCAGAAAGCTTGCAGCTAGAGGCCTACAACAGCGCAAAGAGAGCTAGCCAAGGACTAAGGATCATGGTAAAAATTAAATCAGTTGTACTTTTCAAAAAAACCTCTTATTCTTGGCTATGCATATGTATATAAAACTACTCAGAAAAAAACTAAACAAAGAAACAATACACTTCAACACAGTGGGAAAATGCAGTCTTAGCGAGAATTGCCAAATTCAGGAAAAATAAAACCACAGGTGCTCACACTGGAAAGAAGCGTTTGGTGAGTCTCTGGAAGATGAGGTATGTAATGCAAAGAGGCATTTTTATTTTCCTGTTCATTTCACAGTTTTTTTGTTTGCTTCTGCCTTTTAAACATTTTGTGCAAGAATTAAGAAACAGAACCAGGAGAGTATTTTCCTATATCAGAAGGATTCCATTTGGGAACAGTAAGACCATGTAGTAAACAAACATTATCCAAATCCTCAGCCATGCCAGGGGGATAAACAATGAGCTAAACATTTGGCTGGCTGAAATGTCAGCTGTTAAGCCAGATAATGGTAAGCACTTTCAGCCAGCAATGACCAGTGCCATGTCCAGTTAACTGGTTTAGTTAGGTCAATTGGAGAAAATAGGGAAGAGCAAGATAACTTTACAGCTCTAATTTTTGCAGAGCTGCAACAATTAAACCTGGCAAGTTACAGCTGATACAAGTTTTAGGATTCATCTTTTCCCTTTTAAATCCAGTTTTCACTACTAAAGTAGAGGCTGAACTTTGAACTTACTTACTTCTAAAAATAAGCTGAATGTTAAATATACAGAGAAAAGTGTTGTAATGCATTGGATCCTTATTCTGTATTTCATCTAAGATGATTTAAGCCATGGACACTTATTGCCAATTTTACTTTAATACACTCGATAATGATGACAGCTCAGTAGTGCAATTTTTCACATTATAAATCAGAATGAAAGAGAAGATATCTGAGGGTTTGACTGCAGAGAGAAAAGAAAAACTTGTAAATTTAGGCCACACTTCTCCAAATCACCAGAGCACATGCCAACTCTGCACATAGCACTGTACTTTAGTGGAGACAGAATGAACACTCCACACAAAAAGAAAAAAATAAAAGAGAATCAATATTATTAAGGCCATATCCTGTCACCATTCTGTGAAAGAATACCACTGCAGTAAAAATGTTATGTCAGAAAAGACAACTTGATGACAGGACAGGGCCTGAAGACAGACACACTCCATGAAAAAACACAGCCTGTCAAACAGTAGCAGAAGGCTGGCCCATTTCAGACAAACAAGTATTAAAAATGTACTAGCACCATCAACTTTTGGGTTAAAGCCCTTTATGGGATGAAAAAAAAATTTTTAATCAGTGTTAAAAAAAAAAACCCTTGTTTTTACAGCACTACATCTATGTGGCAAAAAACAGGTGTTGGGATTTATTTCCCACTATCATTAAGCTTAATTTTAACAAAAATCCACAGACAGGAAGTGGTACAACAATATGAACAGGCCTCCATCTGGGGCAAAGGTACTCTACAATCCAATTCTAACTTGAGCTTTTCTCCCAAACTGTAGTGCACAAACAACATCACAAACATCTTAGCAGACTTCCAAAACAGTACAGAAAGAACAGATCATTATGAATCAGGATCTACCATTCCTCTCTATGTACTTTCAATCTAAAGTACAAAAANNNNCTTTGTATTTTTAAACTAAAAAAAAAAAAAAAAAAAAAAAAAAAAAAGAAAAAAGCAACAATTTAGTGATATTGCCTCAAATTTTACCCGTATTAAAAAAAAAAGTCACTTCAACACATCTTGGAAATCCTTAGCTATTAATGCTAGATTTTCTTTCACTGTAGTGCATAGTTATCCTGGCTCTTCCACTTAATTTGCTTTTATCACCAAAACACACCTTTAGTACGACATGAGGGTTTACCAGAAAAAAGAAATGCTGATAATTGCACTTCGTAACAACTTTGTAACTTTCCTCCTCATTTCCCAGGAAGATATCAGTAAATATGAAACTGAACGAGCAATTCCCTCCCCAGACTGCAACCTTTAAAGAGCACCCATCCCCATATACAAAAAACTGCCTGTTTCAGCTTACAATAAATACTGACAGAATTTCTTTGTTTTCTTTTAAGACATGTTTTCTCTAGCATCAAATTACCACTGAAATCACTAAGGCCTGTTACTGAAAAAAAAAAAACCCAACAAAAAAAGACCAAAAAAAAAAATTTAAATAACTTTCTGAAGACACTGCGGATACAATTTAGCAACAACACATTCAAAATGCCGGCCCAGATCCCAGAGCTTGTCTGGAGTCTCATACACTTTCTGCCATTGGTCAGTAACCTCATCATACTGGTAGAGCGAATTCTTCCTGCTGGTTCTGAAAACGTGTTCTTCGACAGTGACTTGAGTAGCTCTGACAAAGAGATGGAGTTTGTTTTTGAGGAGCACGAGTTTGATGTAGGGATTAATGGACTGGTCACAGGGGAAGTCTTTCTTTCGAGTCCACTTGTTCTGCTCAATGTCGTAGGCCTCCACGGTGAACATGCGCTGATGGTTCCCACAGGTCCCAGCGATGTAGTAGATGGAGTCATTGTACACCGTCGCCAAGCCTTGGATTCTAGGCACAGTCATGGGGGTCAGAAATCCCCAGTAATCCTTCTGAGGGTCATAGCAGAGAAAAAACTCTCCTGAAAAAGAGAGAGGGAAAATAAAACATAACTTATGCTTTATTTTCCAGACCAGCAGCTCTGGGGCAATTAAGCTTTCAGATGCGTTCTTCACAGACAGTAGTGCTCTTCCAATTTTTAAAAGCCTGGATCCCATAACAAACACTCGCAGCATCATCACCTGCTTTATTTCAAGTGCATTACAAAAATATTAACAGCATTAGTAGAAACTACCTTGATTTCTATTCCAGCTGCAGAGAAAGGAGCTTAAAGCAGAAATACAATGTTTTGCATATTTCCTAGGTACTCTTTATTACTTCTAAACCATGCTTATTAATTTGGCACAAAACCTTTCAAGACTGCAGACTTGAAATGTCTGAAGTACATTTGTTTTAATCCAACATCTTCACAACATGTCATCTTAAGACTGGAGAGTCTCAGAATTCAGTTCTTGAAAGCTGCTAAACCTGAACAAAATCACTGTGCCTTGTACGACACAGAGATTTTGAAGCTGCTCATATCAGGTGGCTGGGTTACACATTTAGGCTCATCGGCTAAAAAGGAGCCCAGGTGAATACCTGCATGACGGTACTGATTCGTCCTTAGCTTTGTGGTTAGGTTATAAAACACCTCTGCTGTTCAGCACACAGAGCAGCATCTACAGACTGTAGACAACAGAAGTTGAGTGGATCAAAAGCTCATGCTCTGCACTCTTCATGAAAAGAACATTGATAAAGACCACTCTGACTTCTGTAAAGCCCAGGGCGGGGGGGGAAAAGCCTAACATTTGTCAAATATTAGTAAAATTCCAATCATATATGATTTCATGTGGCTATTTTCAGAATTTTAACCAAGTTGGTGTGTGAACAAGCACCTCAAGTAGAACAAATACAGAAATTAAACAGTTGCAAAATAGATGGAATGTAGTTTCAGATATTAAGTCTTAGAGAATACTTATTTTGATTATTCATTTTCATTCCACAGTGCAATCTGCTGTGGTTGATGCTTGCCTTCCATTGGCATTTTCACTCTCTAAATTCTTATTAACTACAAGCCTATGAGTTTTCTCTAGAAAAGTTACTGACAGCTAACTTCTTCATATTATACCACAACTCCAGGTTTTCATACCACACTCAAATAGAAAAGTTGCCTATCTCTCATAACACTACTCTTTAGAATTAGCACAGGAAGTAGTTTGCTTATTTTTGTGAGCATTCAGTTGCTGCTTAAATCACTGAAGCACAGAATCAGTGCAGCTTAAGTATGTAAACAGGATGCACTCTTATTCTATAGGCTACAATAACAATATCTGCCTTTTAACAGTTCTAAGAAACATTTAAAGGATGAACAAATACTAAGTTCAACATTCCTCAGCATTCCTTTTTAACCACTTAAAGCAGATGTCTGACCTGAGAGACAAAAAGACATTGAGAGAACTTGTTAACATAACAGTATCATTTAAAGCCACAACCAACAGGAGTCAAACCTGATACAGAAACAAGGGAAGTAGAAGAAAACTTTGCAAATCATGTGGAAGTCCAGGAACACCAAGTAAATAAATCAGTTTGATCTCTTCTGGTAAGTAACAAGGACCTTACAGGACTCCCTATCCTGTTTCTTTCCTGTGGTCCAGCTTTGTATGGCAAGTGACCCAAAGAGGGAGCTGTGATGCATCCAAGACACCAACTTCTGCAGGTATTTACAGAGGTGGTAGCTAAGACACCTTCTCCTCCTCCTCCTCCTCCTTCCTTTACACTTCCTGGGCCTCTTACCACAGTCCCATAGACCAGTCTCGGCATTTTTCAGAGTAGGCTCTATATGGCTCATGCACACACTCAAATACATATTTTATGCAAGATCACCATAAGCAAAATAAAGGGAAGAATAAATTATTTGATCCATTGCCATAATGATCTTTTTTTATTCATTTAAGAATCCATATCTAATACACCAGTAAGTCTGACCACTTACCAGAAGAAAGGATGTAAAGGCAGGACTGTAATTACTGACCAAAGAAACAGAGCTAAGAATGAGGATTTATCTCTTTCGAGTTACTAGAAAGATTTCAGAAAGCAGGGTAGGGCAGGGAACAAAGACCTACAGTGGTTAATTGACTTAACAAGTCACCAAAAATATAGACACCAGGCATTTCCACAGTTTTAACCAAATAAAAGGTAAAGTGCCTTTTCATGGGACACTACCTTTTCTTCAATATTAGTGCATTTCACCCCAGTAAAGATTTAATACACAATTTTCACAGGAATATTTTGTACTGTACTGTTGATTTAAAATACCATCAAAGCTGCCATTTGTGCAGTAACTCGATACAACTTAGTGGCACAATCCCAGGGCACGAGAATTTAAGCAGCAATCTCCCTCTTCCTCACCCACTGCTCTCCCTTGTTTTGCCTCCACCCCACTGCCCCAGGGGTTTTTCCAAGGCACTTTAAAGAGCACAGAGAGAATAAACAACCCCCACATCCAACAAAACACCACAGAGTCAGTGAAATCACCTTACCCTGTAAAACATAGATGTTATCCTTATATTCCACAGCACTATGAAACTCCATTGCCACCGGCATGGGACAGACAGCTGTCCAGCAGTTCTCTCGGCTGTCGTAGCACTCCACAGACTTGAGGGAGTTCCGCCCATCTCCTTCATAGACTCTCCCCCCAATAGCATACAGCTTTCCACAGCAGTGAACCAACTTGCAGCCTATCCTGGCTCGCAGCAAAGGAGCTTTTGGAATCCACCTATTGCCAGAGTGATCATACATCCAAAAATCACTCTCCGCCCTGTGGTCGATGGAGACCTCGCTGCTGCTCGGTCTGTAACCACCCGCAATATAAATATCGTTATCAGGGGACACAAGAATTCCCACCTCCCTCACGTCATTTGGTGGCTTGCATAGTTTAAACACTCTCCCTGTGACCGAATCTAAACAAGGCACTGTTTGCTTCTTTCCTGAGTGTTTGTGGGCAGCATCAAAGCATATGATCATTTCAGAAGCAGTCATTCCAAGCCGTTGTGTGTAGCCATTGGCACTGGGTTGTCCCTTTTGTACACAGCTTTTGGCCATTGCCTGTGCAAACATGGGAGGGATTTTCTCTAAAAACGTCTCTTCCAACAGAGGCAAACGGATGCATTTGGCAAATATTTCTGGAAGGTGCACTTCTCTCTTATTTTGTTCATGCTCAAACCACCTTATAATGCTGTCATAAACATGTTCTTCTTTGTCTACATTTAAGTCATCGCTGTCAAGGATACTTATCAGTTGGTCTTTTCTCAGCTGAAGAAACTCTTGCTCTTTGGTGACACTCAGAAACTTTTTACGAATGTAGTCTTGTGACCTGTCCTTGAGTTCCTGATGACCATAGTGATCAGCGAAGATAAACACCCCAATGGAGTTCTGCGGGTCCAAATGACTAATCATGTATTTAGCACACTGGTCTTGTATGGAAGGGATCTGGAAGATACTGGCTGCAGTGAACAAAGCTTGAACGTTGGCCTCTGTCAGCACTACTCTGGAGGTATATGCGTAGTTCAACACTAAATGCATCGACTCTGCTTCCACACCGACTATCCGAACTTCCTTCTGGGTACTCTCGGTAAGGCCGCTCGTGAACATCGATCTACAGAGGGGAAACATTCAGCAGTTTATCTGCAAACACCTTTAAACCACAGGTTTAAAATTAAATTACACTGTACAGCTGATCCCAGTGCATTTGTCCTTACTTCAGCCCAGACATTTATTACAGGTGTTCAATTTAGGTACCCACACAGGACAGTTCAAGACCAGTTCTAGACTTACTGGAACTTCTTGCTTAATTGTCTCACGAACCCCATGTTAGAATTCACCCAGTTTACAAGAAAAGCTCTTGATATACCCAAGTCTTTGTGCTCAACTTTCAACAAGTTATATGCAGCTTCTAGAATGCTAAAATATGTAACTTTAAAAGCAAACAATTAGTTTTAATATGCTGTTTCTGTATCCAAGATACCCTCAATATAAGAGGCAATTTTATTTACTTTAAAATTGTGTGACATTTTCTGCAATGAGACTTTCTTCTGACAAGAAGACACCGATAATTCATTGACCTTAAGAGAACAATAAGCTTTTCTTGCAAGGTGCACTATATTATCTACAGTTACATAGAATATTAGTGTGGGTTTTTTGAATTTTCATTTAACAAAAGTATTCTGCTTTTGATCACCACTAGGACAACAGACTGCTGTACCTGAAATAAGGACTGATTGCAGCAAGAACATTCCTATGACAGGAGAATGTTTTCCCATGATCCACTTCCACCACGATATCCGTCAGCTGTCCTTCATCATACATGGTTTTCAGCTGTTGAAGAATACTACAGGCATGGAAGGGGTCCATTCCACTGCTGACTGGGTTTGAGGGAGGAACTCCGTTCAGTGTTTGTGAAAACTGACTTGGTTCTAGAAAGCAAAATTGAAATTGTTTAACAAAAATCAACAACAAAACAACCCAGCCTCTAAAACAATTCACAGCACACCAAAAGACCCTGTGCATGACCAAGAATTAGCACAAATTATTATTTCATAGTTCCTCAGTGTCACCATCCATCGACTGCAAGTCTAACATTTTCAAGGGTAACTATATAGATACCTTAATTATTACCTTTTTCCTTTTCATAATGTACATGTCAGTTACCATTAACCTATAAAATTATATCCATTAATGGTAAGGAAAATAATACATATATTTCATATTTATGACATATCGCTAGGGATGGGAGAAATCAAGTCAAGAACACAATGCTTGCTGACTTATAAAACATAGTCAAAAACCAACAAGGAATGCAGGGGAATAAAATAAGTCCCCAATCTACCCCACTATTACACAAGTCTGTATGCAAATATTTAACTTCACATTGAAACAGGAACTGGCTCCTGCCTTACACAAGTGATGGTTTGAGCACAGACTCGTGAAGAAACAGCCCTACAATATGTTGAGCAACAAACTCACATAAATTTTGTATATAGTTACACGTTTTCCTCCATAGATAAAATACAACTCTAATCTAAAATTGCTCATGTATGAAGGAGTTCATATATCACTGTGGAAACACATTTAGTGGAGCATATGCTGCTAAATAACATGTGATAAGCCTAATGAAGTAAATCCCAAAGTGAAAATTGAGCAATAGCTCAAGCACAAAAACCTGTTTCGTAATAGCAACAAAATTTTTACGCAACAACAACAACAACAAAGGAAAGCCCAAAAGAAAAACATTAGGTGGCAAGAGCTGCAAATCAGGTAAAGCTGCTGACTGCAACAGAGCAAGCTTCCAAAAAAACGTGGAAAAGACAAAGGGGCAAAGAGGAGAGAGAACAATGCTGATGAATAGGAGGTTTAAACTCTAACTCGTGGTGATTCACAGCAGCTACAACTTCTCACATTCAGAATTCAGACACAGCTTCGAGCACAGTCACAATAAACCAGGAGGGATCTGCTGTTGGGCACACATTTCTCGTGGCAGGACTGAGGCCAACCATCATCGGTGTCTCTTCAAAGCAGCGTTAGAAAAACTCTTCAAAATACTTGTTTGCTTGTTGTTTTCAAACAAGCCAGTAATTAGTTAAAGGTAAAATGTACAACAGGAGACTTGCCTTACTGATAATTTCAATGATTCCAACATTTAAAACCAACCAATCATTAGGGAGGGGCAGAATTGACTTGTTAAGAAACAATGTTAATCACTAGTTCCAACAAGTTCCAGTAACACTTTGCTAGATCAACTCCAAAGCTTCCTACCTCGCAAAGCTTTGATGTTCAACAAAACTTTGATGCATTTACTGTTGCAGAAGAGTTTTATTTACTTTCTCACAGCGAAAATTGTTGTTCTCTGACCGTGCCAATCACTCGGGCAATGAGCACGCTATCAGAGCAGCTGCCAGTGCTGGTAACACTCCTCCTTGTATTCCAGTTTTTTCCTTTTAATCCTCAACACATCACAGCTTTCACCCCATGAAACCTTCCCAGCCACTTTGATCAACTTGGTCTCCTCCCTCCCACCACCCTACGCACCTTTCTCCTCTATTAACACTCCTCAAAATTTCAACTCTGTCCCTCACAGACATCACCCCAAAACACCCTCCTCGTTCATTCCTCCCCAATACCCATTTTCACAGAAGCCTTTCATCAACCCCTCACACCGCGCGGGTGGAGAGGGGACCCCTCACAGGACCCCTCCCTGCACCCTCACACAGCACAGCCCCCCTCTCAGGCACCCTCTCCCCTCACACCACCCTCCTCAGCACCCCCACTTTCACCCGAGCACCGCCGTCCCTCACGGCGACCCCTCACACCGACCCTCCCCCAAGCCCGCACACCCTCACACGGTGTTCCCCATCCAACACAGGCCCGAACTCCCTCACCGACCGTCCCCTCCACCCTTCAGTACACAGGCCCGGCCGCACCCACCTCCCAGCGCGGCCATCCTGTGCCCCACTCGGGCAGCGGCTCCGGGGGCGGCCCGGCAGGAAATGTCACCGCGCCGCTTCCCCGCCGCCCGGCCGCGCACCCCGCAGCATCAACCGCGGCGATTGGCTTCCGCCCGCACCGCCCGCCGGGAAATGTAGTCCGGACTCCCCGCCCCCGCTCCTCACGCGGGGCATGCCGGGAGCTGCGGGCCCCGCCGCCAGGGGCTCATGGGAGTTGTAGTCCTGGGGGGCGGGAGTGGGGGGTGCTCGTCGCGTGGCAACGAGGCAGCGCCTCAGGGCGAGCCGCCATTTTGGGCCCTGTGGGCACCTGCGCTCTGTTGGAGCCTGTTCCCTGCGCACCGGCTGAACTGACCTCTCTACATCAACAAAAAAAACCCCTCCCCTATTCCTGCAGTGTTCCTGCCCACGCTGAGCTGCACCTCCTCGGGCAAGCCCTCCCAAAGGTGAGTGGAGGTGCCACCCAGGGATGGCGGCCCAGCAGGGTGGGCAGAGCTGCCGCCACCATCACCGCTGAGAGCACACAGAAAAGGTGAAGAGAAAATACCTGCAGATGTCCTGATTGTGCAAGGATACAGGGAGGGGCAGGGCGGTGGCTGGGTGTGAGACCCAGAGCTGTGTGAGGCTGAATTGACCTTCAATGAAAGCCAATAATCGGACAGCTCGCCTGGCCAGGAATATTCTTTATTTCCCCGTGCGTGGCACCCCCAGCGCTGTGCCCACCCCACAGAGAGCAGCTGAGCACTCCAGCACACAAGGGACTACTTCTCAGCCCATGACCTTCAATATCCTTTAATATCAAAAGGTTTCTCTCTGCATCCCACAGGTCAAGTGGATGATAATCACCAACTTTTCCAGTTTTCTGTGGCAATTAGCCACTGGTCTAATTCTTGGGGACTGAGACATTATCAGAAGTTTGCTGTCTAAGAGGTTTTTGTGCTTGTTTTTTTTCCACTGTGAAATGCAATTAACAAAAGAATTAAACAAAGGGAAGCATCGCAGAGTCCTGTATATTTGTGTGGTTTTACTCAAAACAAATTTAATACAATTTCACAGCTTTCAGCTGGGAAGTACTATAAAGGAAATAAATGCAAACAAAACAGATGTAAATAATACTTTTTAAAACAAATTGCCCTCCAGCCCTCAGAAATAGCAGCCTGCATACATGACCAGTGCTCTGGAGCAGGTGCATTTAAAGGCAGTGCTGCCCAGCTGGGTTTACTTTGGCTTGCAAGAGACATTATGAGAAGTTTGCTGTGGAAGAGGTTTTTGGGGCTTTCTTTTTCCGCACTGTGAAATGCAGTTAACAAAATAATTAAACAGTGGAAGCATTGCAGAGTCCTATGTATTTTTGTGGTTTTACTCAAAATAGATTGAAGACAGTTTCATAGATTGAAGACAGTTTCACAGCTTTCAGCTGGGGAGGTACTATAAAGGAAATAAACGCAAACAAAACCAATTTAAATAATATTTTTAAAAACAAATTCCCCTCCAGCCCTCAGAAATAACAACCTGCGTGCATGACCAGTGCTCTGCAGCAGGTGGCTTTAAAGGCACAGCCCTCCCCTGGTTCAGCAATTATCAGGGGTGTCCAGGCTGCTGCCCACGATAACGCTGCCCGGCGCAGGGCTGACGGAGCCTCTGATGAAGGAGGTGAGAAAGAAAATAGAACTGCACGTCTGCAAATCGATTCTGCACTTTTCCAATTTCCCCGTCGGGCAGCGGCACGGCCTGTGAAATTGTCCCTTGGAATACAAAACGAAGGGCCGGAGGATTCGTCCGCTCTCACCTTTTAGCAGCTGACATCGCCTGCTACAGTTCATTTCCTTCGGCGTGGGCACGGAGGCTGAGCTGGATGAGCGTTCCAAATGCAGGAGCCAAGTGTAGAATGGTTTTTAATACAGAGTCCGCCTTGAATGGGCACTTTGGAGCACGGGCTTTTCTTGAAACAGCTTATCTTTGTATGTTTTCTGGTGGAGTAAATAAATTGCCATACAAATAGGTTTAGATATGCTTTGAGAGGCATCAACAGCAGCATTTTCGCTCAGGCTGAAGCCTTTCTCAAGTATAATAACGCCATCACCCCCTCCCCTCTGTGGAAACCTCCCTTAGCACTCCCAGGCACTCAGAGGGTGTAGAACTGAGTAGCATTCCTATGGAAGTCCAGGGATCTGGATTTTTCACCGAGCTCTGCATATTATTCACTGGATTTCTGAAAGGCAGAATGAGCTGTGTTGCCTGAGCAAGTTGCTCTGAAATCTGTGTAAAACACACCCCATGTTAAAGCTTCATATTATAAATAGCGTCTGCATTACACACAAATATTTGTTTTTCAGAAATTAGAGGATGCTTAAAGAGTTTGATCTCCCTTTCCTTTTGCCCCATCCTTTTCTTTCTCTCTCTTCTCATTGTTTTGTCTGGGAAGAGATATAGGGGCATGTTTAAGTGTAGAAGTAAGAAAATTTGGCTCTTGGCTTGGTTCTGCCACTAATTTACTGCATGCTGTTGATCAAATCCTTTGATTTCATGGATTTGAGCTTCCCGGGAGACAAGAGGGAGCTGTGAATAGATATAATAATGTAAATTCCTTTATCTTATATTGTTTCTGGCATGTGTTTTAATAACTTTGGATACTTTCTTTCTTTTTTTTTAATTCTTCTGGTCAGCCATGCACTGAAACTACTGGTACCATTTTAAGATTTTTCAAGAGTTCAAAGTGCTTGTTATGGAAGAACTGGGATGCACTTGTGCTTTAATTTCACACCTAATTTATCATTCCTGAAGATAAAGCTTGAAAACATACAGCTGACAACACTTGGTGGATAAATTTTCCCATTTAATATTCCAAAAGTTCCAAATACAAATGAAATAATATTGACCGGTAAGAAACACAGAGTCTGTGTCTGTCTTTCCATAAGTGATTAGAAACACCATCCCCCTTATGAACCCAGAACTGGCACTGCGTGTTCTGGGATTCTTGCCTTCAGAATAAAGAATGTCTTTGTCATGAGCCCAAGAAAGAAAAGAGGGAAAGGAAAAAGTTTCAGGAGAAAATGGACAAAATACAAATTTTTTCAGACATTTGAGAACTTGAAAGACACCAGAGAAAGGAAGGGCCAGCCTACCCCCACACATGCTGTACAGCGCAAACAGAGAAAATGAAGGGCTGCAGAAGCTTGACAAGATTACAGTTTTCATGGGAACATTAGAAAAGTGTCATTTTTCATGACTCTTTTACAAAAACAAACAAACAAACAAACAAACAAAAAAACCAAAACACCAAAACCCAAACAA
This sequence comes from Formicarius rufipectus, assembly GCA_013399695.1. Taxonomy (NCBI): domain Eukaryota; kingdom Metazoa; phylum Chordata; class Aves; order Passeriformes; family Formicariidae; genus Formicarius; species Formicarius rufipectus. The sequence continues at coordinate 771,430 of VXAU01003789.1, forward strand.
ACAAACAAAAAAAAAAACACCAAAATAACCCCACATTAATTTCCAGCAAAATTGTTTAACTATAAAATTTAAATACAAGACTCATAAAAAAATACATTACTTGCTATCTCCCAAATTTGTCTCAGTCACTCTTTGGAATTCTTCTGTAATTTGTACCTGGTAATTTGTACTGTGACTCTGTGAGAAGTCATAGAGCTGATGCAGCTTCATTCTGAAAACCCCCTCATATTTTAATTGGAAAAATCTTGATATTCACTGTGGAACAATCTAACCTTGAAAAACAGTCTTTTACCAGTTTCTCTTTAATGCATAAAACATTGCTCATTTTCTGCAATTCTGTCACCGAGGGGCATATTAATTTAGTTGCACAATAATTTAATACATCGATCCATTGATTGAAGCAGAGAGGGTTTTGTTTAGCGGTTCCAAGAAATCCACACGTTTCTTGCGAGGATCTGTAAAAAGGCAGTCCTGGCTGCAGTTTAAGTTGGGAGAATTGCGGATCATTAGCGAAAGTTGCCCTTCAAAGCCGATCGATCCCGCCACACTGAGCACAGTGGGCATTACATCAGAAGAGGCGGAGGAGTGGCAGGGGGGCAATTAATGGGGCAGATACCAGAGTGCCTTTCCTGATTACCCCATACCCGACAGCAGATTCGGCCTTGCTGAGCCAGGCTGGTAGAAACAAGAACCCTGATGAGATATGGCTCTGCTAATGTCAAGAAGTGCCACTTCCTAGCAGCAGGAGCAACTTTATTGAAGCCATCTGTTGTTTTGGAAGGCACATGTGCACACACACACACACGCACTTCCTCCTCTCAAAGTGTTTAACCTTTCTCTTAAGGCTGAAATCGCACAGCTAATCCCCCCTTAATCTCGGAATGACAGGCTTTGCTGTTGTCAGCAAGTCCCGGCAGCTACTGGAAATCGGGGTGACTGGTGTTGTTTAAGTGACATGTCAGTGATGTATCCTGGAGCAGTCACTTCAGAACAAAATGCCAAGTATTTGTCAAAATAAAGTTTGGCAAGAGCAGTGTGTGATCACTGGGAGCCCAACAGAGGAGGCTGGGGTACCTGTGGAGAGGTGAGAAATCAATACTCTGCTGGATCTCACTGCTCTGCCCAACACAGAGAGAGGAGGCTGAGTGAGGTTGGTCCCAGTGGATGGCTCTTTTTTCGGCAGCCATCTCAAAGGAAACAGCCCTGTTTCAGTTACAGCAGGCTCAGTGTGAGCCCTGTTATGACTGGTCAAGTCTCTAGTCATGTTTTTATGATGATCCTTCCTTAACACACCAGAACCCTTAAGCTTCTCATGCCTGTGTCAGAGGTGTGCATGAGAGCCCAGTGCCAACCGAAAATGTGACACTACTGAGCGTTCACTGAGACTGAATTACCTCAGCTCCTTTGCAAATGAACTATTTCTCTTGGTATTTCATGCACATGTGTGTGTTTTATTTATTTTATTTATTCCTAAAAGTTGTCTTTAAAAGCACCACTTGAAAACTAACCAGCTTTTCAGCTCTTGGGAGTGTATCTTTGTATCAGACCCAGAGTATCCAAAACCCCTCTTACCAGCAAACATGAGTCATATCCCCCAGGCTTCTTGGTCCCTGTAAAATAAACCACATACAAAGGAGAAATTATGCCCCATCCAGAGCAGGAAGAGGTGTGTTTCTGTCCTTGTCTTCAGGGTTTGAACAAGTGGTTCAATCTCATCTCCAAACCCTCCTGGCTACTCCCTCTCTACTTCCAGAGGGCCTGGATCAAGCATACCCTTGCAATGATGGAAGAGGTAACAACAGAGAAGAACAAGCACTTCTTGCTGCCACTTCTTTCCTCCATCCATCTTTACTTCTGCCTATGTCTGCATGTGTTATTAAAACTCTGCATCTTACATGGACAAACCCATACCAACCTCCACAGAAACATGGCACTGATGGCCTGACCAGCTCCAAAAATTGAGAGCTGGGACTTGAACACACTGATGTAGATGCAAACTGATCCTGCTGTGGTCAGGATGTGAGTCAGCTGTGGGAAAGGTGCAGGCCCTTCTCAAGGAGCACAGATGACTAGAGAAAGGGGAGAGCAAAAAATAAAGTGGCATTTCTGCTGAAACAAGCCAAGAAGGTTAAGAGCAAAGTAGTTTTTAATTTTGGGAGACAGCAAAGCTGCAACCTCATTTTTTACTTTTTAGGGACCATACGGTAAAGTTGAATCACTCAACATCATCACTGTCCCTAGGCCATTCTGAAGTCATCCATCAGAGCTGCTGTGTCTTTCAGTTCTCTCTCTTCAGTAACTTTTTTTTTTTTTTGCATTTTAAACAACTTGAATATGAAACAGACAATCCCCAGAGCTGCAACAGGAAGGAATGCATTGCTCCCCCTTTTCATACTTTCAGCCTGAAGAACACTAGAAGCTTAATATACTGAAGTTATTCAGATAACTCAGAAGACAAATTGCCTAAAAAACAAACAAAAAATTGTCTCAGACATCTAACTTTTAGTGGCTGTTTTGGAGCCAATACTTTCTGTCAATAAGGTCGAGCAATGTGCTGTTACAGATCTGTCCAGTGCATACAGAAAGTTAACAACCAGAATTAATTTTAACATCCCTGATAAGGAAATTCATAGTGTGTATATTTTTATAAGTGCCCCTGTCTTTGGAGTTTGTAAAGAGGAAAGCCCAGTATTTCAGCTTTCATAAGGAAATAAGTTTAATACATGGTATTATTGGTTTTTAAATAATGGGCTATGGTACAGGTACCTCAATACCACCCCTTATTTACTCGACCCATCCAAATCCAACTACATCATTTATTGGGATATTTTAGTGTTTATGAAAATTTCAGTCTACATATTTCAGTTTACTGGCAGTTTTTATTTTCTGTTTGTGTTTTTAAATCCTTTTCTTCACGTGGTCAAGAGTTTTATTACCAAATGAAGGAACACTGAACTGAGGTCCAGGGAGAATGGCCTGGTCTGATATTGACTGTAATGGTTATGTATTAAAAAAAAAAAAAAAAGAAGAAAAAAAAAAGAGGTTATTTTCTCTAAAATTTCTGTGCAACAGAATAAATAACTGGAAGCCAGACAATGGCTGGATTCCTAGAAACACTATGCAAATGCTGTGTTAGAATAAATGAAAAGGAAGATGATTCATTCTGGAATCTAAAGCAGGAAGATGGACAACAGGGTTTTCCCCCATTTGACTCCCACAAATAAAGTCACACAGGTTTTGCTCACTAATTCTTTTACCAGGTAAGACTATGTGTAACTGCAGTCACACAGATTTAGGCTGGCCCAAGGAGAGAGCAACAGCAGGGCTGTGATGGTGCAGCTGTAATATAGACCTGTCTCCCAGTTTGGGCTCCTAAAGCTTCAGTGGCTTTGCTGAGCTTGGGTCTGTCACCCTGTGCCAGCTGGACTGTCACCACACATCCTGCACTGCACCTCTGGAGCAGGGGAACCCTTCCAAACTGAATTCTTTTCAGTGTGCTATTTCTCCTCTACAAGTCTGTCTTGATGATATATGGGAAATAATTGCCAGTCTAAAAAGGCCATTTTGAGAACTGCCTTTTTGGAAGTCCTGACACACAGCACAGCTTTAAAGCCTGGAACTGTGTTCCACATACAAGAGGCCTTGAACTCTCTCTGGGCAGACCACTTTCATATCCTCTTGGATGGAACACTTTCATATCCTCTGAGCTTATGTATTTCATGGTAATAAGCTGTGGGATTTAGCTGTGCTGAGACAACACTCCTGCTCTTTAACCGAGTAGAATAAAGAAGAGCTTTCAAGCAAAAATAGTTGAGATAAAATGGTTCATATCATACTTAGAGCTGGCAGGGCATTCACTTTTTGCTATTGAGTGACAAGGTGAAGGGTTTCCAAGATTTCAATTCTGACCATTGAAAAATTACACCAAATACCACTGACTTGACTACTGATCATCCCTAGGCTTGTTTGATAAACTGACATATATATATATAAAAGTAGAGGTTCATATATAGGTACCAGTATTATCCTGTACCATAACACCATTCATATTTAAACTTAATTTTTTTCTCTATTACATAAATTTAAGAGCAGCTACTGAAAGCCACACTGGAGTTGAAAATGAGGATTCTTATTTGTTGTGCTCAGGATGGGACTGTGCTGTGCTGAAATGCAGCAGCTCCCAGATTTTGTGCCCCTTGTTCTGCATTGACCACCCATTTGAGCTTCACACAACAGTTTCTGTTCCTACCATACCAGTTTTTGCATTCAGCTAGAACTGAGATCACCTCTTTTTACTAATCATAGAAATTGTATAAATGCTAAAAGAGAAAGTCATTTTATTGCCACTTCCTTCTTGCAGAGCCTGTTCTCATTTCTAGCATGCACTGTGCAGGCAAGATCTCAGGGCACCTCTTATTCACTGTTCTTCCATTTCAAGTTAAGGGAAATTAAAATTTTCCTCTATTTGCCAAAGAAAATGGCAACAGTGCTGTGGGGACCTGGTAAGACAATTAAGTACCACTTTTAGCAGCTAGCCTAGCCACTCGTTTCAGCTAAAATATTCAAATCTTTATAAATAAGGATTTTATAAATTCAGATCCGAATAAAGATTCATCTTTTTATCATTAAAAAAAAATTTAAACCCAGTTCTATCATAGTCAATATAAATGTCCCCTTGAGGCAAAAAAAAATTCTTGGAGAAAATTCACTCTGAGCCAGATGCTTCTTCACAGAGTAGTGGAGATGAAACTGGGGGCAGAACTTAATTCTTTCAGTGACTGAAATATCAACAGCTGGAAAAGCAAAAGCATGTATTTGTGAGGATGGCTGCTGTCAACTAATGGTAGTAGTTTTCTCTGTCTTCCTGAATGTACATGCAGACTATTGATCCTGACATTACAGCTTTCCTGCCAGGAGTAATGAACCAAAGCATACATATATTAAACATAATATACATAATTTTGATATATATGTGATACACTATGTATTGCACATACTTTCCATACAATATATAGGCCTGCCATTCAACTAAGCTGAAATAGACCTGGAATTAGATACAGCACTCACGCTGAAGTGTAGAGCATCTGTTTCAAGTAATATATTAAACCCCTTACCTTTGAGCCAGGGGCCAGGCTCGGCTCCCTGTCTCATTGTTCTCCTCTGCAGCTGAATTGTGGGATTAGTTCCACTCCCTGAATTCAATGCATAGCTAAGCTTACCTGATGCGACTTGAGGACAGCTACTCAGCAGGGAGGTTTGAAACCTAATAGTGGAACAGGAACAGAGAAACTCCCCGTGGACTGCAGCGCACCAGCGTGTGGAAGCTGGGGCTGTCACTGCAGTGCACGTCGGGGTGGGAGCTGTGGGCTGGCTCTTGGCAACTGTGCACAGCAGAGCAGGATGCAGCTGCAGGAGAAGAGGCTTCAACAGTATCGATGAGGGGAGGGAGAGAAATTAATGTTGGGAAGCTAGCTTGATTGGAAAGCTTGCACTGCAAAGTGTGGGGTCTAACACAGAAGTCCCTTCCGAAAAGCCTTTTGGTTTTTCAAGAGCATCCTGGTTTTGCTTCTTAAATGTTACGGCATAGAGAGGAAAACAAAAGAAGTAGCAATGGCAAAAAGGGGACGAGCCAACTGTAAGTGCCAGCAAAAGGTGTGAATGTCACACCACAGCACTCTGCACTCACAGCTGTGGCCACGTACTGATATCTGCCACCCCATTCCCTGCCAGACCTCACCTGGTGTGTCAGGAAGATTCTGAGTGAAAAGAAAAGAGCACAGAAAATAAAGGGAAGACACAAAACAGCGAAGAACAGAGATGCCTTGCAGAGACGGGGAATTAGTTTCCCGTAGCAGGGATCTTGCTCCAACCTCCCCTTCATCAAACGTGTCCACAGAGCTCTCTGCACACATCAGCATTGCTGTGTTAAATCTGTCAGCACGACAGCCCAAACACTCTCCCCTTCAGTGACTCACTCTTGCCAGCAGGACTTGGCTGCTCTTGCCAGTGATTTGAGTTTGCTCAGACACAAAGGGCCGGTGCAGATCCACAGGCAGGCCAAGGGGCTGTGTCACTGGTTTAGTGACTTCTCCATCAGGAGGAGCTCCCAGCCAAGGGGCCAGGCTGGTCTCAGAGGGATGCCTCCTGTTATCGTTCCCAACAGCCAGGGGTATGGCAAACCCCTTGGCTTACCTCCACTGGGCTCTTTCCATGAGGTGTACAGGATGGATGCTTAATGGAATCGCTAATTCAAATTTTCACTTCTAATTTAAACCAAAACAAAACCCCAAACGAAGCAAAAAACCCCCAATCACTGCTGTGCGTAACCCCAAGATGGAAGCAAAGAAAACACACCCCAACCCTGCTTTTCCCAAGGCTGGCATTCCCCCCTCACTTTGCTCTGAGCCAGACCTTTGGCTTTTACCTCCATCCTGTTGATTTTGAAACTGAGTATTTCTGAACTGCAGCTGTGCAGCTCAGCATCACTTCAGAACCTAACAGAGCTTTGCTGTTTTACACCAGTGGAGCATCCTTACTCGAAGACAAAGCTCAGGAGAACTCCAGCATGTAATGAATGCAGCTCAATTTACAACCAGCAATATTCATTTCAAGGCCAGGATCGTTCAGCCTCCCTGCACTGCCACACATTACCTGCCAAACCTTCCCACACTTGCAGACTGGAACAATACCAGAAATGTTGATTAGAGTTAGTCAGTAAATAACATGGGATGAAAACAAATCAGGTAGTTAAAGGACTCTTGAGAAATTAGGAAAAAAAAAGCTCTGTAGCCTTTCAACTTATTCATGATTTTCTAGAAAGTGGCATAATGTAGCAGGCCTAAGAGCTAGCTAAAATGCTTCTAAGACCAAAATATCCCAGTTTGAATAGCCACAGTGCCTTATTGAAAGCCTGGGGAAGTATTTAAAGTAAGTTTAAAAAACTGACACTCTCCCTGCCCCCCTGCACCCAAACCTTTGATTAAAAAAAAGGCAACAAAAACGCTAATCTTCTGTGGTTAAGCAGAAAGGCTTAAGAAGTGGCTGACAAACAACATGAATAATTCAAGGACAGGGTTACTGCTATTCCACACACATTGTTCCAGAACCTCCAGCACAAAGCCACACAAGCACAATAGTTTCTATGAGTGCTACAGTGAGAAACTAGTTTCAAATAACCTCCTTTAATTGCATCAACATAATATAGCCTTTCTGAATCTTTAAGGCTCTGTAAAAGACTCTCTAAAAACAGAGACCCTGATCCCAATCGAAATTGAACAGGTTTTATATATTATATGACTCCAGGGGGGCAAATATTGCACAGCGTTGAATGGGTATGGTCAGAAGCAGCCCCATTCTGATGACATCTGATATTGTGCAAGCTTCCAGGAAGCTTAAAAATCAATACTCAGATTTAAGTGTCCATGTTTAGAACTACTACCACCTTCCCTAAATCTAGACAAGACCACAAGCTCTCCTGCAGACTGAAGTCACACACACACATATGTACAGAGATACTTTTCTTTAGCAGGAAGAGCAAGGGAGGAACAGTCAGTCCTGTTCTAGGCTGAGTGACCAGAGCAACTGCCCAGACCTCAAAAAGATGCATTAAACTCACTGCACGTGTTTGGGAGGCATTGGCAGCCTCCACGAGCCTACTCCTGACCCAACTTCCAAGGCAGGCAGCTTTGAGTCCTGCTGGGAAGCTTTGGGATACCTTTGCCTCTGCTGTTTCTTGCTTTGTGACTCACCTGCAGGTCCCTTGCTGCTGTTCTGTAAAGCCACTGGCCTGCTGGGTCGTTTGCTGCCCCTCAGAGCTCATCGAGGAAACAAGTTGTGGTCTGATTGGGGAAATCAGGATAAAGGAATCATTAATGAGCTTTTCTGAGGGGGCTGCACATAACCCAACATCTCTGAAGGACAAGGCGGGGACAAGTCCCTGAAGGCATCTCTCACCTACAGAACCAGGGGCAAGGCAGAACCCTACTTGCCACCCTGTTGAGGATCCCCTCAATGAAAGCACTTTCATTGCCACTGATACCTACAAAGCTGTGGAATCTCAAGGGAGACAATCTGATGCTGGAGTCTCAAGGAAAATCACCCCATGCTGCAACACATCAGGTTGATGAAGAAGCCAATGTGGTGGCAAACAGCAGTGCTGTAACTGCACAGCTGTGTGCAATGATTTGTCTTCTGTCAGTGGGTTTGGGGAGAGGATGGAAAGTAGAAAAACAGTCACAGAGAAGCTCAGCTACAAAAAATAAAGGTAAAGCTTCCAGTTAAACACATAGCAGTCAAGTTAAAATTATAGGTGACAATTACTGTAACTTGATTAGGCACAATAGCAAATTCACTTCTCTAAATCACTTTCACAACTCTCCTAGGAGGTCTGAAAGATGTAGTATATGAGGTTCATTTAATTTCTAATGTAGTAATTATCACTACTGAAAAAAAAAATAGTGGTGACAGACCCAGGAAATAAATTTAGCACTTGAGGTTTTAATAAAATTTTTATGTGCAACCCCGTTGGTTAGAAATTGTTTAATCAATCTTATCTGGTTCACAGACTTTCTGCTGAGCTTTGGCTTCATGTTATTACAAGGCAATATGCTGCAGCACCTTCTCAGCATCCCAAGTTGCAAAGCCACCACCCTGCTGTTATCCAAACCCAGGGCAAGCTCCTCTTTCAGCTGAGAACACACAGTTTTGCTCATGTGCCACCAGTTGTTTTCAGGTTATACAGCTGGTTGTAAGTGCTGGTGACTCGAGAGCCAGCCCTCTCTGCCTGGTGCCAGAACAGGGTCTCTGCTCTAGATTGTAGCTTATTTCTGTGGCAGAGGTATCCAGTGAGGTAATGAGGTTTTCAAGATATTGGTGCGTAGGAGATGCCACCAGTCTCTTCTGAAGGGGCTGCATGGTCCATGCTCTGATACAGCACCTTGGGAGGGATCCATCCCAGCCTCCCCTGGCCCCATCAGGCTCGTCCCAGTTTGTGTGGGCACACCTGGAGACCAGGCCAGTGGTTTGTTCATGGGCTGTGGAGGTAGATGAAATAACTAAGCCTGTGATCCACGACTAGTGGCATTTCTGAGATTTTCCTGACTCCAGAACGTGTGCTTTTTTGTAACTTTGAATTTTCCCAAACTCCTGGGCACAGATAGAGAGAAAGCTGAACCCAGATCTCTTGTCCTGCTACTTGCAGGGTCCTGCCCTGCATAAATTAAGCTGTAATGATTTATTTTTATTTGCAAACCAGGTCAGTGTGAGCAGCAAAGAGGTTAAAATGCAGTTATTAGTATCCAGAAGGAAAAACCCAGCAGGATTCCTGGACTGTTTTTCTGTATTTCTCTTATTTTTGACATTAAAAAGTCCATCTCCTCTGTTGAAGCAAATGGCTCTCACTTCCAGGCTGCTCAAACTCTCACTGTTTTAAAGTGTGCCAGTATGAATTAATTAGAGCCACTTTAATTAGGCTTTGGTACCATTCCGAATTCCAAGGAATGTGCATGTCCAGGCAGCCTGTCCAGCAAGGCAGGACTGCCAGAGCACTCAGTTTGCTTTCTCCATTTTTGTCTCTCTGAAACAGGTCTCCCCCTTGCCAGTGGGATTTAGCTTTGCTCTTTCTCTTTGCTGACACTTCCTGCCCCAGCACACAGGACAATCCATCATCCAAGTTGGGTATTTTCTGTTTGCAGTTAGTACACTCATAATTCCAGGAGTGACCCAGTGGCTAACAGGCAAATTGATATTCCCCGAATCAATTTAAAAAAATAGAAATATATAAATATTTGGGAATAATAATAAAAAAAGTGTAGTCTAGGCCCCATATTCCACACCTGCAAAGGAGGTTTGTTAGGTGAGTGTATCACAAAAAAAACACAGCCTGTGACCTCGTGGTCCAGCTTTTGTTGTCTGCCAGACTCAATGCCAACCCCACACAGGACCTGGCAGGCAGGAGTGGCAGTGGCAGGACTGGTGCTGTGGCACAGCAGGCAGGAGGCTCTGTGGTGGTGCATCCAGAGCCATCCAATGTCTTCCAAAACCTCCTGAGACCAAGAGCCAGAGCTGCAGGATGCCACAACCCAGAGGGATCAACTGGGAGCAGCCCCTCAGGAAGCAGATGGTCAGAGCTAGCAAGCACTTTAACAGGGCACCCAAAAGTCCCCATGGCCTTCAAAAATCATAGTCGGTGCTTTTACCTGTCAGTGCAGCATCAGAGTCACGACAAAATGGTTAATTAAGGCACAATTGAAGGTAGGAATTCTCCTTGGCTTTTGAAGTTGGAGTCTGTGTGTCATTTTGACACACTGAACAACTACAGCATTTAGATACTCGCTGCAGTTTTATTTTGACGGTCTCTATGGGAACTGATCGAGCCCCAGCACAGGAGAGTGCGGAGGAAAACTGCCCTCGAATAGCCGGGATGCAGAGAAGCACTCACCTGCATCGTCACTCAGAGCTGGATCCGAAGGCCACTGCTGCCATCTGGTGTCACTGTCACCAGTGGGCAAAGCTGGGACTTGGCAGGCAGAGGTTGCTGGATAAAGGAGAAGGTGACTTGGCCGCAGACACTGAGGAGCGACAAAGTCTTCCCTGGAAAAGGAGGGCTCTGCACATCCAAGCTGCCTTGTGCCCATCTCCATCTCACAGGGACCAGTTTGTGTGCTTGAAGGTAACAGGAGGAGACACAAGAAAGGAGAAGAGAGATTGCTTAAAAGGCTGTTTGCTGAGAAGAGGCACAACCTAGCAGTGTGAGCTGTGGACCAATAGCTTTGGACATCCTGCTCCAGCAGAGCCACTGGGAAACATTTGTGGAAGAGGGAGGCTTGCAAAGCTCAGAGCAGAGCAGGAAGTTCTGCTCTTTGAGAGCTCAGTGGGGAGGAGGAGGCAGCTGTTCTGCCATGGTTAGGTCTTCCAAGCCTTGACCTTAAGTTTTACATATGAAGACAACATTTTCTTAAGATGAAAATGCATCCTCACATTTCCCGGAGACACAGTGACACCCAATTATGCCACCCAGCTCATTAGGCAGGGTCATGGTTCCAGTGCTTTTTTTAAAGTAGTTGTCATGGTACAATGCTAGCAAAAACCCCAAGGGGGATGAGTTTCAGAACTCATCAAAGTGGCTCTAGTTGTGGACTACTGAACATTCATCATGCCCTGGGTTTTGGTCCTCCAATCTCACCAGGTTTTTGTCAGCCCTGTAGCCATAGGGATAAATGAAGGCATACAGCAGCAGTGGTTTAAACCTGCAAGGACTTAGACACAGGTTTGTCTTTACATACTGTGAGGAGCTCCAAAAAGTTGCAGGAAGATGATGAATGGGGGTTGGAGTGTTGGCCACAGGAAGAGCTGTGTTCAATTCCCTGCTTTGGCAAAAGCCTCCTTTACTGTTTTGAGCAAATCATGTAGAGTCAGCACCTCGAAGTCTCCTGGGAGCTGTTCTTTTACATTCCTGGAGACTTAACACTACAGCCACAGCTCTCAAATGAAATTCCCCTGCCTCTCAAAGGTGCCCTGATGGCAAACCTCACCACGGGACTGGGGTGCAAAGCTAGTGGGGCAGGAGGGACTGTTAGTGAAGGGGAAGATGAGTTTGGGGGAGTTTGGGAAGGCAAACAGCCTGGACAACCTGGAGTGGACTAGTTAAACTGTGAAACTGCTTTAAGAAAAGAAGAAAGTGTCTCTTGGGAGAGTCAGAGTGGATACAAACGGGGCTTTACATTCATTCCCTAGCTGTTTTCTGTATCATTCCCAGTGTGTGGCCAGTTCCCTGCAGCATCTCTCGCTCAGGGACCCAAGCCCCCCGTGCTGGGGCAGGGTGGGACCTGCAGCGCTCACCCCTCCGCTGTGCTCTCTGAGGTCTGAGCGAGCTCTGGGTTCTCTGCGCTCTCTTGGGTGCAGCAGAGTCAAGGAAACCCAAGAAACACATATAGAATTTTTCCAAACCTTCCTTTTGCTGCAATTCCTGTTCTTCAGGCACTGCTCCATAAAAAAAAGAGCCACAAGTTAAGCATGAAATAAAGCCGGTGGTAAGGGAATAGTAATTATTTGATCAGCTCCCAGGGTATCAAACGGCAGTAAATTGAGCTTCAGTTTAAAAAGCAGACAATTTCCAGTGTCATACCACTACATTTTCAAAGCTAATTTAACTATTCCATTAAAAAATGAAAACATATTCAAATTAAAACACCCAGAAGATACGAAAGGGGGAAAAAAAGGCCTTGTTGGAGAGAGGACATGAAATGCATCAGTAATTTCCCATCAGGCTACAGTTCCCTTAACTGACCATGACAGTCAAAGATGAAATAGAAATTTCTATATCAAACAGGAACACAAAGGAGAACTGACCTTTGATCAGATGTCTGTTTGTAGTTTTGACAAGGAAATTTGCATGAAAATAATTTATGCTGGACACTTACAGGAGAAGTTAACTCCCAGCATGTAAAGGAAGAGAGAGGTCAAACCATCCTTAAACAGCCTGTCAGATGAAAGCCATGCTCTTCCCACTGCAGAGCTATGTGAAGTTTGGAGCCATTCAGCCTCTTTTTCTAAAATCCCAGTGCTGAGGGGTTTGTGATGCAATTTTTCAAAGTGGTATTTATGCAGGGGTGGGAAAAGCCTGTTCCAGCCAAAGGCTTTCTCACACAAAGAAAACCCACTGCAGGAGGAATATAAAAAAAAATCAAAAAGCACCAATTAATTCTAATATTTAAGATACAGGTTTAGCTAAGCCTCCTTGTTTTCCAGCAGGGGAAAAAAAAAAACCAAAGAAGAAATAAAGCAGCCTGAGAAGGGAGATCTGGGTCTGTTTAGAGCCAGAGCATTGGTCTGCCAGGCAGGTGCAGAGGGGTGAGTGCTGCCTCTTCCTGAAAGCAGATGTGGGCTCTCAGCTTACAGCTCAACTCTGCTGTGAGGTGCAGGTGATGAAACATTCAGCTGAGAAGCATCATTTGAATGAGTTATTTTGAGGTAGTTACATAAATAAGAGGGATTTGTGGAAATCCATAAGAATATGGAGATTTTTGGCTTATCTTGTCAGGAAAATTACTGCTGCTGCTTATTTGAACTCATGATAACAATCATTTTCCTACAGGTTTTTACAAACGGTCCCACACTGTGCAGCAAGAGATTTAGCAGATTCCTTCAGGGAATGATGCCCTCCCCAACTCATGTGATAACCTCTTCGATTGTCTCCTTTCTTCTATACATTTATTTCTTTAATATTTCAGAGGTGGCTTCATTTCCTCACAGGTATGGTTTTACAGCCTTCAGTTTCATTCCTAAATTTTTACCAATAAGGATTGGGATGGATTTTCAGATGCTCCCAGGTCTCCCTCGCCCATACTGTGCTTTATTACTGCAATAATAACCACTTGCATGCCATGGTCTACTCACCATCACAGATGCATTTAGTTTGTTAATTAAAGATACTTCTGAACACCCTCTGCGTGTCCCCAGAGGGCTGGTTCTGCCTCTCTTTTTTTGTGTTTCAGCTGTAAGTTGCGCCCTGTCTCTACTTCCAGCGGGAATGTTTTCCCAGGGAAGGCAATTCAGGGGCAGCGGGCTGGGAGACGCCTTGTGCAGCCCGGCCGAGCATCCTGAGTCTGGCCAGGAGAGGTCAGTGAGCACACACACAGAGCCCGCAGTCTGCAAATCTGCCACCAAACCCACCGCCTTTAATGAACAGGAGCATTTGGCAGCTCCAGGCCCCAGAGACGGGAGGGATTGTCCCCCGATACCAGAGGGTGGTACCAGAGTTGGTGCAAGGTGCCCTTTGGGGATTGCACCGAGACATCAGCATGGGCTGCTCCAGTGGGGAACTGGCAGCTGGTGAGAGCTCTCCAGATGTGCTCCCTGCACCACCAACTGCTTCAGCCTTTCCCATCCACTCCACTGGGTATCCTCCAAGGTAAAAATTTCTCCTGGAAATTTATGGGATCCAGGCTGTTAGTCCTGCTAGGGCTGGCAGCAGTGGAGGTGAAAATCTCCTCTGAGGTCTCCAGGTGCCTGTGGAGACCAAAGCACTCAACATTTTGGGAATGCTTTGGTTGCAGATGAGACATCTTAAACTGATGTGTTTTCCATAGGACAGTCTCGCTGCTTCCTCCTCTGCCTCCCAGTTAAGTGACTTGCAAGAGCCCCAACATCCAACTGCACAGGGAATGGTAATAGTGGCCCTTGTGCCAAGGGGGACCCAGGGACACCAAGAGAGTGCCCTCTGGAGAGGGGTGGGAGTGGGAAGGGAGTGGGCTGGAGCAACAGCTAAGTGGCCAGGGTTTCTCTGCTGCATCTGTTCTTGGGAGTCACTCGCTTCATTCCTGTTCAATCAATTTAATGGATTTTGAAGACTCTCCATAAGCCCAAAACATCTATTTCCTCTATTATTGTATGGTGCTGATTATTTCAAATGTTCACATTCTTGGTGTTTCGCTGCTTTGAGCTTTAATTAAAGATTTCTTCCCTTGCTTAGTATAGATCTAGTCCAAAATCCTTCAATATTATGAGAGTCTTTTAGTAAACCTTGGTTTGAATCAAGCGTCTCATTTGGTCATCAACAAACTATCAACACAGGTCCCTCCTTCCACCATGAAGCCCTTTAAAGGACAGGGTTACAAATAACATGCTGACCCTTTAACATATGCAGGTAATAGATAGCAGATACATGCTGATAACAGGAACACACACACTTGTCCTGGGGCCTGCCAGGATATTAAATGAATGTTTCGGAAGTGGAATGAAATGCTTCTGCTGGGAACAGGTGCACAACTCAAATGCTGTGGTGGCATTAAGGGTACGAGAGGAAATCTCCTGGTAAAGATTATAGACAAATAATTTCCAGCACCCAGAAAGGCTGGAACTTGTGAGTGAATTAAAATGAATTAAATCTCAGAGGACAGGATCAGAGAGGTGATCCCCAAGAGCAGCACAAGCAGACTTGCCTTCCCCACCCTTTTTCCGGGGCTTTCTCAGTTCTCAGAAAGAGAGATTTCAGCTGAGCAACTTGAGCTGCTTCTCCTGCTGCTTGGAAACTGGAGCATCTCATTTCAAGCAGATATTATCGGAGTTCATTTGAGCTGTACCATTTCATGCCAGCCATGAATCTTGTTCTCAAGCTTCAACCATCAGAGCTGCTACACAGGAAAGAAACACTTGCCCTAGTCAGCTTCTTTACCCCAGGACAGGGGGTTTCATCCTGTGGCTTCTCCACAGGGACCCCAGGGATGGTGTGAATAGTGCCTGGGGGAAAAAAAAAAAAGCCCATATTCAACCAAGAGTGAGCCTTCCAGAAATGCCAGGACAGAATTGGTGGTCACTGAAAATCACCTTTTATGAGTATGAAAGTCTCCACCCACTCCCTGAGGCCTGAGCATGCACAAGGGTGAAGGAAGCCATATGCTGAACATCCTGAACTGCTGCAGCTGATTCCCCACCATATGCAAACTTAGGGGTGAGAAATTACCTCAGCTCTTGGAAGACAAAGTCCAAGTTTAATGGCTACAACTTGTCCATAATAAAAGCATTTCCACCCAGGCTCCTGACTGTGAGCTAAAAGAAGCCAAAAACAGCTTATGAGTTATTACTTGTTGGCCTCTGTGACAAGAGATCTTGCTGTTGCAGGAAAGCAAAACCACCTGGAGCAGAAGGCTGGGAAGGGTGAGGCTACCCAAGGCTAGGGCAGCTCTCTGGAACAAGCCATATAAAGCCATAGGAGAGGAAAAATCCTATCTAAATATTTCCCTCTAAGGAAGTGCTGTCTACTCTTCTCCCATGCCCTATGTACTCTTTGTGGCTTGGTTTGCAATCCAAAGCCATAGAAGCTCTGAGTGAGGACAGGGGGATCTGTCCATCTTACTTCAAGTGCAGCCTTCCACCCCCATAAAGGCACATCATAAATCCCTCCAGCACTAGGAAGAAGCAACTTAAGTCCATAGGAGGTGGGGGAAGCGGGTGGTGCTCTGGCCTGGCCATCGCTGCCTCCTCCACCACGACAGCAACAGCAAAGCCAAGGCAGGGTCGGAGCTGCTTTCATGTCCTGCCAGCACAGTCCCCGTGGCCCCAGCTCCCTCCAGAGTGGGTCAGGGGGCCCTTCCCACTCTGGTACCATTCCTGGAGGCAGGACTGGGGCTCAGCACCCCTTGGCAGGGCTGTACACCTACTGGTGTGACTTGTCCCCACTCCGTCCCCACTTGCGACCACTGAAAGCATTTTATGTTCCTCCCCTGGATGGTCCTTGGCTGTATCAGCTCTTTTCCTTGCATGTTTAGGAAGGTGGCCAGAAACTATTATCCCATAGGAAAGGTTCCAAATAACCTCAAAAATAAGAGATTTCCAGCACACAACCCCCATAAACACTGGTTGGGAAGAGCTTCATTATTCCACAAGGCATTCACGGACACACTTAAGCCCCACTGACACCTGAGCTGTCCTGCAGAGGGGCCACGATCCCAGAGCAAAAGGTGGAAAGATATCACCTGGTTCCAGCAGGGTTTTTTTGGTCCCATTTCATATTATCTCATTGCTAGCAAATCAAGCTGAGCTCAAACAATGCTCAGACTCTCATCCTGCTGGTGAAATGCTCAACAGGTTCAGATGTGATGAGCAGTGACAGGCATTTCACAGATCAGCAGAACCAAACCACATGCATTTGGTGAGGAAATCCAGCGTGTTCCTCGTGCTTTGTGAGAAGTGAATTCACCTGAAGAGTGCAGAGAGCTGAACCCCTGCCAGAGGAATAATCTGGTAGACTTCCTAATGAATATTTCTGCAACACAAAGTCTCTTTGTGGGTTTAAATTAATCTAAAGCACATTCATTAATTCATAGCTAAGAATTGAATTATATTTCGTTGCTGACCTCCATGTTGTTTGTCTGTAACTAGATTTCCCCTTAAAAGCAGCAGTGCTATTTAATCATAATGCCAACCTTTGGATCTACTTCAGCAGCAATTACCCTGAGCTTTGACTTTGATATAATTTATATTTCAGAACACATAATAAATAATGGGTTTTTTCTCCTTTCAGCACGGCTGTGTGAGTGTGTACAACCCCATGGAAATAGGAGTTGCTGCCTATTTATCTCATCCAGACTGTGTGAGTGAATGTTGCTGCCCTGGCCACACATCCCTGGCCACCCCTGTCTGCCCCATGGTGACACTGTCATGTTCTGTCATGTGGTGTGAGGTGAGGGCTGTGTGTGCTCATCATGAAGCTCCACCAGCAATGCCACCAGGCAGAGCAATCCTGGAGGTGCCACAGGATGGACCACAGCCAGTTTACAGACCAGACCACCTCTGCAAACCACCCGATCCAGGTCATGTCCCTTCACTTTCCTGGGATGCCCAAATATACTTTTAAAAAGCAGAAATTTTAAGTAATATTTACTACCCTAACTGTTTGTGTACAAACCATCCTCCCCCCTTAGACTTACCAGGGCACAGCCTCTCATCCCATATCCAGTTAATGGTGGCAATTCTCCTCATCCTTTTTCAGTAAAACACCAATTTTTTTTGAAAGGAGACTGGTTCAGCCCCTTGCTTAGATGCAGAAAGAAAAGATGAATTCCATGCAGGTGCCAGTTTGGAAGAGCCTAAGGAGAAAGTCTGAAAGCCAGCAGTATGAGATTCCCAACTAAATTTAACCCCAAACCATCCAAAATCCTGGAGATTTTATCTGGTTTGGGTCCAAGAAAACAGCACTGGGAGCTGGAGAGATGCAATTAGCAGGAGAGGTAATTCATCCTAGAGCAGACCTGGTGGCAATGGGACCTTTGGGCCTCAATGGGCTGCATGTTTGCACCAACAAGGGAGTGTTAATCCTAATCTTGCTAACACTCCAAGTGTTGTGGAAACACCCTCTGAATGCACAGGAGGGTTTGCAGGTCTGTGTTCCTGAAGGAAAATATTAGTAAGGGTGCAGCGTGGGATTGGTCATGATGTGCTCTTCCAGCTGCTGAAATTGGGAGTCATTTGCTGTCAGTGAAGTGCAGGATTTTAAATGTGTTTGCCAGGACTGGCAGGAAGGGGGGGAAAGGCTGCAGAAATCTTAACTGTGCAATGAGCAGAGTTGGGGCTTCATAGATGTGGATTTTTTTGTTCTGGATGAGCTTCACCCAAGAGGATGGCAGATTGCAGAAATCATTGTGCATTGATTTTTATTTTATCCCAATATTGTCATAGTGTGAAAACGAGACTACAAAGTGCTTCTGCTGGAGTCTGACGTAGCCTTGAAATTAAATTCAAGTTGCTTTCATGAAGAATGACAGCCCAGTGGTGGGAAAAGAGCTGCAAAAACAATGCCTAAGACTGTCAAAGCAATCAAATAGCATCTGTTAACTTCTGCTCAGGAACAGAACTTCAGGCATCTCCCAAAGCCTCCTTATTCTCAACAAACACTCAATAAACCTGCATGATGAAGGTACAGTTTCCATGAATCAAAACAAAAATGATGGTTTCTCAAACCCCAAAATTATTGTTTCATAAAAATGCTTGTCACATATCAGGAAAACCCAGGGGTTGGGTATAAACTTGCCTTTTGGCTACCCTGGGGTCAGTGTGTCCCAGATAAGGGGGCCCTGCAAACCCCAAACAAACTACATATGAAGTTTTTAAAGGATGAAAAATTCCCACAAGCCTGTCATGTTGCTCATCCTGCACAAGGGAGGACCTGAAATGTGGGCCCTTGGCAACATCAAGATGACCCTTGTCTAAAGGGTCCAGCAATTTTTCATGGCAGCTGCTGTCCCTCATCCGTTTTGCACATTGACCAGGTGGGTCCAAAAATAAACTCTCTGTTAACAGCTGTGGTTACAACCGACTTGTGCTACAAAAGGGCTCCCTCTGGCCTCTCCCATCACTGGAAGAACTCAACCAATGACTTCTGCATCAAGTTCAGCATGGTGCATCAGGCTGGTGGGTCAGGAGCCCACCCTGAAGGCTCCAAATGGGAGAAGATGTTATTAATGCTCATCCATTCAAAGCAGAATTCCTGTTCAAGCCAAGCTGGTGCTTCTCAGCTGGAACACGGGTCCATCACCCTGTCAGGACACCCTGGTGGCTTTGATGGCCACCTCAGGCAAGTCAGGCTGATACCACTATGCTGTGTGTGGGCTGGCACAGTCCTCAACAACATTTCACCATCTCTCAATGAGAAGCCTTTGAGTTAACAACCTGCATTTTTTTCTATCTGATTATTCTTCATTGGGATGCTCATAAGTGAAGTGCCATCCAGAGACAGTGTCCATGGCCCATAAATTTAATTACTAACCTTTAATTCACAGGTGGCAGAAACAGTTCTTCAAGCATCTGAGTTAATCAGGCTTTGCTGACAGTGGCAATCAATTGTTCAGCAGCCTGCTTTTTGCTTAATTACTGTTGGACTACATCACATTTTCAAAATGTCAAGCATCCTCTTTTAGAAATGCAATAAATCATTTTCACACGCTGTGCAAGGCTGGGGTAGGAGACTATTATTCTCTCACACCTGACCTTGGTTACAAGGAGCAGAAATTGATCATTTACCTCAGCAGTGAAATATCATTTAAGGAAAAAGGAGTCTGAACTAAGAACTCCAACTTACTAAAAGGAAGGAGAGTTACCTTCTGGTTGTGCAAAGAAAGATGCTGGCATGGGGATGTGGCTCCTTTAAAACTCCTCTGTTAATGTTAATGAGGCACCATCCACACTGGGGATCAGTGTCAGAGTATCAGTTGCAGCAGGAATCCAGGAGCACTTGTGCCTGGATTTTCACTGTGTCCCAGGGAGAGATAGCCCTGATTCTTGTTCTTCCAGTATCAGGCCAAGCTCTTTGTGTTAACCACAGAGTTGTCTATTCCTCTAAGTATCGGAAAGGATGTCCCAGTGGAGACAATGCAGTCATTTGGAACTTGGAGAAGACAAAAAACATGACTACTGAGATTAAATTAACTAGAAGAATTCTAATTCTCAGTTGTGTTCTCAGAACGCACCTCTGGGGCCCACCAGTCCCTCTGTGACATCTCACTGCTGGCACTGGGGTTGCTGCATGAACTGTGTGGTGTGGGTGGAGGGGCTGTGAGCTGTGGCCTTCAAGGGGCACGGCTGAGACAGGCAGAAGAGGCAATTCTTCCACAGCAGCTCCCCTGGCCCCCACTGTGCCCCGAGGGGCTGTGCCAAGGCTATGTCCATTCCCTTTTGTCTCCATCTCTGGGAAGTGATGAACAGTTTTTAATAGTGTGCATTTACATTGACTAAGGCAGAAGAAACCTGCTTTCTGCTCAGTCCCCAGACACCAGTGGGGTAGAAGTAAGAAATGACACCTTCCTGGCTGAGAAATGGGAGGCATTTTCAGCAACAAGACGGTGCTTGAGTATGTTGAGAGCAGTACATGGGTTGTGGCTAGTGTCAGCCCAGATGATATGGAGATAAAAGACATCCTCTGAGAATGCTGCCAGAAATAAGGAGGAAGAGGCTGTGTAGAATCATATGGATCAAATTTTCTTTTTCATTGTCTTTAATAGAAAAGTTTTTTGGCTGCTCCCATGGGTACTGATGAAAATTTCCTTCTAAACAGAGGTAGGATGGAGGTTTGGGCTTTTTTTTTTTTTTTTTTTCATTAAACATATACGTATCCAGGAAAAAAAACCCACATTTTTCCCTTCTGGAAAGCAGAGCTGATTAGAGCCAGGAGCCAACAGCAAACAAAGTGCAATCAAGAAATGAAAATGAAGCAATAAAATGTTTAGCACTTGCAAGACAATAAAAAACATTACTTAGAGGGAAAAGGAAAGGAAGAAAGATACAAAAGAAGTCTCTAATCTAAATTAACGTTGCTGTTTTCCTAATTCAAAACAGATCTAACTTTTCTCCTTATTGATGCCGATGGCACATGTTTCCATAGGAGTTCTGCTGAGTGTGTTGGGCTTCCCCTGTTGGTTGAATCAGAGTGCTTTGGTGGCAGCAGAGTGTGACAGGTTGTACGAGAGCTTCCCAGCATGAACATGCCACAAGCTTGCAGGGATCCTCACCACCACATCGAGGACATGAGGCCTCACCAGGAGAGGACATCCTTGCAAAACCACCACCTGTCATCTGCACATTCCAGTTCTTCCTGTGACTCCAGGGGAAAATCCAAGTGTAGAATGGGCTTTCTTCTGCATCTTCCATCTTCATGGTGGCCCAAATTTCTCCTCACCACTGGCCACCGTGGCCACCACCAAAGCAGCTCCTCCTGGGAGAAGGGCAGCCACGGCCACCCCATGCCCAGGGTGCTGAGAGCACTGAGGAGTTTATGTGTATCTGTGCCATCAGCTCCGACCCGGGTTTTCCTCTCGCCGTTTTTCTCATTAATGTTCCCAACTTTGTGCAAAAGGCAGCAGCACTAGAGGGCACTGCCTGCACGTGTGAGAAAAGGGGACATACCTCCAGCCATCTGCCAGGACACCCCATTTTGGCGGTCCGCTGGCACCTTCCTTTCTCACCTGTGCCCTTTCTGTAGGGGAAGACACGGAGCCAGCTGGGGCCATTAATTTTCTTGGCTGCAGACGAGGTTGGCAGCACAAGGTGATGTACAAGATCCCTCCCAACAAACAGTTGAGAAAGCCAAAGTGAGACGTTATCAGGCATGTTTGTTCCAGGCTCAAAGCAGGCGGTGAAACAGCTGCACGTACGTTTGGGCCAAAAGATAAAGTCATGCTGGGGGGCGTCCAGGAGCGCAGGGGAGGCAGAGCCCTCCCAGAGCCCTTTCCTGGGGTGCCTGCAGGAGCTGTGTCCAGCTGTGCTGGTGGGGGGGACCTCACAGCTGCAGCTCTGCTCCAGACCCCTCCTGTGGATAGAAATTCCCTTCTGGATCCAGCCACGCTGGAGAAAACCTCTCCTCCCCGCTCACTCGTCCTCCTGCTGCAGCGGAGAGGCCCATGGACCGCTGCCTAGAGAAAGCAGCTCATTCAGATTAACCCAAAGCGCTCGGGGTAAAGTCTTCAAGCAGAGACAACCTCCCTGAGGCCGGCCTGGGTTACAGGGAGCTCGTGTCAGCCCAGGCTACAGGGGCACTGAACCCCTTCTTTTGCCAAAAGCATCTCCCACAGCCCGGGAGGAGCCGGGCTCTGCCACCTGGCTCAGCCTGCACAAGTCACGAGTCCAAACTCCTCAGCAGCATGGCTGGTGCTTTAGTCCCTCTTTCTCCATGCCAAGTCCAGTGGCACCAGCCTCACCTTGCACCACAGGTTTTCACAGGTTCCCTGGATGTCACCACCTTCCACACCAAAAAGCCATCAGGCCTGGACAGTCTGCCGTGTTAGATGAAGTCCAGACAGAGCCAAACTCTTCCAAACTTTCCTCTGGGGCCCTGTGCAGCTGAATTGACACTCCCGTGACTGATTTCTTCCAGCCTGAACTATTTCCCTTGATGATCTGCCCTAATGGAAAAACAGCTTTTCCACCTTTCAAATGAAAGCACGATTAAAAATGCCTTCCTGGTTCAAAAAGTGTGTGGAACAGCTGCCAGAGAATATGCATGTTAATAACATATCCTTTGTATGAGAAGACAGTGCTGAAATTCGAAGTGATCTCCCCAGAATACAAGCAATACCCAGAGTATGGCAAGGAGATTAAAATAATCCTTGGGATGCCTTTCAATGTTCGTGCCTTTTGTAAAATAAATAAGGACAAATTAGCAGTGTATCACACTCTTCCGAAAGTTCGTGTTTCCGCCTCGAAGGATTCCTGCTGTGCAGTTAATAAAACCCAGTTACACAGATAACAGGTCTCCGAGGCCGAGGTGTTGTTTCTAAAATAAATTGCTTATTCAAAAAAAACCCAAAACAAAACAAAATTGCAGGGACATTATTGTGCTTTGCAAGTTTGAAGCCTTTTCTGATGACTCCGGGCTCGCCGGGGGAAGGCGCGGCTCCAGCGCTGCGTCTGTCCGAGCGCTCGCAGAGCGCAGGGGCAGCTGCAGGAGCGGAGCTGAGCCCGCAGCCCGGAGACCACCTTATCCCACAGCAGAACGGCGTGGGGATGCTGCCAAGCTGCTTTTTTCCACCAGCCAGCAACCAGCCAGTTGTTTTGCTGGAATTGGGACGAGGGACGCGGCACAGCAGCCGCCCCCAGAAAGAGAAGGTGCATCCGTAGAGATGTAGAATGTGCCTTCTCTGAGGAGCCACACGGGCTCTGGTGCTGCAGGGCGTGTTCCCTTGTACCACAGAGGGGGATGGAGCTGCTGTGATATCCCATGAGCATTCCGTGGGTGGGAACCCCAGGGCCAGAGCAGCTTCAGAAATCTGCATGTGCTTTATGCGGATCTTTTCTTTCTTTTGGTCAGAAGAAACCCAAAACAGAGACACTGGCATTCCTGAGATGGGGAGGTGGCATTTTCACTCAACAGAGTCACCTACTGTGCCTTGTGAGAGTCCTGTGGACATCCTGGTGCTTCCCTGTGAAGCTTCCCTATGGATTTGCAACCCTGTGTCCAGCATGGCCCTGTAGACGGTCCCTGGGGCTGTGGCACTTCCACAGGGCACCACGGCACACTGGATGAGATGAGTCCTGCAGCCCCTCCAGGACAGGGCTGTTCCTTAAAACCACGGTGTAAAGGCCCACGATTTCTGTTTGGCTTTGATCAGTTGACAGGAGAGCATTCTGTGTTAATTTAAAATAAAAGCAATAGTCTGTGGTGGAACTGCCATGAGATATTCTCTGGTGCAGGAGGAAGCCATGGACAAATTTGGGGGTCAGAAAAGTCCACACAGAAAAGTGTGCCTCAGGGAAATGAGCTCTCTGGGACATACAGCTATCAAGGACTGAAAACAACCATGAAGCATAAGATATGTAGGCTGCACCTGCAGACTGTGTGTGTCCCCACACAGATCTTGTGGGTACAGATTCTCCTTGGCAGGACTCACTCCTCTGGTCCTTCCATGACCTCCTGCTACTTGTGAACTTGGCCCTCTGGAAAAGAAGATAAAAACTAATGGGAACACTAGAAAATTTGTGTACAATGGAGCAATTTCAGGATACTGAGAGGTAGAAATGATTGTGAACCCTATTGTATTATTTTCTTAAAAAAACCCCAAACCTCATAAAATCAGGTTTCTCATTTTTTAACTGATCTAATTAAAATATAAATAAATATGGGATTTGCTTTGCAAATGTGTATTTATGGAGACCACTCTCTCATCCTTTATGTTTGCCAGACTAAACAAGCTGGTTTAGCTGCTTCTCTGACAGGCTCCCCGTTGCCCCCCTGTCGTGCAGCCATCCCATGCATCCTCTTCACCTACAAGTCTTTGAACGTGGGTGACCAACCCATACACACTGCTCTGGATGGTGCCTCACCCACAGCTTCTACAGGCTCCATCCACACATCCCTGTTCCTCCTGCAAACACTTTGCCAGCAGCATTCTCAGAGCTTATTTTGTGCTTCACAGACTCTCTGCAGAACTTTTTCTCTAAGGACCTTCAAACACTTTTGTGATTGTGAAGGACATTAAGGGCTTTGGTTTCCATGTTTCCCATCCATTTGCTATCCTTCTGGAGCCCAGTCTCCTTTTATTCTAGTGACAGCTATGGAGCACAGATCATCTCAGCCATGGGTGCATCAGTGGAGTCTGTTCATCTCCCAGCTCCTGACACTTCTACCCAGCTACTGGAGGAGGGAGGCAGAGAGACCGTGTTGGTCTGCCATGAATACGTGTCTTGAGAGAGTTGTAGATGGACAGAGGGTGGGTTTTATTAGATGGAAATCATCCTGGTTTGTCCATTCATGTCCTATCCCAGACTCCAGGTCTTGGCTGGCTGGACCCATCCCAGTGACACAGGCTGTGCTGGGGTTCCTCAGAATATGTTAAACTGGTGTGCATGGAGACAGAGGGAAGGAGACGGTGCATGTGCAGCAGCGAGAAAGCCAACGGCCTCCTTTGGTTAATGGCCCTTGCAGTGGGCAGCACAGTATATTTTTACTCATTAAATCAAAGTGGCTGCTCCTTGCCCTTCAAGTCCCCAGAGAGCAACTATTCCCGATAACAGCAAGTCCCCACAGACTCATTAAGCTTTCTGGAAGCTGTTTGCAGAGGCAGGGTGCTAATCTATGAAGATAAGAAGTCAAACCTTTCACTACGAGGACGTTTTTTACTACTTGCCTCGTGGTCTCCCTTGTAATTTCATCAAAGGCCAAACCTAAAAACCTATCTAATCTGTCAAAAAGGCCAATCTAATCTATCATTATTAAACACTTTTATGGGGAAAAATGAATTGCAACATTAGAGAGCTTGTGATTTAGGACATGAAAGAGGTGGAAAAATGTCTGTGAAATGACAAACAATACAAAAACTGCTTTCCCAACAGAACAGATTAGCTGGTGGCACAAATAAATAAGTAAATACAGTTAAAACTGCTTAGATTTATAGTAAGAGGTGTAGAAAATGCCTGGGACTTGCCAGTGATAGCCTTTCATGGCAGAAGTAGATTTTAGTGGACTTATGTCGAAACAAACCTTCATCTATTGTGGAAGGTTTCGGAGCTCAGTGCCATGAGAGCAAACAGTGAGGGGGTCTGCCATGGGGCCTTGAAAAGCCATTGCAAGGCTGTGGGTGCAGAGGGGGGTGGTGTTTAATTTAGGAAGTGTCATGGGGAGATTAGTACTCCTATAGTCAGCAGAGAAAAACAGGCTTTTCCAGAAGATTATTCAAGGCAGGGACAAAATCTAGCTCAAATGTCACAGTGGAGCAACTCTCAACTCTTCCCTCACCTGGGAGAGGTGGGACCTCTCACTGTAGACACAGAAGAAGAACTTCTGCTCCATTATTTCTGTCTGAACAGGGGAAAGCAATTTCCTGGCTGTAGGAGCTTT
Source organism: Formicarius rufipectus (assembly GCA_013399695.1). Lineage (NCBI taxonomy): Eukaryota > Metazoa > Chordata > Aves > Passeriformes > Formicariidae > Formicarius > Formicarius rufipectus. Next base: position 797,249 of record VXAU01003789.1, read on the forward strand.
GGATGTTCTGTGGGTGGGGTATTCAAAGTCTGAGTTGAGGTGCTCAGTGAGGTCCAGAGCTGCCCCACAGCCAGCAGAAGGGTCCTGGGACTCTGGGTACCATGCTGAGCCCAGGGCTTTCTGCTAGAAAAAGGAGTCTGATTTCAACATGGGAAAACTTGTCATCATCTCAGACAGATTAATTAGGCTTGGCAGATTTCTCACTAGTTGGAAACAAGATCAGTCACCGTGAAAACATAGGGGAAGAAAAGCGGTCCTGGATGATTTGCACAGGGGATATATTTGCCTTGCGTGCCCTTGCAGTCTGGGCTCTGGTTGGGAACACTCTGTGAAAGTCAGAGTCCAAAGCTCAGCCTGAGCATGATCTAGGCTGAAGATGACACTAGGAGGTAGCAGCAGCCCCAATCCTTTCTTCCCTTGGCTCCAGCACAGTGCCAGGACAGGACCAGGGCTGGAGGTGAGTCGGGTATTCAGCCATCCCTTGCACTGCTCATCCAGAGGTTAACTCAAGTTAACTCAAGCTCTGTCACATGTTGATTATCAATCCACCAAACTGTGCCATAGCCGTGGCATCATCTCTCTGTGGAGCAAGCGCCCTCACAGTTAGGAAGGGATGCAGAGGCTGGCTGTGCCTGGAAAGGACTGGGAACAAGGGCATCCCACCTGCAAAGGAGGATACGTGCCCTGACCCCTCCACTGACATTTAGGCTGGAAAGCTCTCTTTAGCTGCACTGAACACTTCCAGATTTCCAGCATTTCAAGGGAGATTTGGCAGGACTTGCTCCTGCTTGATTTTATTTCAGATGCCATAACATTTGGGCCTTTTTATGCAGCTTTTGGCTGGTGTTGAAGCAATTTCTGTCTGTTTCTTCTTTCTCTTCCTCCTCCCCCTTGACATCGATGGTGGGAGGCTGACAAAAGTCAGTGACTCAGCCCTAGAAGAGAATGGAAAACTCCAACAGGGCTTTGAATTGAAATGCAGGCAAGGAAGGAGAGACACAAGGGGAGGTTGGAGAAAGGGAAGGAACGGAACTGTAATGAGAAAAAACATGAAGGGAGCGAATAAGCACTCTATGTTGAGTAAGTGAGCAAGAATAACTTCATACAGGAAAGTCACGTCTACTCCATAGGCTGTGGAAAGATAAATTTACACACAAACCAATCCTAAATTATATGAACAAACAAGGAATTTCAGGAGCAGCAGAACTACAGCCTGATAAGCACAAATTTGTGTCCTCTGTCCCCTCACCAGTCCCAGCTTCACCTTTCTCTGTGGCTCTTACCAAGCAAGAAAGGGATTGTCTTAGGGCTAAAAAGGTGAGCAGAGGGACAAACAGGCAAGAAAAGGAATGCCACTAAATTTCATGATGTGTGGGGGACCTCATATTAAAATCCAACAATGGGTTTTATTGCCAACTCAAGCCTCAAGCACATTTCTCCAGCAAAGGTTTGCATCCCAGTGCATCCCAACCTTTCCCCAGTCTGCAGGGACAAAGACCACCCGCTTGCCCCGTGAGTCAGGAAGGTGTCATCTAGCACCCACAGGCACAGGTTTGTCCTGAGGGTGTCAAAGGGCCTCTGTCCCCACACACAGAGTAGTGTATCTGGTCTCCCTGCAGCCATGTGGATATACAGCCTCTGCTCCAAAGCCAAGTCCAATCCTACAACAGGGAACTGCTCTAAAGCCAAAGGCTCTCCTTCTATCGGATCTGCTTAGAGGCTTTCCAGGTTTCCAGAACAGACAACATCCATGCTACCCTGTGGACTTGCAAGCACAACTGTGGTGGATGAAAGGATACTCATGTCCTCCCACTCTATCCAAGCACCAAATTACTCAGCCGTTTGCTCTTCTGGGTCCTTGGCACGTCTGTGCAACACACCATGGAAGCATTTCAAAGGAAAAATGTGCCATTTTGGGGTTGTGAGTCTCCCTCAATGCCTCTTTGTGCCGAGGAAGGGTGACAACCAACATATTGTACTGGCAAGCGTTTCTCATCGTGCTGGGTCCCTGGGTAAGCTCAGTCCGCTCTAAAGAGCTGTTGTCTTTTGCTTGCCACCACACCACCATAACATCTCACACATCCATGGCAGCCTACTCACTTCCCATTCACAAATTCCTCCGCTGAATAACACCAAAGAGTTAAGGCTTTGTCAAAAGGCTGCGCTATGGGAAGGGAAACTGGAGCAAAAATGGCTTTCAATGCAGTGCGAGCATAGACAATACTGTTTTGTAACTGGGCTGTTTGATGTGCAATGACAGGAATTAATCATTTTACTTAACAGAATTACTCTTTGTTATGTAAACTTTGTAAAGTCAGTCTCATGTGACCTCTTTCAATTAGGAACAAATTGTTTAAAACCGTCGTGTTTCTGAAGAAGGCGCAGTATTCGTAAGAGCGACCTCGGGGATGGGTTGTCATTTCACCCTGGAGTACTCACAGCTGTGCAGTTCAACACCAACTGGAGACCAAAGTGTGCAGAATGACTCTTCTTTTTTTTCTTTTCTTTTTCTTTCCAACAGAGTGAGCAATCCCTCTGTGCTTATTCTAATACGGGGTGAACATTTGTTTCCCATTTCATTTTCTTCAGTTCTGAGAGAGCTGGGCTTGTTTTTAGAGGTTTCTCATCACCTCGGTCTGCGAGCACCTCAGTGGTGAGAACAGACATGCATCCTGAGAGCCCCTTGGAGAAAAGGAAGCATTTTCCATCTACCAAGAGAGAACCCAGACCAGAAAAGTTGAAGGGCCCCATCTTCAGTGAATGAAAATAATTTCTTCAGAAAAAAAAAATAATAATGCAGAGCTAATGTCATGCAGAAAGTCTGTAGCACGGCCAAGAAGAGCCTCCAGAGGTCCACAACTTCACCCCAACATCTCAGCCGCTCTCTTGATTCACACAACCTTGAGAGCTGCTGCAGCTCCTTTTGCTGCCAAACGTTTTCACACAAACCAGGAAGGCTGGAAGCATCCTCTGCTGCCCACGGGGGTACTCTGCCTTTGTATAAAAGCACAAAACAAGACTCTGCCAGGTTGGTGTGACCCCCACAGTTCTGCTCTCATAGCCGCTTGTAGAAACAAGGCAGCAGCAGCCTTAGGATATACATGCCCTGATGGTGCTGGGCATAAATGAGCCACAGCAGATGGGTTGTGAGTGCAGCCCTCTTTGGAGATCCCACTTCACCTCTGCTGCCCATGAAGGTGCTTGCCCATGTTCTCACTCAGGTCCTGCCCCTCGGAGAGGAAAACTCATTATACCTCATAACCTCTCTCAGCCACATCAGCGGGCCTAATTTTTGTCCTCTTAATGCTGCGCTAACAGCCAGCCCCGATTGCTCTGGATGATAAAAGCGTTTGTTCTCGGTGTTTCCCATGCATAATGCAGCCTTGAGCTGGAGTCCGGGCACTTTCAAAGGGTGGCTCAGTAGCTTTTAGTTAAGAGCCCAATCAGAAGATACCACTGACCGACCGTGGCTTTGAAAGGCATGGGCGGAACTTTGATCTTATTTCCCTGCCTGCCCTGCCCGGCAACATTGGCTGCATTAACAAAAACCAACCTGCCTTGTCCAGGCGAGAGGGCGAACAATCTCACATCCGAGGGCTTTCAAGTCAAGCTGAGCCATTAAGTACATCCCCCTGAAATCAAAGGCCGTCAAAGATTGCAGAAGGACTGTCGACAGCGGCGCCTCTCAGCTGAGCTTGTCCCTCGTTTGGCGTTGTTCTTCTGAAAGAAGGTTGTAGGCAAGTGTAGGTTTGCCTTTTCTCCTAGGTCACAAGCAATAGGACAATAGGTCTTAAGTTTTCTTCACTGAAAAGGTGGGAGACATCGGAAGAGGCTGTCCCCAGGCAGTGGTGAAATCACCATACCTGGAAGTGTCCACAAAGCATGTACATGTTGTGCTTAGAGACATGGTTTAGTGGTGGTTTTGACAGTGGTAGGTTAAGGGTTAGACTTAACTTAGAGCTCTTTTCCGACCCCAGTTTAGTATGATTCTATGCTGGCCCATATGGACAACCTGCAAATCACCAACATGACTCCAGTACAGCTGTAGGACTCACTTGGTATTCACCCCACTGCGGGGTCTGCAAGGCTGGATTAACAGCTGGGGCCACAGCCCTGTTAAACAGCAGCTCAGGGTTGCCCCAGGAATTAAACCACTACAGGAGGTTTTTCTCATCATCTTCCCATGGCAGTACCTGAACACAACCCCCAGCCTCTACAGGAGGAAGATGAAGCTCAAGGAGACGAGGCAGGTGTGTGAAGGTGTCTGGGGAGCCTGGAGCACAGCTCACATCACAACTGACATCCCCTAGGACGGCAGCCTGGGCTTTGCAGGATGATGTCACAGGATGGAAACCATGTGGTCCCCATGTTCTGCAGTTAACTGTGCTGGCAACCAAGCCCCACAAGCAGGAGTTTATGGAACAGGCAGGCTGCAAGGATCTGCAGGAGCTAATAATAGTGCCTTCCTCTAACAAGCTCATTAGCTGCTGAACAGTGAAATCATCTCTGGCATATTCCTCTTGATCACTGTGGTTGTATCTAGTGTTTCTATCGAGGCATTACTAATAGCCAATATTCATTGTGGTATTTCAGTGTGGGATTTACTCCCACTCTCTGCAAAATAGCCCTGGTTCAGCCCCAGGAAATAAAAACAACGGCAGCTATCGACAGTGTTAAGTAGTTGTGCATTTTTCTTGTCTGGTTTTGCTAGTTTTTTACATCATTTCATCAGTTCTTAGCCCTTTCTCATTCCCTGGGACAGAGGCTGTGTGTGCTGGGGACAGCCTGTGCCAGGGGAGCAGCTGGGCTCTGCACAGTGTCCCAGCATCAGAACTGCACTGTTGGTGCAAACAGGCTTTTAGCTTGACACTCCCATGGATACATCCCTGCAAGCATCAGCCAGGGCTTTTGACCCCCTCACACCAAGGAAATCAGCCTCATGGTGGGGAGCTGAGCAGTGATCTCGTGAACAAATGAGGTTTCAACACACAAGACCAAACCACCTTCCAGCTGAAACATCAGTCAAGAGGATGCCCACTCTGCAAAACCACTCCCCAGCCTTTAGTGTCTCTCAGTCCTCTGCTGGTCTCTTCATCTGCTACGCCATTTACATACCCAAATACAGCCTTCACTCCAACACCAACAAGACCAAACCTATTCCTGAGAAATGAGGAGGTTTAAGGTGATTCAGATAATGCTTCAGTGACTCTCTGCATTTCCTGAATTGCATCTCTTGAAAATTACTCTGTCTAATGACAGTTTTCTTAAACACTTAAAACCCAGTGAAGGCCTTTCTAGTAGTAATTGCTGCTTAGCACCAATGTCCCACCACCAACACATGACATTAGAGCAATCCAATGCCATCTTCATTAGAAGCAGATAAAGGTAATGGTGCACACTCACACACAAGCTTGTGAGATTTAAAAAAAAAAAAATTGAATTCCTGCAAACTGTATTTTTTCTCCTGAAATTCCACCTGATTCTGTTACATCCTCGCTCAACAACAATAAACCTTCAAGACATCAGTCCCCGTTCCTAGTGCCTGCAGTCACTGAAATCTAGAGGACAGCAAGCAAGGAAAGGTACCCAAGGAATACCTTCTTTGCGTAGAGAACGCTTTCTCCCCTCTGTTTTCTCCCTCAAAGCCCAGGATTTCAGTGCAGGAAGGCAGTGCCTCAAGACTGGTTCTATCAGGAAAAGAACAGCACAAGCAGGGGTGCACCTAAGGGCTGAGCCAGGCTTTAGGAACAATCTGACTAGAAAGTAACAGCAGGAATGTTCTGGGAAGATATGTCCCACAGCTTGGTCTTAGCTGTGAAAGAAACTTGAGCTCCATGTGCAACCAAAAATGCCTGACTGGAAGGCAAAACTCCAGTTCACCCCACTGAGGCACCGCTGCAGAGCACAGACCCTGCACACTGCGGGGGGAAACACCTGCTTTACTCACACGTTACACCAAGACAAAGTACTTTGCAACATATGGCAGAATTGCAATTTCCTTCACCTGCAGAGTGTTCCACTGGCATTAACAGAAAGTGTGGACTCTCCCCAGCCCCGTCTCAGTTCCTGTAGATGGGGCCAATAGTTATGAGTGGAGTCTGCCATCGTCGCAGCCTCCCACCCTGTTTTCAGTTACAAGCTCCATTCCTCCAGGGTTTTATTTTCACAAAGAATTCTTCATAACTTGTATTTATTTTCACAGTTAGATGTCTGCCTTTTTGCCTGAACTATCTTTAGCTTCCAAAATATTTAACATTTCAGGGAAGTATTTGAGTAACGTTTCCAAGAAGAAATAAGGCAGAGCATCAGCAACTATCCTGTTTGCTTGTTTTCTTGTCTCTATGGGGGCATCCACGACCTGTCCTGGAATGACTGAGCAAGGCTTGTTCCTGAGGTGGGATTAGTGGGACTCATGGAAAGAGGAGGATGGACGTGGCAGCACACAGTGGGATGCTCAGTGCTGCACAAACACACAGCACAATGCACAGCCCAGCACCTGCTGCACTGGGGGACTGGGAGCAGTCCTAAATTAAGTAGGGATTTCCATCTGATGCCTAGGGAAGGGCTGTGGATAAAACTGAACATCAAGAACACCTGCAAGATCAGCTTTCTCCTTTTGTTGTCACTAAGGGGACTGTTTACCTGTAATACCTACCTCATGGTTTGGGTCCTGGCTTTCCTCCACAAGCATTGTCCTGTAAGAATCAGTGCCTGCACTATTTGCAGGTAATCATTAGTATGTGAACTTTCCTTTTGTATATGCAGATCAGAGCTATTTGCCTTTTTAATTTTCGCACATAAAAATGAAAGGCAAAGGAAATAACAGGAAAATATTATGTTATATATATATTCCTTATATTTTTAGACAATATTGAATATTTTTGAAAGTGTTCTGCACACAGACTCAGGCACTAATAGTAAAACGTCCCGTACGAGTGAGTGGGAGAGGTTTGAGAGTGTCTCTCTAGGACTGGGACTGTCCCAGTCACCCATCCTTCTTGTGCAGGCTGTCCCGTCACGGAGCAGCTCTGGTGAATGAAAACCGAGCTCAGTTCGGACCATAACCATCCCTCAGGACGGGGATTAACCTCTCCCACTTACGGGGACATTTGATCCAGGAAACTGGGCCAGTTCTAAACCCACCACCGCAGCACAGCCAGGTGGATGTGCCTCCCCGTGGGGTTGCACCGCTGCCGGCTCCCCAGGTCCACCCAGGGCTGCTGGCAGGACCATCGCTTTGGCAGAGCCTGTTCAGCAAAGCCCTGTGTGCCTGCAGGGCTGTGCCGTGGCCGGCGGGGCGGCCCAGTGGAGTTTGTCATCCTTAATGAGATTACCCTCCCCTAATCTCACAGCAAATCGGATTGTCATGCCGAGCGCGTTTATCGCGGGCCGGGGCGAGAAGGGAGGCGGCGCAGAGCGGGGTTGCCCCGTTCATTCAGCCGGCAGGGCTCTGCAGCAGGGGGGGGATCCACTTATTTGTAGGTGAATTCTGAACCTTGAGGGGGGGGTCTGGCGGCTTTTCCCGGCCCCACCAGGAAAACAGTTTTCCCAACAGGAAAACCAGGGAGCGAGTGTCATCACGCAGGAAGCCCAACTTGCAGGCGCGCACCTCTGGCAGGGAGGAGGAGAAGGAGGCAGTTCTTGGACCTCCGTCCGGAGCGAACAGCTGGGCTGTTTTCTACGGGGTTATGCAACTGTTTTGTTCCCAAAGAATATAACCAGCGTTATGTTTAAATTCAAACTAAATCTTGTTTATCTTGCTTCGGTTTCACGGAGGAATCATGTGTGAAGTTTTGCCGGGGTCTGAGCATCGCTGGCCGCAGCTGAAGCGCTCGCCTCCCCCCGCGTCCCCTCCCAGGCGGGTCAGGGGCTCATCCAGCCCCACGCAGGGTTTGCTCCTGTTTGGGGACACGGGCTCGTGGCTGAGCACAGCTCTTGTTGTCTCAGTAAGGGTTGCAATCCCGAAGCAGATCCCCTGTGATGGAATCCTGTCGCAAGGACATCGAGCAAAGAGAGGAGATGAGGTCTGGGGGGGCAGGACCTCTCCAACAAGACCTTGCAAGAAGACACAGTGACCAAGGTGGAGAACACCCCTCAACCTAGAGGAGAGCTTTAGTCTCCTGGTAAGCCCGAAGCAACTCACACATCTGTCACTGGCAAAACAGGCACGTTTCTTTCGATACACTCCTCAGAAACCGGGTAAAATGCCAAGGTCCAGCTTTGGGTGAAGAGGGAAGAGGGTTCTTATAACCTCTCCTGGCTCCTGCTTCAGCCAGACCCTCAGTCCTGGTAAATGCAAGTACCACAGTGCCCGTGGCATGGCTGGAGGGTGTGAGCAGCATCCCTGCATGTGCTGGGTGGGGAGCTGCAGGGGAAGTCACATGTTTTTGAGCCCAACTGTTCAGCTACATATTTGGGACAAAGTTGCAATAACCAGAGAGGCTTTTGAACTTGGGAACAATAGGAGCTATTTTCAATGGGTGAATAATGCTGAAAATCTGTCCCTTAATGTCAGCTCACAGAATCATCATTTTTCCCAGTAAATAATATAAAAGTTTAATTTTTTTCTCAATGGATTTCAATGCAGCATTTACTTTGAGACTGTTTATTCTTCATCCAAGAATAGCAGGGAGACATGCTGAAAAAGGACATGATGATCTTTATCATTTCAAATAGAGCAATTTTAATATTTCTTTTAACCATCTCACTGTAGGTCTGTGTGTTTAAGTGTATTCCATAAAAACAATTTTAGGAAATAACTTATTTTCATTATTTACATTGTATGCCTTTGATGAAGAGAAATAAAACTGAAACTCATAGATATTGCTACTGTTGGTAAAAATTAAAATAATTTAAAAATTAGGCTTCTATGCAAAAATGAAGCATGTCCAAAGTAATGCATTTCAGGATGCTGTTTTGGTGTTTAAAGGAAAAGAAAGATTATTCACTTGGATTGTTTTTCATAGTAATAATTTATAAAAGTTAATTGAAGGCTGAAATATTGTAGGAGACACATATTATGACTGGCATAATATTTTGACAATATTAAACTTTCTGAATAAACATGTTTTAGAAATCCTATTTGGAATGAAAACTAATTTTGAAATTATGAGTCTCTCCGATTTCAAAGTAGGTCTCCTCATTACTCAGTGGAGGTATCTCTTCTTAATTGAAAGAATACTTAGAAGCATTTTTCATAGCCTGGCAGCAGTGTGCTGGGCAAGTAATTAATCTTGTATTGTCTTTCTGGCAGCATAGCCCTTTGCTGCAACACTGCTTGGGCAGAAGTTTATCCCTGTATGAACTAGGAGCAGGCTCTGCTAAAATAAAGTTCTGATGTGGAACAAGGACTGAGATTTTATAGCCACCAAAGCAGCTTTGCACAATAATTAAATAGCAGTTAATCTAATGCTGTGTTTCATGAACATGGGTCTCATGGTGTCAGTTCAGAGATACCCTCCTGCTCACATCAGACTCTGTGCTGGCAGTATTTGTTATTTTGCTTCTTGTTGCACACATTTTAACATCTGTTTTCCATTACTGACCCTCTGAAGCACAACTTGCCACTGTAGCACAGGCAAAAGCATTGAGAATGGCCATGAAACCCCAGCTTTTGTTTAGAGCAGAGTTGCCAGATAAGATTATTTAAAGTGATAAAAACCAAAACAATCTCAGGGTCACCGATGTGGCTGTTCTGGACCACTTCTCTTTATTAGATTATTTTGGCCAAGGGGCTTCAGCTGATCTTGTCACTGTTGCCTGTAACCTCCTGCCCAGTGATGATTTCATTTGCTCCTCCACACCATTCTTCTGTGATTAGAAACGATCCTCTGACAACACCTCTGAATCAGAGGGGTGGGCAGGGCTGGTATCTCACACTGAGAGGTGGGCAGGGTTTGCTGATGCAATACATGAGTGACCAGCACACAAAGTTCTGGGACATCAGTGCTGCACCCTCTGACACCAGCTTGGGGGTACAACAGGAGGGTCTTCGTGGGCACTCAGCCACCCTGCATCACCTTCACCTTACTGGGGACAAGAGCTTGTTGCTGATATAAGAGCCAGTGGCAGCAAGGAAACCAGCAGTGCCTTCGGTGATGTGCTGCGCGTTGAAGAGGCTGCATATCCTGCTGTTAAAAGGTGAGGAGGATGATGTCCACTCTGCTGCAATGCTCATCCCTTTAGGCAATAGCAAAGCAGAGTTGGAGCAAACTGCATTTCCCCCATAGTGGGAGAGCAGCTGCTTCCCAAACCTCAGCTTCTGGATGGCTGCTGTCCTTGAAATCCACCTGCTCTCCTGGACTGGGGCTCACGGCACATCTGACAGCCACGCACGGAGCATCTTCCTGCCAGCTTTCCACTGCCATAAGAGAAGGTTGTAAATGATGCCCTGAGAGCTGCTCCTCTGCACTGATGGATGCTGTTAACTCTGTATACAGAGTTCTGTTTTGGGTGAATTTCTCATGCTTTATAGCCCAAATGCTCCCCCTGCCTGTTCCAGTGCTTCCCCTGTGATGGGATGGGCAGAGTCCAGTGAGCAGTTTCCACCTCCCCTCTCAAGGCACTGATACACTGGCAGGCAGAGATAAGGTCCCCTGAGTTTAAACTTGAACAGAACTGACTGAATGTGGCTGACTTTTACCATGAGTTCAAGAACATGGAAATTCTTGATGCATGTTTTGATATGTCCTGGGATAATCTATGACCTTTTGAGTCCTTTTTTATCCAAAGAAAACTTCAGAACATAATCCTGGCAGATTTCTTGGAATCTTGACGCTGAGTGATTCTACAGATATCCCAAGTGATGCTCTGAGAGGAATGAAAATATTTTCAAATTATCCCCCATTTGCCAAGGGATGAAAGTGAATGCTGAGTGCTTATTGTATGGGAAGCTGTCAGAGCAATCCATTTGTATGTCTGTATTGTGTGTCCTAGTCCCAAAGAAATTCTTTGCATATTTCTGAAATGTTTAAATAGTGCCCACTCCTCGGAAAACAAAATACTTCGCAGCCTTTCATGGGCTTTTCACAGTGTTTGGGGGTAAGAAGTTCAGCTCTTTCTCAGAGTTGCACAGTTTGTCTGAGCTTGCCCATTTCCCCGGCACCCAGAGCAGGCACCCCCACTGTCCCCAGGCCCAGCTGAGTGGGCACATCCAACAGCTGCCCCTGCATCGCTTTGTTCCCATGGCCAGAGCACTGTCCACAGCGTGTCCTTCCCTAGAGAACAGCAAGCTGCCTCAGAAATGAGGTGGGACTTGAGTTGGAGACAGCCATGGCTGAGAGGGCTTCACTCAAAGACATCAGGACAAGAAGTTATCCTTTCAAAGCTGAGCTGCTCCCTGTGCATGCAAAGCACAGTGAACTTCTCGTTACTGTCCTGTAAAAGTCAAGAATTATTTCCCTCCCAAGCTACGACCTGTCTAAACCCCCTGAGGAATTCCTCCTGCAGCATCACTGTGGAGCAGAGCAGACTTGGTAAAGAGCCTCCAACAAGATATTTTTAACATAGGATATCATTGCTCCCCTGCACCAGGAATGGAAGTTCTTTCACCCCTAAATGGGTAAGTGTTTTGTTGCGGCTGCATCTCACCCTCCTGATGGCTGAGAGAAGATCATTCAGGGTCCCTCTGATGCCAAGTACCCATTTAAAATGCTCCATTTTAAACACAACCTCTTCAGAAGCTCTGCAAACACCAAACAGATGGGTCACAGCTGAAAACTCCATCTCAGAGTGTTTAAACGTAAATACTCATCTGTGTGTAGGCACAGCTCAGCACCTTTCTCGTTGTTTCTGGAGGGTTTAAAGGATTATCCTAGACACCTGCTAGCTGATAGTTTGAGCTGGATGAACCTTTGTTTATTTGCTCCCTTTAGCTGCTAAGGGAAGTTCATGGGTATTTGCCACAAAGAGGAAGAAGGGAGGACAATGATCTGAAACAAGACATAATTAAGACACATAAACACAGTGACATCTGTCAGAAGATGTTGTTTTAGGAAACACAATGTTTGTGTATTTGTTTACTTCAAAATCACTTTGTTTAGCTGCCAAGAGGATGCCACATGAGGAACTTTCTTTCCAAACATTGGGTATGTGCCATCAGCCCCCACTCTTTCCTACTCCAGATGAGTTTGTTGCATGTGATTTCCAAGCAGAACAAGTGGTTGAACCTCTCTATCTAACTTGTTCTCCTTCCCATGGTAAAAAACACATGGCCTTGATCCTGGAGAGGACAGCAGCATGTGTGAAAGTCCATCTTTGTTCATTAAAGCCCTTAAGCTCATGCTTAAAGCTAAGAAAACACTTAAGTGCTTTGATAAAAAGGGAAGATCTGCTGAATTTGGACCAAAGAGCTGCTACAGTTAATTGATTTCCTTTGAGAACAGCCTGTATTTTCCCAAAGGGCTAATACTGTAGTTCTTCTATTCAACTCTAAAGCTGTTCCAAAGCTGCAGCAAGTTTGATAGGGTTGGCATTTCTTAGAAGCTATTTATTCACCCATGACCAAAGTATTAAGACTGGCTCTCTGCAGTAAATATGCACAAGTGGACACACACTGGGAAATTGTCTTGTCCCCTGTTCTGCTGCTGAAGGAAGACACATGGTTTCAATGATGTCTTTGTTATCTGATCAAGCATTCAGTCCAATTTGCAATTTTAATGAAAATCAGACACCTGCACTGCAACTGATCTCCACTCCCAGGATTAACAACAACAAGGACAAGAAGCATTCCCCCTTATCAGAAGAACTGAAGCCACCAGTATCCTGTTACCACAGCCCAGGCGGTGATTTCAGATGTTACCCAGAAGAAAGGAACCCTTTATCCCTCTTTGGAGAGTGATCTCCTCAGATGGAGAACCAAACTGAAATGCCCAGCTGTGGGTAACACTAGCTCGAGCACAGAACAAGCTGGGGAGCTCTGGCCACACCACACCTCTGCAAGCTCCAGAAACAGGCCATGCTGGGAGACAGCACAAGTATTACACCAACCACAGAGTCAGCTCTCTTATAAACATCATTTTCCAAAAATTATTACCAGGACATGCATCTTTTGGTGTTGATTCAACCTTTTTTCCCCTCTTTTAAAATCTGTACAGGCTCATTTTTCATCTCGTCTGTTTTGGACATGAAGATATCAAACCCTCAAGCACTGAGTAAACCCCAAAAACTAAACTAGAAGGAGATTTGGAAAGGGGGCAGGTGCCCTGGCCCCCAGCAGATCCCTGTGTCACAGCTGAGGCTGAGAGATGCCCAGGAGGGAGCATGGCCCCATGGGGCATTCAAACATCAGGGGCAAAGGACCAGCTCATGCCTGGGACCTGTTTGCAAACCCACAGCTCCAGTTAAAATGGGAGAAAGGTGCAGTGGCTGCAAGAAATGGGAAATCAGGTAATAGACTGTGTCATCCATGGCAAGATGCGAAGAAACCCACTTCCTCAGAGTTCTAGCCAATGTTTATTGAAGTGCTTTCCAAAATGTTTCCTGATTTCTCCTCTTGCCTGAAGCCCATTTCTTTCCAACCTCTGGGTTGTTTGTGTTTGGTGGTGTTTTTCACATAGGGGGAGAGGGATAAGAGAAGGAAAGGAGGAAGTGAAAAGACTAGCAAGCATCTTCAATGAGTTGATAAGCTTCAAAGACTACCCCAAATCAAGAACTTTTCATAAAACTGGCATTTGTTTCCCCACAGCCTTTGGTGTTCAAAGTAATTTGTTTCAATGGAACACCCCACTGCTGTGGAGATGCCCGGCTAGCTCTGATGAGACCAGGGAAGTTTGACATGCCAGACCTCCTGGGATCTTCCTTGTCCCGAGAAGAACATTTTATCTGCAATAGGAGAGGAGGAAATGGCCTCAAGCTGCACAACGGGAGGTTTGGATGGGGTGTTGGGGCAATCTTCACTGAAAGAGTTTGGAACAGACTTTCGGAGGCAGTGTCACTCTCCTTGGATTTAAAAGATGTGTAGATGTGGCACTCAGGGACATGACATAGTGCTGATCCTGGCAGTGCTGGGTTAACAGTTGGACTAGATCGTCTTAGAGGTCTTTTCCAACCTGAACAACTCTGTGATTCTCTGATCCACTGCACAGTTTGTCGTCTTCTTTAGCATGAGCTCCCTCTTTTGCCCTTCGGAAGGTAAGTCAGGCAGCTCCAAAGAAAGAGCTTGGCAAATTGTTTCAAGCCGTGCCTCTCTTCCTGTCCCACAGCAAGGCAAACAATTTGGAGACCCCAGGTCAGCAAGGCCTGACATGGATTGCTGAATTGAGCTCTTTATGTGCCCGGGCTTATGTTTCAGAGAGGCAATGATGCTTTTTATAGCAAGACTATTTTCTATTCAACTCTGAGTTGGGCTCTGCTTTCCTAATAAGGATTCTTCACCCCATTTTGCAAAGGAAATGGCATTATTTTGAAACTGCATTTAGCTACCCCAGCCTCACAAAATGTTCTTGAAAACACTGTGCTCTTGAACCTACCACCCATGAAATAACAGAGGGAGCTTTTCTCCCCAGGCTGTTTCCCTTTCTCTGTGGTTTAGGGACAGCCTCTTCACCATACAGTGGATCATGTCCTGTGGTAATACACCCAAGCCTGGCGGGCTGGTGCTGTTGCTGAGGACATGCATACTCATTTCTGACAGTATTGAGGGCTCATGTAAGTTGATGGAAAAATTCTCTTGTTGATTCCAGGAGAGCTGGACACCCCTGGATGGGATTTGGATGTGCTGTGCAAGTGCTGCAGCAGTTGTTGTGCAAAGCAGCTCCTTAAGGACCTGTTTGATGTCCTCCTGCTCATCCAAATTACTCCCACTGTGCTTATCTCTCCCATCAGTTTTCTTCCTTCCTCCTATAAACATCAAGTCTGAAAAAAACTTGTTAAACAACCACAGTAAATGTTTAAACACCACGTTCAGGTCCAGGCCTAGGTTAAATCTTAGGTATCTTCTCCAAGTTCCACTGTCCCTTGTTTGTGTCGGTTAAGGAGAATTTTGGGAAGGATAGTTAGGAATTTGGACATTACCAGACAACTAAGAGATGGTGTTTGCAAACGCTATCCACAAGTGGAGTTAGGTGACTTAGTGCTGAAACCTGGATGTTTGAGCTGTGTCCTAAAGCTCAAGGCTGTGATTATGCCATGGGCATGTCTACACTGCACAGCAGTCCTCAGAGGGGTCCTGGAAGCAGTGCAGCTGTGCTGGCTATTCATGCAGTGAGGAGCTGTTCTGCTACAGTTACACTTCCTAACCCTGAAGCCTTATTTTTGAGAGCTTCCATGAGGATTTCTGCCTGGGATGTGGTGTAGAAGTTACTTTTCCAGCTGCCTGTGCCTGACTGATTTCAACACCCAAAGCTCATCCAGTAATAGTGGAGTTTTAGGAAAATTATAGGCAAAAACATCTAGGAAATAGTGTGGAAGGGATGTTGCAGGGCTGAACATGATTCCTGGGAATTTCCCTCTGGGAAGAGCCAAAGCTGAAGGGAGCCCCTTTAAGAGGCTCATGTCCTGGGCACCACTCCTGCTCACTTGTCACTGGATGTGCTTGGCATGTCCCTGCGGACACAGCGGGACCGTCTGGGCACCTTCTCTCCACAAAAGCCCCTCGGGACCGACACAGTCCAAAACCAAATCAGCACCTACAGCTCTGCCTCCATCCAAGGTTTTTAGCATTTTGGTATAGCAGTCGGAGTGAGGGGGGAGAAATTTAAAGCTTTGTTTTTTATCTTCTCCTCTCCGTGCTTTTTTTTTTTTTTTTCTTCCCTTTTGTTTTTTAAGCAGCCGAACATCTGCAGAGCACTTTGAGATAACCATAGCAATGACATGAGGACAATTGGCAGGCACTCTGCGTGCTCCTCAGCTGTGTGCTGTGATTCACCAGCACAGGAGGGACCTCTCTACGTGGAGACCTTGCCCCGGGGTCAGAGATACAGCACACGAGAACTTTTATTGGAGCAGAACAGGGGGAATGCAGATACCAGGGGATTTTCAATGGGAATCACAGGTGTTGCTTCCCTGCCTCCTCCCTGTGAGAGGCCCCTCTGTGTTCTGTTACGATTTGTTTTCTGGCAGCCAGTGTGCTCTATTTTTCTTGCCTGTGTTTTCACGGGTTATGTTTGGTTTCTGCTAAAACAACAGAAAACAGTACAGGGCTGGGTTTTTTTCGTTTGTCTTTGGGGTTTTTTTGGGGGGGAGGGTTTTGAGCGTATTGTTGGGTTTCTTTCTTTTCCTTTTAGGAACCGTGCAAAGGGTCATTTGTAAGCCCCGATTCCAGTAAAACTTTGCAGAAGGATTGATGGAGGTTTCGGATCAGCTGAAGGGCACAGGTCAAATGGTTTACCCCCCAGGCGGGAGAGAAGATGAGATTAGCAGCCCCAGAGCCACGGCTGAGGCGTGAAAGAGGACATGGGGCTCCACAGGACACGCTCAGCAGCAGGAGGAGGACGAGCTTTTAGCGGTGGGACTGCAAACAACTGTTTAAAAACGTCTCACTGAAGAGCCCCTCTTCCACCCCATCTCAGCAGAGAAAGTGAACTGCAGCTGGCCAGAAGTGAAGACTTGGAATGCAGCAGACATGTATTCACACAAGAGCAGGGGAATAAAAATCTTCTTTTATAAGGACAAGACTTTTTTTTTTTTTTCATTTGGTGGACTTAGCTTGTTTTTTAAAAAATATCTGATACTGTGTTTAAAAGCAGAATCAAATGCTATTCAGTGAAGGCCTGAGCCAAAAATCAAGCAGGGAGTAAGAGCAAGTTATAATACATCTTTAGAGGAGTTGCTTTCAAAGATATCTGCGCTTTGCTCTAGACATGAAGTATCAGTTTTGGTAAAATGCATTATCCACACACTTCCATCTAGCCAATGAAGGATTTGGGCTGCTCTAGAGAAAACATTCCATGGCATATGATCTGCATAAAGCATAAACATGACTTATTCTTTCAGATGATTTTGGCACAAGGGAGGTCCAAAATCATCTTTCAGAAACCCCAGCTGGACCAGGACAGGGCCTTCTGCCACTTTCCTACTGCTTCCTACCAAGAACCTCATTCAGAACCACTACTGTCATCATCATGCCACGCATCTTCCCAGGACCAAACATTTACTGTTCTGAATACAGAAGCCTCTGGCTTTATGCCGTTGAAGACAGGGACAAACAAACAAACAAACCCAATAGGTATTATTCCCCAAGAAACACACGTAATTCCCCTTCATCTTTCATTATCATCATCAGTGAGGCTGGAAAAGACCCCTCATTAAGACCGCTGCCAAGCCCACCCCTAGACTGCGTCCCCAAGCAGCACATCTACATGTCTTTTAAATGCCTCCAGGGACTTCTAACATTTCAGATTGTTCCCCCCACCTCTTGCTGTCAGGAGGAGAGGACTCTGGGCTCTCCAGCAGAGCTCAGGCCCCAGCTCACGTTGCACATTCAATATTCACAGGAGCAGTTGCTGCCAATGGTGTGTCACCAGCCCGTGAGCCCTGCGGGGAGGGGAGGTAATGAGCACCCCTCACTTTCAGGAGTAACCCAACCTGTGAGACAGCTTTCAGGAGCAGCAGGACAGTGGAAAGTCTGGAAACAGAATATGGAAAGGAAAAATTCTAGGCCTCCCTGTTACATGAGCTCATGAGGGCGAGCTGCAAACCTCTGTAAGCAGACCCAGCAGTGCTTGCTTGCCTGAACGAGCATCCTTGCTCTGCCCCTGCAGAGAGTGTGCAAAGGATGAATACTTTGTCCACTTGAAATTGTGCAGAATAAACAAATCCTGTGCCTGCAGTCCCTGAGACAGAAGAGAACACGTTAGCCACCTGCCCAGCTGAGAAATGTGTTGGCATGATGGTCACAGATTTTACATAGCTGGGAGGTATTGCAGAGGGTTGGTTCCTCAAAAAAGAAAGAGACTCTATGCTGACTTTTCCTGTACACAAAAAGTGATTTATTCAAAGACAAAAGGTGTTAGGGATTATCTTTTGAACCTGCCAAACAGGCTGCAAACATCTTGAAGAGCAGATTTTATTGTTATTAATTTGCATTACTCTATTTTTAAAAGAATGAAAGAAGCATTGGAAATAGAAAGATGAAACTGGCTCTCCCTTGACAGATTTATTTCCTAGATTAAGAGTAACTTTATGCTATATACACAACTCTGCAGATAACAGAGGTGCTGTCTGTAGGACACTGCAACATCCAGGATGCAATTTATATCTCTCTCCATATCTCCCTTCAAACACATGTGGTTCATCCTATTCTTTGCCATTGCTGGACTTTGGCAGGTCCCAGCATTTCAGCGGTCACTGGGTCCCTGAGGGGCTGCTTTGTCAAGAGCCACTTTTGCTGTGGTTATCCAGGTCAGCCTTGGACCACTAAGACAAGCTGGTTCACACTAGTTCTGGGCCACCTATTATTTATTCTCTGGTGTTTTGACCTCTCCAAGGCTCATATTTTGACCCTGAAATGTGTCCAAGCAGCAATTCTAGAAGCTGCTGTGAGGTTGTGGAGATGAGAACAAGGATGGGATGAGATAGGATAGGTTAAGAGATGGTGTTGGAGGACACCAGTCAGGCCAAGATGAATTTGACATTTCTATTAAACTGGATGTTTGCACATATAATACACAGCTGAGGCATCACTCCTCTGTCCCTAAACCTTCAAAGGCATGAAGGTCAGTCACGGCTTTGGCGTAACTGTTGCCAATCCACTGCAGATAAGGCTGAGATACCTCAGGAAGGTACTTTTTTCCTCCCCCGGCCCTTGTTTTACATATAACAATGACAAATATTATCCCAAAGGGAAATTCTGACCTTTTCTCAGGCCAGCCAAATCCGAGGAAAGCTAACATTTGGAGCCCAACTGCTCTGCCTGCATGGAGAGTGACTTTGGGAAAGCATCTTAAGGTGCCAGTGATGCTCCACCAAACCCAACCTGCAGCTGAGAAAATGTCTGCTTCACAAAGACCTCCAAGGACTGAGGCCAGTCACTTGCCAACAGGCATTTTACAAGCCCAATTTCAGAGGATGGATATTCAAAGCTTTTCTGAAAACCAAGACCTTTAAAAGTTTCTTTAGCTGGACACCCAATAGCTAAGGCATCCAAATCCCTGGCTATTTCTGAACATCCTGGCACACAGAGCTGAGCATAGGAAATACGTGAGATTAACGACTTCAGCTCACACATTGAGCAGGATATGAAGTGCTACATGTGCTATATGCATAATATGTCCCTTTTGCCAGTGTCAATCAAATTTTAAAGCACAAAAAAGACATTGTGCCCACTTGGAGACCAAACATTTCACTTCCCTGGGTCAAAACTTAAGGGAAATATCTTCCTTCTTCCTCTCCTTCTGCCATTGTATGAGCTGGGGAATACAATTGTGTAATATTAAAAATAAAATCAAGTAGGCCAGTAAGTTTACAAGCTAAAAATCCAGGGGGAACTTCTCCCTCTCAGTGAACTTCTCATGTTTTTGCCGCCTGAGAGAAGACTGAGATTTTCCAAAGGTGTATTCAAGGACCTCGCACAAACACGCTCTGCTGCACTAGACATTTCTTATCAGCCAGGGCTGCAAAAGCTGTGATAGGAAATGTGCCATTCATTCACAGGGCTGCTGGTGGGGATCTGAGGCATATCTTGAGCGTGTTATCACATGCTTTGTATTGTCTACTCCATCCTGAGAAAGAAACGCTGTAATCAGCCCGGCATTTTCTCCTCCTGGAAATCACCAGCTCGTTTCTGAGCCTTTTGCCTTGCGTTGATTAAACACCTTCCTGTTGGAACAGTAACTAGACAACCACAATAGCAGCAAAAAAGACTTTGAAACTCAGTATCAACTTCCCAGATTCCTGTTCTCTTTCACATGAGAACAGAGTTATTTTGAATGCATGGGCAGGGAACATGTGGGGAAAGACTGGAAGAAGTTTTGCTGCTGGGTTTAATAATGTTCACCTCCTATCATGTGCCTCCTATCCAGTACCTGTGTGCAAGTGGGTTTTATTCCTTTGGGTTTGGATACTGCTCCCATTCTCAACCCCCAAGAAACGATCCCCTCTCCAGAAGACCTGCTGCTACACTCAGGGAAGCTTCTTCAAGCAAAGTCACACATACTTGAAACATTGAGGCCAAAAAAACTGAAATGTGATACCACCCAGAAATTTGGGGGACTTACAGATAGATACGTGTCTGCATTTTCTTCCAGCAGAAGACTTTTCCATTTTTCTATGGAAAAGGGTTTTCCCTTGCACCAGCCACACTATGCATCTAGACCTGCTCATTTTGATAAATTCCAACTTTCTGAATATTTTTAACTGCATTTCCCAGCACGGGATAGTTTTGCTGTGTCCTTTCACATTAGCTAAAGCGTAAAAGGATATTTTCTAATAGGAAGGAGACCTCAGTCATTAAAAATGTACACACACAAAAGCCACTGAGGCGGTCTACATGTAAGGGCAACATTTATCTAATCACACTAATATCAGCTCAGTGTGACATTGCCTCCCAGAAAGGGAAAAAATTACACTAACATTAACACTGCAGTAAGATAAAGGGGGTTTATAATGCAATTGTGCCTTTTCAATTAGCTTCTAGCACTTATGCTTCTAGGCTGCCATCTTCTGTAATTGTTCTTCCCTTAAAGGCAGATTTTAACTCTTCACCTCACTAAAATTTAGTGGAAGAAAACCAAAACTGCTCTTCTTTTCATCTAAACAATTAAGCATCTAGATCTCAGGCTGCTCCTGGGAATATCCAAGAAAAGGTGCTGTTCTTAACATGCTGTCTATATGGGAAATTAAACATTCTGTGGATAAAAGAAAATATTTTCTGCATTACAATTCTTATTAGCAGAAAGAAAAGAAATAACACATTCCAGGACTTATTTGCATTTCAGAAAACCCAAAGAAAAATTCTAACTGCACAGGGAGAATCCTTACACCTCTCTTGCCTGTGTCAGCATGAATAACTGAGTTGAGCACTTTCCCTCCTTCCCAGGCACATTTGCATTGAGCTCCAGGATGCTGCACTGGGTTTGTGTCAGCTGCAGCTCCCTGACAGGGGACCCTTATTTTAGGGGGGTGCAGGGACTTTGTGGGGTATGCAGAGAACAGGCTGGGCACAGAAATCATCCCATGAAAATGAAAAAGCAGTCCCAGCAGTCTTCCCCAGACATTGTTCAACTCTGTGAGGACAATCAATTGTCCAGGTCCAGAGAGATCCCAAATCCATGTCCTCCCAGACTTCACCTCAGCTGTGGTTTGGATCTCTTCCTTGTTCAGGACTCATGTTTCTTAAACCCTTATTCCTGACAGCTGAAGGTTTTCACCATGGCTATGACAGCACTCATCCTAGTATTCCTTAAATTCTAAAATTTAGGATGAGCATATTTAGCTTGGGCATTGCCATATATTAAATATATTCAAAGGAAAAATCAAAATGGCCTATTGCTCCACTCAATGTTTCACTCACTCCTGAAAAACAGCAGATGACAAACCATTTCTTGACTAAAAACTTACTATCGGGCACTTTAAATCCTTATAAAATTTACCCTTAAACCAGATCCTGGCTGAAATTACTCACCAAATTCCACTCAAATTGGAGGAAGATAGTTCCCTAAGCTTTGCCTAGAAGGACACCCACTGAATGCTGAGCAGGAGGATGGAGCTGACTGCTACACACACACATACATGCAGACATCCAGAGAAGATTTAAGAGCCCCTTCTGCTGCAGCTGTTTTCATCATTTAGACCCAATGTTCTCACTCATTGCATGTAGTCATATCAGTCAGACTTACAGGCATGAGGAGGACCTAAAGATGAGTTCAAACCTAAGCCCTCCTCATCCATCTTAGTCATTTTACAGGATTACAGCAGGAGTTTGTCCTTAGAAGTGCACAAATAAGCCTTTCCTCAGTCAGCCCAGAGCTTTAATTTATTGCAGTTCAGCCACTTTGGACAAGATGACAGTGTGATGACAGCAAGCCTGTACCATCAGTTTTTCTGGAAGTACCATGACCATAACTTCTTTGATGTCTCATTAGATTCAAAACTTCTAAAGAGCCCACTGGAGTAGCATTTAAAAAGGGGATGAAAGTTTAGTCCAGTAAGAATGATGCCCCTGAATTCACGGGATCTTGTTATCTTCATTGTTCCTACAGTGATTTGCCTGTCCTGTGACCATTCCTCAGAAGAATTCACATCAATTCTTACATCCTTAACCAAAATAGACACCCACTTTTTAGTGAGCACTTACCAAATTATCTAATGTTTCTGCATTTTTTTACCCTCCATGGGTGGTGAATTCCCTCTCAGAGCAGAGGCTGTGGGTGGGGGTAACTGTTGTGCAGAAGTCTAAGCTCACTAACAAGAAATCTCACAATGATCCCATTGATCCCTTTGATCCAATGCTTAAGATGGGTCCCTAATATTACTGATAAGCTTAGATATCATTTGAGAGAGACAAAACAAATAATACCACAAGAGGAGAGGGAGCACCACACAGAAGAAGAGAGCCTTAGGCACAAGAGTGCAGCTCTCTTTGGTCTGATCCATTTCCAGGTAAAATTGCTAGGTTTTTCTGGGAAGTCCTGACTCTTGAGACATCAATGTGAGAATGAATTCCTTATTTCATTTCTATACACGGCTCTCTCCTCTTGATCCATTTTCACAAACCACGATGTCTTCCTCTTTTACAATAGCTTCCAAATGCAATCTTTAGAGGGGATTTTTTTTGTGTTTGTGTTTCTTTCTATTTGTTCGCATTAGAAACAGTTTTAATATGTCCACAGACCTTTGCAAATATATTGAGTAGAATTCAGGTTTAATCACCAGTAATTAGGGATGAGTCATTGCTACAGAGTTTGCTCTGGTGCAGCTTCTCAGTTTTCTGTCAAAGAATATACGAGGTGGCTGTAGCTGAACACATTCACTGTAACTCTTGTTCCTGGCTCAGGCAGGAGAGGCCAGTGCATGCTCCTGGGTCCTATTTCTTATCTAGATCAGGTATAACAAGAGGTTACATCACTGCTGTGTACCCCAATTCCATCTGCAGTTGTCCCAGGTTCTCCTGGCCCATCAGTCAGTGTGTCGCAAACAGGCACAGGGTTTATGGATTCACTGCAGCATCTCCTCTCCCTCCTGTAAAAGGAGGCATTGCTCAAATGCCAAAGTTACATGGCTGGATTTCCAAAAGCACTGTTTTGATAACTTTGTCCTACCGATAGCCCAGTGAACTGTTGCAACACCAACCCCCAGGTCTAGCAAACTGAATCTCAGCTGATTTCTTGGGAAAATATCTTTCTTTTAATGTGGGAAAATTCACAGATCCTGTGAAGGCCAGGAGAAGTTCAGCATCTGGACTCAGGGCAGCTCCTCCATCCCCACCAGAGACCCAGCTCTGCCTCCTTCTTCTACTGACTGCAGAGGGAGTGGAGGGGACTCAATCCCTGATTTAACACACCAGCACTAGCTGACTGTGTCTTCAGAGAGGGATTGGGGCATGTCATGGTCTTGCAAGATGTGTATGCCATGCTGCCAAGAAAAATCCTCATCAAGGACATCCTGCTGTTTTTACAGCTGTCAATTTTTTTCTTCCTAAAATGGAAGCAAACCTTTGCAGACAAACCCATCCCTGGTGTAAGTACACTGAAGCCAAGTCCAGTATCAATAAATCAGCGCCCTCATCAGAAAAGCAACAGCATGGTTGTTTTTATCTGCTATTATCTGTAAGTTTAATTGGAGTACAAAAAAGTAAGTAAATTTTTAATGACAGCTGCATTCCCCATCTCAGCCTGTTGTATGACCTTCAGATATTGAAAACAAATGAATAATTGAAAACAAATCTTCGACCATGCAACTTTTAGGTGTTTCTGAAGCTTGCCTAAGAGACCTCAAAAGACTCCTTGCTCCTACCAGTAAGCAAATACTTCAGTCAGTTCTGATTTTAAACATTTCTCTTTTAAAAATAATTAAAATCTACTTCTATGCTTCTCTAATATGGAAAAAAAATCTATATAGAAGCTAAATTCTGCTGTTTTTTCCTGTGGCTTAAGTCAAATAAATTGCTGCAGATTTACACTAAGAATTCACTCTCTTTATGTTGGGGGATTTCAGCTTTGGTACTCATAAAATCCATCCACGTTTCACGCAGAGACACGGGATTTTCTTGCAGAAAGAGGATAAATTTATTTTTCCAGAAACGATTTAGCCAGGTCAGAGGTTCTGAGCCAGCCCTGGCCCATTTCAGCTGATGCTCTCTGTGTGTCTCCCGGGGTGGCTCGGGCTGCCCCAGGAATGAGGCTCAGCAGGAGCGTCGGGGCCACCCAGGGAGAAAGGCAGGGATGTGGTGACAGTCGGGACACGCCACACCTCCCCTGCCTGAGCACCGTACGTGGAAACCGAACCAAGAGCCAGCCTAGAGCAGCGTGTCGGTGGAAAAGGCGGGCAAAAAACACCAGGCTGGTCTCCAGTGACCACGGGGATGGGGCAGAGCATCAGCCCAGCAGCCAGTGCCAAGACCTTCATCAGATGCCAAGCCATCACACCTGGCAGAGTGGTGACTTGTCTCATTGCAGCACCAGCTCTGTGGATACAGTTCTTCCCAAATTCTTTTTGCTCAGGGATACAGGGCATAGGAGCAACAACTCTGCCCAGGAGCATTCTTGCAGGAAAAGGGGACACATGAGCAGGAAGTTCACCATCTATATGCATCAAATCCCCCCCATAAAACCCCTCCTTTTGTGTTTGCTCTGGCTCTGAGTCTCACCCCAGCATGGAAGGGGACCAGTGCTGGCCCATCCCAACCCCCAGCTGCTCCCCAGCTGCTGCCCAAAAGTTTGGGGCACATTTCCCAGCTGTGGGGCTGAGCCAATGTGAAATGCTGCACATTGCAGCCAGGCCCAGGACACTCACCAGTGTTTTAGAAGAAGCCCCTGAGATTTCCTTAGTTGGAAGAAAAAACATTCTCTGAATTCCCTGCTTGGGCTTTTGCTTTGTCTTAAAGGAAAATAGCAGGGGGCACGGAGGGAGAGTCTCCTGTCCAAGGGGCTGTGTGGGAGAGAAATCACTCCTGGCATTGCTAACAATTACCTGTGCAGCAAGCACAGAGTGGCAGGGAAATGCTGCCCTCAGCAAATCCCGGAGCTGGTGACAGAGCAGGAGAATGGGCTGTTGACAGGAGCACACACATGTGCTTTAACACAAGTGCAGTTGCTTGTTGCAGATAAACCCTCGTTAGTCGACACCCACACCCTCGATCCGGTGCTCGCAGGTGTCATCACCCTGGCTGGGCATCACACTCGTTCCACTCAGAGGGCCTTGCTATTTCTGGAGTTTTCCTCATTTTAAATGCCTCTTCAAAAGGTTATAACTGATTGCTCCTGCAGGTCAAATCTTTCCCAGTGCTGCACAGCTGGAAGTTGCCCTGGGCAAAGGGCAATTGCAAAGGCTTTTCTGGAAGAGCTGACGTTTTGTTTTCACTTTCTGTCTTTTAACTCTGAGGCTTTAGAAGGAAGCAGTGCACACAATAATGTGAAATATTTAATTTATACATATGCCATTTCATGTTTGCTACTGGGTAGAATTTCAGTGACATTGAGAAAATCATTCCTCAGGGCAAACCAGTCATTAACTATCAATTTCCCAGTGTGGCAGGAGACACTTCTACTGTTTGTACCAGATTGAAGCCCTTTTACTAGTGACATCTCACATAATTGTTTCCTCCTACTTTATGCCAGCAAGTGACAATTCACTATTGAATTAATCATTACCTTTACAAGGAGCTATGGGGTTTTACTGTGAAAAGTTTTAAACTGATAGAGGATTCATTTAAAGTTTAGTAGATTTTAAACTGAATATTCAATGAAGTAAATAACTTGTGCTCCGGTTATTAGAGTGAAATATATTCTTCTTTCTACCCACCTGAAGCACTTTCTGAATTGTTTAATTAGCTAAATCAAGCAGTATTTCCTAAAAATGGAAAATGCCACATGCGGGAATGTGAGGGATCGACAGCTTTTGAAATAAACAGGAACTGAGCACTATATCCCTAAAATATCTTTGCAAACCTCAGACCGAAACCATATTCCTTGACCCCAGCCTGAGCGAGGCATCCAGCCCAGATTTCTCTCCTTATCCTGATTTTCATTTTGAATGTGCATTTTACCTTCAAGAAATTAATCTTTTAAATATGAATTGCTTTTCTGAGATGCCTGGCTACGATAAAAGACTCCAGACACTGCCAGGAATGAGATTACAATAAATATTGGTATTTGTCATGATTTGTTGCCTCTTTGCCATTTTATTTTGTTTTGAACAGGAATAATCTGGGCCATGCACATTAGACACATGTGGCTTCTGCATTCACAGGCACAGAGAGAGCAAAAAGGAGCAGCTTCGTTTCAGAGGTGCCAGGTTGTACACGCAGCCCATAGTTATGGGAATAGTCATTTCCATCTGTTCAGCAGGAGATGACTCTCTCCTTTGTCAGATTTTGAGGAAACTGGAATTCCTGCTTTTGAGCACAGCTGGCCAAAACTCATCCTCCCCATCCCCACATTCCAGCTTGGTTTGGAGAAGGCATTGCAAGACCAGGCAGTGAAGTTGCAGCTGAGGCCAGGGGCAGCAGCCGCAGCCCCCAGGGTAACCGAGTGCTCCAGACATCCCTGCTCACAGACGGAGCCCACGTGGTACCTCTGGGTCAGGAAAGTCCTGAGTTACTGCTGACTGAAAGGTGGGGAGGCAGAAATTGAGGACATCTCCTCACCTACCCCATCCCCATGCTGCTCCCATGCCCCCAGGGTGGACCCCAGCCCACAGGGGCACCAACCCGTCGCTCTCACCAGCTGCTCCCACGGCTTTCAGAATAACCCAGGAAAGGGCAAGCCAAAGCAAACTGTCTTTTGCCTTTAGGAAGAGTTTCTCAGGCCTTGTTGACAAAGATAACATTTAGTTTTTTTGGAAATTAGATGTGTAAAGCCCCCCCCCCAAGTGCCCCTCCTCCCAGCCTGCCTGTGGCCCTCATGTGAGTCGTGTTTGTACACATTTGGTCTGCTACACATTCGCTGTGATTTCTCTTGATTGAATAAAGCACTAATAGGAATCAAAACAAATGCCACTCTTTGTCCCTTAAGCATGTCTGGAGCTACATAAATCATCTGACATGACTGCTGGAAAATGGAAATGGTGTAAAACCATACACATGGTGCCATATGACTTACACACAGTTTCATGATCAATCAGCATCAAATTAAAAGCAGGAATTATTATTGAAGTTGAAATGAAGTACAGATAGCAAATGCAAGTACTTACAACTTCTGGGTCACGCTTGAGAAAGGAAATGATGCTAAGAGCTATAACTGGGTCTTTTTCAAAGGAGTATCTAACAAGAACTCAAAAAACCTCTAGAAGGAAAAGAGTCCTATGGCTTACCCCCAAGGAGCAGCAGAAAGCAGAGAGCTAAGGAGGTGCAGGCTGGGGGCTGACCTTCCTCTCCTGTGCCATTTTTTGTGGTGCTGCCTCAGTTCCTTAAATCTGTAAAAGGGGCTGATATTCCCAGGAGCTTTGAGGATGGGTCAAAGCAAGAGACTGGAAGGCACAGACAGACCCTGCACAGCACTGCAGAGGGTAAAGCATGAGAGGACTGACAGGAGCCTGTTGCTCGTTGAACCTGACCCTGGCCATGCACCCTCTTCTCAGCAGACACCCTGGGAGGGGCTGAGGCTGAAGGGACATGCCACAGCAGTGCTAGACTGCACTGCATTCCTCCTCCTGACCGTCCCAGTGAAGGGTGTTGTTCCCATCACAGTCCCTGTCTCCCATTGTATTGGTCTTTTGATTGCATTAAGATTTTCCAGGAAATCTCCTTTCCAGCAGATAAGCAGGTCCCTCCCAGCCCACCCCATCCCATGGTGTCCGGGCAGCAGGATCCTCTACATCCCACAAGTCCTGGGGCAGTCGGAAGGAGTTTTGGGCTGGGAGGGCTGCAGGGAAAAGTGTGGTGCTGCTGATAATTTAAACCTCTTTTCCCATTGCACCACAACCCATGATACACCAAGGATTGCAAGATCCTCAGGTGCTCACTCTCATTTAATTTAAATTTGAGGAATTTTTCCTTTGAAATCAGAATATCTACCCATGTCTTTGAGCAGTGCCTTAGAAAAACAGATCTCCTTTGAAAAACAAGAGAAGCAGACAAAGTCAATTCCTAGAGATTTGGGGTTCAGTGGACACGGGGATGTTTTCTAAGTTTTGAGGGTTTGGGATTTCTTCCAGTGTTTCAGGTTGAACTAAATGAATCAGGATAAAATGAGGATTAAAATTTTGCCAAGAAAATTACTTTTTCATGCAGCTCTTTTAAAGGGATAGTTCTACCCAGGGGCTCTTGTCTTAGGCCTCATCAATGCAAAGATACAAAGAAACACATATTGGCATTTTGAGATAACATGGAGTTATGAATTATATCCTCTCACGTTTAAAAAACGGTTGCTTTGAGGAAGCTTGTTTGGCTTTGCTGGTTTTCTTTAACCTCATTAATTTCTGTGGCAAAACTTACAACCTCACAAAACCAGGACCCACACCCGGAGAGTGCCCAGACCTAATTCCAGCCCTAAGGTGGGGGATCATTCCCACTGAGCCAGGAAAATCTTCCTCCAGGCACTGAAGCTGCTCACAGGAACGTGGCTTGGCTGAAGAGGTGCCTGGATGAGTGGAGTTGCAGGGGACAGGAGGCTGCCAATTCCTCTGGGCCACAGCGTCATCTTGGGTGCTTCTACCACTGTGAACTGAGAGAGCACCAAAGCAAATGAGAAGGCAGCACTAATTATGGTTGGGAAAAACCTAGGACTCGCTGCTGCTCTCACCAGACTTGTTGTTTAATTATGGAAATATTCCCATTAATAAATGAGATACAACATGCAAGAGCTCCTGCTCCCTTGAACACCTTAAATATTCTTTTATCACCTGTCTGTGTTCCACTAAGGCACTTTCCAACAGCATCACAAGCTCTCCTGAAACACTCCACTCCTTGGTCTTCTCACCTGCAGCAACCCCAGCAGGCTTGATCCTTTAAGGATTACAAACCTTCTCATTTTCTGCATGTTTATGGCCATTTGCTCTGCTGCCAAAACTTGTGTTTTGTTTTTCTTTAAGTTACTATTTTCTAGAGAAACATGAATTTCACTTGGAGTGCCACGTCCCTTCACTTGAGCCATGTTTTGACAGGAACACCACAGACCCCTTGAATGTCAAGAAAAAGCTTGTCTGACTTTTAAAGTCGTATTTCAACAAGTCCTTCAATTGTTCCATCAAACTGGGGGGGAAGGGAAAAAAAGGTAAAACAAACAAGGTGCACTTTTGCTCTGCCTTTAAAAGAGAAATACTCCTCCCCTGTCCCTCTACTGCTGATTCAGGCAAAATGCCAACCTGGGAGTTCAGTGAATTACCACTTTTTTAGCAGAGCTGAAAAAGAATGTTTCCCCTTTGTATGGATAGTCCTGTGAGGGCCAAACTCAGCCCAATATCCCCAGGGTGAGAGAGCTCCAGGGGAGGGAGGTCCCAAACAGTGTCCCCAAGTGGGGACCGAGCCACCAAGGGCCCACAGCTTCTCCTAGCTCCCCATCTGCATCCAAATGTGGCTTGGGACTGGGGAGAGAGAGGGAAGAGAGGGTGTTTTTAAAGTAATATATGTATAAATAAGGAATAAAACAAATATTGCCAAGGGTCACAAGTCCAAAAAAAACCCAAAGTGAGCCATAACGTTATGAAATCCAGGCAGCACATGGGATCTCTTCCTTTGCTGTTCACATTACAACCGGCACTCAAAAAAGTTCACACCTGTGCTGGGAACCTTGCCTAAAAAAAGCCCAGCCAAATATTTGAAACAAACACATTTTCAGACTTTTCTAACCCCAAGGCATTTTCACAGGCATTGCCAAGGCTCCAAGTCAAAGCACGGAGAGGAGAACAAACAAAACATCCCTCAGCCAAGCCCAGCTCTCCTGCCTCGTGCAGAGCCCCCCCAGTGGGATGACCACAGCCAGGCTGGGGAGCTGGATTGGGCTGGGGATGGGTTTCCTAAGGAAAAGGCTCCTCCAGCTCCCAGTCCCACCCTCTGCCACGGGAGGAACATTATCCTCTCAGCATCTCCAGGTGGAAGGGAAGAGCACCCTGACTCCAGCAGCCTCTGAAGCTAAGAAGGACCAGCTAATGCCATTGCAAGACATTGCTATGAAATGTAAAAATGGTCTAGAAACGCCGAGCAGCGAGGCAAGCAGAGCGTGCTGCTCTCAGGGAGGTGTTCTGCGAGGTTTGACAGCAGCCTAGTAACTCCGTGTCGCCAAAATATTGCTGGGGTTTCCAACCTGGCAGAGCCCTCGGACTGCATGGAGACCAGCTCTGTCAACAAACAAAGCCACCCCTCGGTGCTGCTCTCGGTTTAGTTAAGCACATCTTCCTGAGAGAAACAGAAAGGTAATTCCTCGGCTATTTATAGAGGAATTTACAGCGCCCCGAGCTGCCCGCTGCCCTTGCAAAGTCCCTCGCTTGCCCTGCAGATGCCTGGGCTGTGTGTTGGAGCCCACCTTGCTCAGTGTGCAGCTCCTGCCAAGCAGTGTCCAGACACCCAGGCAGCCACAGACAATCAGCAGCGTCCCTCGTGGGATGGCTGCACCTCCTGTGTGGTCCTGCCCTTCAAAGCACTGAGACTCCAGCCCAGACCAGAGTAGGAAACACTCGGAGGTGGTTTGTGGGGAGGACAAACTCCCCGCTGGCCATCCCATGAGGAGCTGGACTGTGCTGAAAGCCTCTCTGTGTGTTCTCTGCCTCCCTCGGGAAGGGCACAGGGGAGGGGATGGCCCTCCTGGCCATCACTCACCCTGCCAGGTGTGGGGCTGGACATGTGAGTTAACTCAGCCCTCTAATAAATGCTCCCTGTGGAGGAGCACAGAGGTCCCTGTGCCAGCCAAGCCAACAGCTCCAGCAGGTTAAGGCGAGTTTCAGAGTCATCCCCATGAGGCATCGATGGGTGGCAGACCCACCAGTGATGGTGTTGGCTCCCAAACACCTGGAGGGAGGCTTTAGGTTCAGACCTGTCCTGCTGGGGTGACACCAAGAGCCTCACAGCCCTGTGTGGAGGCTGCTGGCCTCATCTCATCAGCAACACTGACAGGAGCTCTTGGTGGGGATGAATCAGTCACATCAGCCCCATTTCCTCAGTGGGTGATGCTGAGGGAGAAGACTTTGGTCAATATAGTCTTCAGGCTTCTTCTTAACACAGGACATCAGGCTCCCTGGGTAAAACTAGTGCTAAACTTACAATCTTTGGATTTAAGGACAGAAAATTGAAAAAGACCTCTGAATCCAGCCTCCTGCTATCACAAAAACAATCACAAAATCTCTTTCAAAGCCAAAAAGTTTCTTTTGGAAAACCAAACAGTTTTAGCTGTCATTGTTCACCCCAAGCTTGTAGGAGGTTTCCAAAGCCAGAACTCAGCCCACCAGCATCCCCTTTCACAGTTAAGGAGAAACGTAAATATATCAAAAGCTCCAAAAGAAGGTGGGGCACACAACTCTTGGGCTGGAATAAGCCAACAAACAGTTCTTGCTCCTGGGGCATCTTGTGTGAGCCAAAGAGCTGTTTCAAGAACTGCAGGTGACTAGTGGGGAAGCAAACATCCTCATCTCGTCTTGTGATAGGGAAGAGGCAGCAATACACCACTACACCTCCACTTTCCAGTTATTCTGGGAGAGGATTCAAAGCCCTTGCTTGAATTAGCCAAATCTGTGAGTATCCAGACCCCATGTTCTCACTTGAGCACCTAAAAATCTGAATTTCTAACAGGAAAGGCACTAGGAGACAACAAGGGGGTTAAAGGCACTTTACAAATGCTCCCTTGCAGAGAAGACTTGCTCCCAGGCTACACCGGCAGCGTTTCATGGGAGAAGATGAGTGCAGTTTGTCCCTGAGCTCCATCCCACCAGCCTGGCCTGTCCTGGCTGGCTCTGTGAGTGGTTGACATGGTGCTCTCACTGCTGGTGGCATCTAAAGTGACCTGAGCTGTGGGTCAAATGGTGCCAGCACGGGTCTGACTCTGCATCTGCGCCCATGTCCCCGTCCCCATCTGCTCTGTTTCCCTCCCTGCAGAGTGAAACGTAATTGCATGTTTGTGACTGCTGCACCCTCGCTGGAGTCTCAACAGCTTTGCTGGTGTCTGGGCTCCTGAGGGAATAAACAGAGAGGGGAGAAAGAGCCAAAGCACCAGGGGAAAGGAGGAGGGAGTCGGGGAGCTGCCAACAAGCTCTGCCTCCTGCCTGTTCAGACAAAGCTTGTCTAGCGGCCAAAGCGGCAGAAAAATGCTGCCCTATAAAAGCAGGCAGAGAGTAAGCAGACCAGGAGGTGCCCTCACGGCAGACTGGCCACGGGGCTCTGTGTGCCAGGGCAGTGGGCTGGCCCTGCCACACCAGGCACCAGGTCCTGCTGTGTGTGCTCTGTGAATGATGGAAGGGAGGAGCAACGAGAGACATCTAGCCTTCCTCTTCTTAAAAAGCCCCTCCTGACATTAAAGCAGTCAGGAGCTTTTTGAACAGTCCTTTCTGAAACGCTTCTGCCTCCACCTTTTCTGGATTCAGCCGTGCAGTCTGTCTCCAATCTCAGTGTTGAGTCGAATGGGCTACAGTGTGTCTGCAGAAGCCCCGAGTGGAGCCTGGGATACTGCCTGGGCTGCTTGAAAGCACTTTGAAAATCCCCCAAGGTTCGAAGCTCTGAAAGCAGAGCCCACCAGAGTTGCTGATAGACTTCCCCCTCCTTCCTGCAGGCGTCTGGCTCGCTGCTGAGCTGGGATGACAGTCCTGCGTTTTTGGAGAAGGCAGGGTGGCCACGCAGAGGAGGAGCACAGCTGCAAGTCAGGAGACCCAGGATCCAGCTCCATGGCTCTGGATGTGCTGTGTCCTTTCCCTATTTATTGCTGACAGCATGATAAAGCCTTTTGCAACATCAGTCATCTTAAAACAATAAAGTGCATGAACCAGGCCTAACATCTTTCTTCCAAACACATCACCATTAGTGTCTTCAGATCTGTATGGGCTAACGTAGGTTCTATCGGTCCAATTCTCACAGCTAAGGCTCCTTTAATGGGCTGGACTTTATTTTCCTGGACTACCACACACAGTCACCACCGAAGAGAACAGAGAGGACGTGATGGGACTCCAGAGCACACAGATACTTCTTCGCAACTTTAAAGCTGATTTAATGCTTGCACATCTGTAACACTCTTGGATGTTTTCAGTTCTGAGAATTCACACAGAGGGTTGTTCTTCAGGTGTCCAGAGGAAAGTTTTATGTGTGCAGTTAAAGCACAGAGACAACCCACCCTAACCAGCTCAGAGATGTTGCTTTGCCAAGACTCAGCTAACTGTTGCTTGGTCTTGGTGGCTACTGCTTTTTTTTGTACTTGGCACCCCAGCATCCAAGCCCATCACAAAGTCAAGTTCAACTCCAAGAGCCCAATTTTCCTGCCAGCTATTATTAAACAATGTCCTGAATATTTCCTGATTATTTCCTTTTCTATTTTTTTTTCTTTTTTCTTTTTCTGTTTTTTTTTTTTCCCTGCATGGGAATGTAAAGCCCAGTTTCTACAAATACTCATGACAATGACATCCTGGCTTCAATGCTTGCTTGTGGCTGCCAGTGAAACCTGATGGACTGAGTATCAGTGAAGAGTGGACACAAAGGGTGTGATCACAACTCAGGCAAATTCATGTGAAAATCTCTATGAGAATTCAGGACATTTTTGTGGCATTCAGCCATCACCAGCACTTTGGACTTCTCCCAGCAGCATTGCAGCCAGTTGTGGGGAAGGGGAAAAGCTTGCTCTTCACACAGGAGTTATCAACCCTTCACTGCTAAATTAGGACCAACACAGTTTTGCTTTCCAACACTCAGCACGGCCTGTAAACATCCTAAACACAACCCTCAACCCAAGATGTGCCCTCCAGTCATCCTTGATGAGCTTTACCCCTGCAGCCTCAAAACACAGGGCAAACACCAACCTCTCTGATTTCAGATCCGCTGACTCCTCTGCTAAAGAGCAAACAGCAAGTGGGGCACTGACTTTCTCACTGAGATTTTGAGAGCACTTGGCACAGGGCAGAGAAGCTGAGCTCAGCCAGGTCCTCTGGGTGCTGCTAGAAGACATGCTACTAATAATATTGTCACTGATCAACAAAAATTTAAACAAAATCTTTGTCTATTTCTGTCTTGTTCTTGGGAGTCTTGTTGCCTCTGAAAGAGAAAGCCTGTTGTGGGTGAGGAACAGACACACCTCCCTTTGGTAGTTTCAGTCACCTGAAACACCACCTCCTAAAAAACATCTTCATCAAGACAGTGTTTATTTGCTGCAGTGAACATGACAATAAAATCTGTTTAAGCACTATAAAATTTAAATAGTACATCAATTACATCATGGCTACCAAACTGCCAGGGTGTTTGGGTTGTTGGATTCACAGAACTCCAGCAGGAAAGGCTCTGTAAATTCAGTCAACTTGTGATGTTGCAAGATGTCGGGTCATGTCCTTAAAATGTGTCATTTCCTTTTGAAAATTTGGCTTACCAGAGGTTAATAAACCACCCACTCCTGTGAGGAAGTGATAGTGCCTCGTGACACCGCCACCTCAATGTCCTCTGATGTGGATGTGAGGACACAGTTTGGGGTTGGTCCCACAGGCACTGCTGGGTTATGATTGCCACAGCTCTGGCTGGGGCTCACACACAAGACTTTTATCATATTATTTCACAGAAATAAAATAGCTGGCAGCAACCCACCAGGCAAATCCCCCTTTGCTCAAGGATAAAATGAAGAGAGGACAGATCCAGGCAGACTCCAAAACTCTCACTGGTCATCAGCCAGCTCAAAGCTGGACACATCAAAGGAGTCAGTGACCCTTACCTGGTACGAGGTTCCGGCAGTGCTCATCTGCACCAGATATTTACACAGTCCTGACCTGGCATCAGGGCAGTGGTGCCCAGTGAATGATGTTGGCAGGAGCAGGAGGCTGAGCCCAAGCACCTGAATGCAGCTGTAAATGCACTGACACATTTTTGGGGTTATAATCCGAGCTTTTTTCCCTGCCATCCATTGCTGACATTTCATTAATCCCTCCTGCATCACCAAGTGCTCTAGCTGACCTTAAATGCAGTCCAAAACCCACTGGAGCTTTTTGCAATCTCCTTTGAGGGACATGATAAACTTGTTCTAGTAAACCAAAGGCAAATGGCTTCAGTCTGACCTGATGTAGCTCTGCTGGGATCAGTCTGACTTGGCCAAAGAAAAGACAAATATTCTCTCTGCACAAAACAAGACAAAACTGCAAAAAAGTTGTTCGACAGCTTTTTGTCATACAGAGGCACTTTCAGGGTTGTCAGGACTTGAAAGAAAGCGCTACTAAATAATATTTGACTGGAGTATTATGTCACATGAAGTAAACATCATCTGTTGCCCTGATGGCTTGCTTTGGGTTGGAAAACAACCACCACTGCCAAGGCACCCAGAAAAATTCCTAAAACAGGCTCTTGCCCAAGTGCTCAGAGCAGAGTTTTTCAGGCTCTGTGCTGCATTTGAGCCCCTGGCAGAGCTCACCTCCCAGCTGGGAGATGGACAGGCAGATGCAGAGGACATCGGAGCGCTTTCAAATCCCATCAGGCTCAGACAGATGAGTAGAGCTGTGTCCCACCCATTCCCTGATTCCCAGATGTGCATGAACAGCCTTTGAGGTTGGGGAAGGGCTTCCAGATATGGGACAATCCCAATCAGTCACTCATATGGAGGCCTACAGTGTGGTGCCAAGTGTGCAGAACCACAGGGAAAAGAAGAAGAGGTGTACAGAGATTGTGGCTGTGGCAAAGGACAGATTTACTTGATGTTATTGGTAGAGAAATGAAAACAGCAGAGGAGCCACTCCAAAAAAATCACCCTGGAAATGAAACTGCTCCGAGGGAGAAAAAAGATGCAGCAGGAAGAGTCAAAACCAGAAGGCAGTGTTGGGTTAATGGTTGGACTCAATGACCTTAGAGGTCTTCTCAAGCATCAATGATTCTATGATTTTGATTGGGAGGGGAATACAACCTGATACATCAAGGAGAAAAAAATTCTTAGGGTGAAGAGCTGCTATAAAGAGCACCCTGGGGTGTGCATGCACCAGAAAAGGGTTTTGTCTCCCTCTAGGAATGTCCCTGTCCAGGAGACACCAGGAGGTGCAGAGGGGCAAACACCATCCCCCTCTCCACAGCACGAGGAGAAGCTGTGAGTGTCAGGATGCAGGGATGGTCTGTTCAGTGACACAGACAAGCCCTTGAGCAAATCAGACTCTGGACAGTGCAACGAACAGCATGGCCACCCAAGGACACCCAAAACATTGCAAATAAAGTCAGCATCTTCAACTCTGGGCATATGAAGAGCCCCTGGAAAATTCAAGTTATCTTGGAAAAATTCCAGCCAATGCTGTTGAAGTCACTACACCTCATGGAGGTTTGGCACGTGCAGACTCACTCCTGCAAGGAGAAATCATAGTTTTGAGACATGCCTGCTTTCCCCCAAAATCCCTGCACCCCAGGAAACTCCCATTGCACAGGGAAGCTGTCAGAGAGTCTGAGCTGACAATGGGGTTGGCTTGGGAATGGCTGTGATTTTTACAGTGCTAAATTTGATAGATTACCAGGATTTATTCTGTTTGTTTTTTTAAGGAAAACGTTTTATGGAACTCAAAAGTATTTTGCTAACGAAAATAAAAAAGCCACTTTCAGAAGGCTTTGTGAGCCACCACAGAGACAAATGTTACTAAACTCAGTGTTTAATGGGGATTAGAGACACAAACATTAAATACCAACAGGCAACACAACCTCCAGCATGGGAAGTCCCCAAGCCATTGATTGCCATGGATCAAAATTATTGCCAAGGGTGGTATCAGGACAGTCTTGCCTTGTCCTTAGGCTTTTTCTCTGAGCATCTTCTCCATGATCCCAAACACGAGGCATGGCCAAGCTCTGGCCTGACCCAGGGGAAAGGTCCTCACCTACGTGCAAACACCCGCCACATGAAGGATCCCATTTTGTGGTCAGAATGCAAACATCTCCTGGAGATACCGGGGATTTTTCCTTTGGATTAAGTACAAAGGCCTGGTGGTGGTTTACAAATAAATGCCTTAAAGATAAACGCATGAAGCTTTCTGTAGGAAAAGTAGTTCTTGCAGGAAGAGAAGGAAAAGCAAATGTGAGCTAATCGGGGCAAAGACAGAACAAATGAGTTCATGGCCAAAAACCCCCTAAATTCATTGCCATAAAAGATAAAAACTGAATGAGTAATGAGAGCAAGCTCCATCACAGTGGGGGGAAAACTGCATAAAAAGGCAGAGGTCTTTTCACCAAACAAATCTTTTCTACAGGAGGAAAAATGGGAAAATATAAGAAACACAATTATCCATCAACAGCTTAGCCAATTTTCTCTTAGTGTCCTGTATAATAAATAAACACTTTGGGAAATACAAAGGGAGAATTGTGTACTGGACCTGACAAACACATGATGGACATTAGTAATGGAAATTCAAGTCTTTCCAGCCAGGCAGACATGCCCCAGGAAGGGGCCATGCTGTTACTGATGGGGAAAGGGGAGAGAAGAAAAACAGAAAGATGAGCAAAGGAAGCCATCAGTGAAGTTGGGGGAATAGAAAAAAAAAAATCTCTTCAGTTAGGTCAGGCCACTCTCCCTGATGCCTTTGTCTTGATCCAGAGGTGCCTGGGAAGTGTGAGCATCTCTCCTAAATGAGCTTGAATAGGGCAAGTCAGTACAAACCTCACTGCAGAGGGGCTCCCCTGGCTGGGGCAGCCTCTGCCCGTGCCCAGCCTGTCGTGGCTGCAGACCCTGAGCCGGGACAGCTCCACACCTGCACGCCTGGGTGGGTGTGTGGGAAATGACGTTTTTGGGGATGATGAGGAGAAGTGAGTGGCTGCTAACCACAGCAGAGATGGAGCACATGGGATGCTGGCCAAGCCAAGGTCGGGGCTGTGCATCATTGTGAGCTCTGCTAATGCTTCCCTGAATAACAGGAGCGTGGCTTGGCCACAGCTGGGCTGTTCCAGTGGTCCCCAGCCCCACTGGCTGGTGGGAGACTGCATACAATCCCAAAGCAAGGAGAAAGCCACATGCCTGGAGATAACCTTCCCCATTCATTCATCTGCACAGCCTCCCCTGCAAACTAAATGATTTCCCTGCGTTTATTTTATGTAGCACTTTTCAATGGTTACGGCTGTCAGATGCTTTCAGTGAGAAGACACTGTTTTTTCAGTTGCTGTTGCCAAAACTCAATTATCGGGGCTTAAATTTTCCAAGTGAGCATCTGCTTCAGCCTAGATCTTGGGGGGAAAACACTTGAAACATATCTCGTGTTTCGTAGAGTGAGCTCATGGAAAACAGGGTTGTTTTGTCTACGTTAAAAAAAAAAAAAGAATCCTCAGTGTTTCACAGAGAAGCACAAACATTTCCATACAACAGAGTGAAACATTAAAGTTTGCTGGAGGAGACAGGAGTTTGCAAGTTCAGAGCTATGAGAAGGAAAACATCCACGCTGGGGAGGCTGAGCAGTGGCCAGGACATTTTCCCTGTTTCTCCAAATGGAGATCTGCCGTTGGACAGACCCACTCCTGGGACAGACCCAGCACCCCACTGGAGACCCAGGGCACGTCCTCCTTGGAGCAGTCATCAGAGCCTGGCTGGCTGGAGCAATTGCACATGTCCACGTATGCATCTGCACGGCTCTCCTTGCTGCTCAGCCTGAGCACACAGAGTTTTGCAGGGCAAATGCAACGTGGCCACGTCTGGAGAGCACTGTGGAGGTACTCTCCAGCTAGTTCAAGATGCAGCTGTGATTACATCATTTATTAATTTGTGGTAGAGACAAGTGTCCCATAACTCAAGACGAAGAGAGATTTCTAGTGCTTTGACACTGGAGATTAAACAGAAATAAACATGAGTATCAGTAAGAGCAACTGGAAGATTGCAGGAAGGGTAAGTGGTTAAGACCAGATAAAGATCAGTTGTGTTAGCCCATAACAAGGATTTAACTGGAGGGAGGGGAAGGGCATATAGAGACCGTGACAAATCGACAAGTTCTTCAGTGTTTATGAATAAAGGATGTATTTAAAAGAATAAAGAGCGTTTCTAGAGAGGGGAGGTGTGTGCAGGCTGTGGTTGTGTATAGCCCACCGACTGAGTGTGCTGCATTTTAGACTTGAGTGTCTTGGAAAACGGCTCTGAGGTCCCTCATACCAGCACGTGCTGTGAAACCTGAGGGGTTAGGTAATACCTCATTGCCCAAAGCCCTCTCCAAGGGACAGCGATGTTTCCACCAGACTCAGCAGCTGCCTCCAGGGCACACATGTATCAGTAATGAAATCCTACTGCTTTCTAAATGTTTTGAAAACAAGTACACAGAAAAGCCCATAAACAAGGACAGTAGCAGTAGATACATTGTTCTGGATCTTTATAGCCTGTTCGGGAGCAGTTCCATATGGGCTCTGCCACGCATTCCACAAGGGATAAAATCCTGTGTAAAGCAATGTCAAAACCTTCCTAAAACCGTCCTTGGTTTCTTGGGAGC
This sequence comes from Formicarius rufipectus, assembly GCA_013399695.1. Lineage (NCBI taxonomy): Eukaryota > Metazoa > Chordata > Aves > Passeriformes > Formicariidae > Formicarius > Formicarius rufipectus. Next base: position 836,867 of record VXAU01003789.1, read on the forward strand.
CCAGTGGCCAAGGTGTTTTCCAGGGACTGATCACCCTCCACACCCTTAGCAGGGTCTCTGGGACAGCTCCGCTCTGGAGACTGTGGTCAGCAGGGTCTGATCACTCCAAACCCTCACCCACTTTGTTTTGGCCTTTTTAAGATCTGAATTGTCAGATGTGCTTGACAACAACCCAAATACTGTCTGTCTTTGCCACTGCTGAGGGGGTGCAAGCACTTGGAGATAACATTTCCACAAGTCAGGTGTCAAACTGAGGATGACACAACACAGTTTTAGTAGGGAAGCCAAGAAAATCAAGATGTTTTAAGTCAATGAGTGACTAAATAAAATAACCAATAAAATTGAACCAATATGAATGTTTCAGGAAAACATTCATGTCTCCTCCTTACATTTTGAAAAAAATGTCAAATAATGTCTTCAATGCATAACATGGTTTTTCTTCATTCAAAACAAAATAGTTTGCATCACCTTTGGGTTACTCAGGCTTACTTTTTAAAAAGTTTTCTCTTTTCAAAATTTCTTTTTAATTCTGGCCTAAAATACACTCAAATCTGACGGATGACAAAACGAAGTGTGAGGATTTTCCAAAACTTTTAGTAGAAAAAAATTAAAGGTTTGACAAATTCAGCCTCTGTTCACAAGAGCTCCAGATCCTCCAAACACTAATTTTAGAACTGTGTCCTTCACTTCAAAGATTCACCAGCCCCCTCTCAGCATCTCATCTGTATCCTGATGGCAACAAGGCTCAGAGGAGAAGCTCAGGCACATCAGTGTGGACACTGTTCGTGTCTGTCCTGCACCTGCAGGACAACCTCTCCTTGCTGAGGGATACTGGTGCCACAGGAGTGCCCACAGCAGTGCCAGCCTTGACACCCTGCAACACCTTGCCCCAAGACTGCAACTACCTATAGGCAGAAGCACATGCTTAAAAAACCTCCAGGACTGTGCAAAAAAAAAACCCATAAATGCTCATAAGCCTGAGGAGTTTCACTGATTAAATTGGGCACATTCACATGAATGAACTTCTACAAGTCTTCTCACGAGTGTTAAAGAAACACCAAGAAGTATCTGTCTGGTAGGAAAGAGCTCCATTTCTTGCAGTGCCGTGGGCTCCACATCCTGAAAAGCTCAGCAAGGACCAGGCTGCATGGAGGACAGGGACGATTCCCTGGGCTGTTCTTAAAGGGCATTTTAAAAGTATGGCCAGCACGTGGAAAATACTTGGAACAGCTTTCATAAAAAAGGTTTTGTTCTATCTGTTGGAGTGAAGATATTTATGGTGTCTGCTGTGTCATTCCAGATTTGTCATGGGCCATTAAATATCCACCTGGATATTGCATCATTTAACTACTGGAATGCGTAAGCATTTCTGCTGCCCGTGAAAGAGCAGCTCTGAGCTGCACAGAAAATAAGTGCATTGCTCCACTTTAACAAATAAATCAGAAAGTGGAGCAGATAATACAACTGTGTTCAGTTGGGGTGGACTGACTGTTATGTGTATTTATTTTTTTTAACTGCTCATGACAAGAATGTGAGTTGGGGCTGTATATATTATTTCTGGCCTTTCCTTGAGTTTGTTAATCTTCTCCGGGTGTCAGCAGCATTTTGATGATCCATCTGGGCAGGTCTCTCCTCAAACCAGACATGGAACAAACATGGTCAGAAGCTTCACACACAAGCAAAAGTCTGGTATGGACATAAAAAGCTCATCCTGATTCCAGTCCATGCTCCAAACTTTGTGCACCTGAGGGTGGAAAGCCATTGTTCAGTCAAGGTGGCTCCAACCTGTCAAGATCTGGAGCAGGATTCTGAAACAGGATCTCAAATTCTGCTTTTGTGCATGAGATGGCCACACAAAACCCAATGTTTTTTTGCAATCCTGATGCCTCAGAGATGTGCCCAGTTTTAGCTAAGGCTTTTCAAACTTGCCTCTTGTGCTGGCTGGTCCAGCTGCCTCACACTTGTGTTCAAGCACCATCCACCTCCCCTCAAGGTGGTTGGCGATGCCAGGGGGACTCTGGGCAACATCCAACATTGCTACAAACACCAGCACACTAAAGTGGAAGGTAAGACCCATGGTTACACAAGGCACTGAAAGGGATATCTCCTCAAGAGAAAGCACCTAATGTAATTCATGACTACAGACCTCTTTGGTGGTCCTGGTTTGTCCAAGATTTTAAAAAATGCCTCAAACTGAACTGATGGAAACAAGGTGATATTGTGGCTGTACTGCAGTTGGATGTTGGCACAGGATGTACAAACCCAGCAGGCAGGGACAGCACTGGAAAGACCTGATTCTGCCAAATCTAGGGGGTTTTAAATACTTTTTTTTTTTTCCCCCAGTCCTCAGCGGGGATGGTGGAAAGGAACCTAAGGCCCCTACAAAATCAAAATGTAGTTGTAGAGGGTTATTAGAGAAACAAAGTGGTTTCAGTGGGAGGAATTTAGCCAAGCGTGGGGGAGAGCTGGAGTGTGGGTTTTGGGGCTGGCTCTCCCGGGGCAGCTTGTGAGCTGAGCACCCTGCTCAAGGGCCAGCAGCCCCACGGCCTTTGGCCATGGCACACATCCTCTCACAGAGTCCCCAGGGAATGTGGATGTTGGGAGCACGTCAAAGAGGTCAGAAAATCTGGCAGGTCTCTGCCCGGATGACATCAGTTTTGGAAGAACTTCGTAGGAATCAAAATCCCGCTGGGGAGAAAGCAAATGTCGGCAGATCCTCAACTGCAGGGGAAGGAGCAGCTCTTTCTGCTGGAGGGTTTTCTGGTTCTCCGCAAGCCACCCTGCATGGCCAGGCTCCATCACCCATTTATTGCCTCCTGGTTGTCACCAGAGCAGCAGCAGCAGCTGCAGAGGCGTAGGTTGGTCTCAAGTAGGATGTTCTTCCCTCCCAGAGCTGCAGGTTTTCTTTTGTAATTCCAAAGGATTGGACCCTAAATCTGGTGTGTTTCCTATAAAAAGCTGCTCACAACAGCGGCCCCCACCCTCCTCCCCTGATATCAGCAGCATGGAGCAGCAAGCAGGCAGAGAGGAAAGAAACAGAATAAGATCAAGTTCTCTCAGAATAATTTTATCAGTGATTTCAAAGCTGCTTGACCCTTCCCAAGCCCAGCAGAGGCAGGTGTTCCCAGTTTACTGTAAACCACCAGAGAAGTGTGAAACAACTCTCACTGTACTAGGCCATATGGACAGAAAATCTGCCTCCAGGACAAATGTATTTAAAACAAACCAATTCTCAAGACACGCTCTAGGTTTAACCTGTAAAGTAAGCTCTGTGGCACTCATGTTGGAGGGGAGGGGAGAACTGTTTTCCTTGGCATTTCCCATCCCTTTTTGCCTCAGCTGCAGACAGAAGGAAAGCAAAACACACATGTGGTCCCCAGGAGAGAAGTGGAGAGGGAGACTGTGCAGGGGTTAGGATGCCATGGAGCTCTAGAAAGCCTTGCCAGTGCGACCCAGCATGAAAGCAGCAGCTCACTGCAAAAACCAGAGCAAGGAGCCCTGAGTAGATATTGCAAAGGACAGAACAGGAAATCCTTGGTAAAAGGTGCAAGCAGACTGTTGATGCAAGGCAGAGAATAGACAAACAAATAGACACCAGGTGGAAAAGTGATGAATCCAAAATTTCCACCCTAAAAGCATTGTCTCACTACTGCTTTGCCCACTTAGACTCGATTACCTGACTTCATCCAACAACCAGTGAAGACCACAGGGTGCTTCAAATTGGTTATTCCTACAGTTTAAATACATCAAGATCCCACATGGCCAGTCATTACAGAGGAAGCAGGAACCTTGGCAGTGGGCCCCACCTGTCCTGATAGCTAAACATCAGCAAACAACAGCAGGTAAAAACCAGGCCGATATTTGCTTTGCTTCTTTCCCAGACTAAGATCTGACTAGCAACAGCTGCCTACTTTATGGCTGTCTCTTTTTATTACTTTATTCCCCTCCATGCCCCCCCCCCCAAAAAAAAGGAAAAAAGAAAGAAGAAAAAAAAAAGGCTAAAATTTATGGCTAGAAGAAACCGATTACTGTTGGCAAGTGAACTGAAGGGATCAATTGTTCCATACGGCAAAAGCCAAAGAACTCGGGGCTCTATTCACAAGAAAAGACTGATGTGCTAAAGGGCATGGAAATGCCACTTTTATTGTGTGGCGGAGAATTTTCACATTTGAATCCAAATTCCATAGGAAAGCGTGGTATGCAAGAGCCCCAGCTCCAAGGGCTGGCCAGACGTGTGCGAGCGGGAAGCGTGTGCGCGGGAAAAGCAGAATGCCCTGAGCACAAAGGTCCTGTGTTCGTGGCCTCCCAGCACAATGCCAGCCTTTCACACAGGCAGGGAATTGTGTGCAAAGTGCCTGGAAGTCAGCACCAAATGTGCTCAGACACAGGCAAAGCCAGAGCAGTGATCTCCCTCTCTTCACCCAGCACGGGCTGTTGGGTCTGTTGCTGGTGGTGGTGCAAGAAAATTTGGTCAGACTCTTGAGAAGCCCTTTTATAAGGGTGGGAAGGTAAACCCCTCGTGCTTCTGTGTTCAGGAGAAGGAGTAGGAGTCCTCAAGCTGAGCAGGCTGGGGTCACGTGCCCGCAGATGGGAGCAGGGATGTGGGACGGGATGAGCACAGGCATCGGTTAAAGCATGACGGGAGAAGTCATTGGAGGTAGGACATGAGGAAATAGGAGAGCCTTGGCTCCAGGACAGACATGCAAACTGCTCATGCATTTGTACAGTGGGACATGTTGACAGAGCAGTTAAGCACGAGGGATCCGAAGAAGCCAATTCAAGCCGTATTTTTGGACGTGCATCAAAGGCAGCCCCCGACTGGGAAGAGGAGGGTTTGAGGCACAGCGCTGTCCTCTCAGCCCCACGTGCTGAGCTCACTGCAGTGCTGTTCCCAAAGGTTCTTGGTGCTGGGTGCCACACAGAAAGTGGGAACAGATGACTCTTGCTCAACACTGGCCATTAATTATCGTCTGATTTGGTGCTTTTCAGTAGGCAGCTGTACAACAGCAGAGAGGCAGAGAGGAGTTTTGCTTTCTCCTTTTTCAAGCAGAAAATGAGAAGTGGGCACAAGTTTAACAAAGCCTCCAATAACAGCAAGGTACCTGACATTCCAGAAGGCCTTGGAAATCACAGCTTTCCAAGCTCAATTAAGTGAAAAACAGAAAAGCTCTCCCAACAGCCAAGTACAAATTCTTCTAAAGCAAATGCCATCGTGGAGATTTCCCAGGTTTTGTTTTGGGATGCTCTGTCTGCGGGTATCTGAAACTCAGGACACACAAATGTTTATGCATTTCGAAGGAGGCTCGTGGCTAAATTTGGGCAAAGGTTTGTGAGCTGGAGGAGGGGTGGAAAGGCTGTGGGAGTGAGTTCAGTGTGCAGCCCTGCAAACCGACATCGGAGCACAGCTCCCGTCGGGGCGGGCGCTATCGATGGCCCTCTGGATGGCTGACAGCACAGATGTGCTGCAGCTCAGCCTGGGACTAATTTTAACAAGCTGCTTGCACAGTTACAAAAGGCAGATCTGTTGGCATTTTTACTTTCGACCACCTGGTCTTGACAAACACTTTCTGCAAATAGCACATATGTCATAAGGCTGGACTTGGGAGACGTACGAGGCAGGGAGGGAGAGGTTTAAATCCCAAGGATGGAGGCAGGGGCTGGAAGTGGTGATGGGCAGGAAGTCCCACCAAACAGTACAGGTCAGCATAACCAACTGTGGTCAACAGGCTGAAGAAAGAGAACATTCATAGGAAGAGGTGAAACATTTGTAAGATGAATTATGCAGTTGGATGGGTCTATTGCTCATGATGGACACAGAGTCTTATCCAGGCATGGGCTGGAGCAGGTTTCCTGCTCAGTGTCACCCACAGTTCATTGACATAAGCCTTGCACCAGTTCCTGCCCTTGGCTGGGTCCAACCCTATTAAATGCTAAGCAGAGAGACACTGCACAAGAAGGAAAATGCCCAGAAGATGGCAGAGGTTTGACCCTTTGAAGAAGAACAGGTTGAACAGTTTTCATAGGAGGTTTCTATTTGAAATAGATTGCTCTTTGTTAAAGCCAACAGGGGAGGTCACATCTACAGAGATGTGTTGCTTTCAGGGATAATCCCAGATCTGTTTGTACTCTCAAGCCAGATGCCTTCGGGGTGTTGCTGGGCACCCTCAGGCAAGGCTGTTCTTTTTCTGTGAGATCCAGAGCACAAGCTACTCTCAGGGACCTAAAAATGCAGTGACCTTCACAATTTTCCTTTGCTTATCCCACACTAACATCTGCTGCTGAAATTCAGGGAGCGAGGACTGGTGTGAATTTGCATCAGAAACCAACATCCTCAAATTCAACCATAACGACCTAGCACAAAGATAACAAAGGAGCTGCTAATGCAGTCTCCCTCCCTTGACATCTCCACTGGCAGGCCATTTTGGAATAAGAGTCATTGGGCCCAATGCCAGGGTGACTGGTAAATCCCATGATTCATGAAATGTAAACTTCCAGTTGTTGATCTTGTGATACTCACTGCCCTTAAGACTAATCCAGCTGTTCACAGAACTTTCCTCTGGTTTCCTGGAGCCTGGCACAATGAGGCAGATGAAGTGCAGGAGAACACAAGACTGTAATGACAAACTAGTGGGGCCACATCTTGATTGAACTATTTCATAGGTCTCTTTTTGCAGATGGTGAGGGACTGCTGACAAGCTGGGCTTTGATCAAACGAAGGAAGGGAGGAGGACACCAAGTGGTGCAGAAACTACCACAGTGAAATCTCTTTTTCTTTTACAAGGATGAAGCTGGTTCTTCTCTGTGCATCTAGAATTAATTTACTTTGAGCTGGGCAAGGAGAAGAGAAGCGGGAGAGCTCTGGAAGTCTGCAGTCCTTTTTTGCTGCTAGAACGTGTCCTGACTCACAGAGCTGAACTGTTGTTCCAGCTCGTTTTCAGGCTACACCGGAGCCTTTTTCAGGCTTCAGAATAAATCAGAAAAGTAAAGCAAGCAAACAACAATCCAAGAGTTTATGTGTCAGATCAGCTGAAACACTGGTTCTCTCCTCCCCAGAAAATGTTTCATATTTTTACTGCAGCATTACCAAAATGGGTCTCTGCTGACCTATTATATAAATCTCATAGTCAAAACCAGACCACTACAACCCTTCTGCACACAGCCTCACCCCCGAAAAGGGTCAGTCAGGAGTCTCCATAGTTGGGAAAACACACAGTTTAAGCTGCCTACCCAACACACAAACGCCTCACAGCTTGCTTTGAATTAGTCGTGGGACAGCAGAGAGGAATGAGAAGGATTTGGAGAGATGCAGATATAGGAGCAAATGATAATTTATGTCTTTCAGAAAATGCAAGTCAAACCTTGCCTGTTCTGGCCCTTCAGCACTCCTGATGGGAACAGGATATGTGTTTAGCATATCTCCAAGGTATTCTCATATGAGCATGACAACCAGGTGCCTACTGCGAGGACAGCTATAACAAATCACCCACATTCTTTTCAAGCCAACGCTGCAATTGTTCTCCTCGGCGGCTCATCTGGCTTCAGTGTGGGCTCCCATCAGCTTCTAACACGGAAAGTATTTCCAATAGTTGACAGATGTCTTTCCTCGCTTTACACTCCTTTCTTACCCTCTTCAGTGTTAGCCTTGCAGGAAATACCAAGTTAATTGGGAAGATTAGGAAAGGTCTCCTACAGCTATTGGAGGAGAAAGTGGGAGCAGGCAGGATGCAGTAAAGGGAGAATAATTCATTTAACAATTTAGTTTAGTATTAAACTTTAAAAGTTATCAGCCAGAGGAAGGAAGGGCTCTAAAATTCTGTTGGATGTTTGTTATCACTCAGCACAAAGTAAAGTGATCCCTCTGTAATAATTTTCAACTAGCAGTTTAATTCCTTGCCCACATATAGCAGTTTCCAAGGAACAAGCATTTATAAACAGTTACTAGAAACACAATTTGGTTGTGCTGTGTAATTCTACAGCGTATGGTCCAGCTCACTGGTTTATCCCACACACAGACCTCAGGGTTTTGGCCTATTAATTTCTTCCTTGTGGACAAAGAAATACTAATTCTCGTTTTAAAAAATTAAATAAACACAGAGGGGAATTTTTTGAGCATGTTGATACTGAGAATTTCTATAGAAATCATCTCTCATGAGCTCATTGGATTTGGAAGACGGCAGGGTTTGATGCCGAGGTTTCTAAGCACAAAAAGTCCTCCTGAAGGATCCAGGAGTGGGATTCAGGTTTTCACCTCCACCTCCTCTCCCCCCTTTCATAGGCAATAGGAATATTCTCACACCAGTACCAGTTTGATCTGCTCTGATTTGTAGCTAATATTCAAGTGTGAGCAGTTACAAAGAATTTTCTTCCTAAAAGGGCACAAAACACAACGTGTCCTAATTATTTTCCTAAATGTACTGGGGCCATCTAAGCTGTTTGGACAGCAGGAGCCTACAGTCATAATGGAGATATGTAAGCATGTGAGGGGCCAGAAACTGGACATGGCTGAATGTGGATGTATGAACAGATAATAGATTAAAAATGAGGTTTGAGTTTAGACCTCCTGAGGAAGCAGGGACAATCAGCAGAGATGTGGTAACTCAAGGTACAAGTCAGTGACAGTCACTGCAGGGCTCTAGAGTATCCTGGCAGGAAATCACCCCTCAGAAGGGCAGGTCTCTGAGCTGTTACCACCATTTCAACTGGTGGGGATAATTTGGGATAATTTTCAAGATTGGTATTATTTGTGTCATGCTGGCCAGCATTTATTCTGCAGGTCAAAACTCAGCACTCATTTAAAAGACATTTCAAAGCATTACCTGCTTGGGCATCTGGAAGTGCTTAGGCACGTGAACCTGTTTGCTATTTATGCTGCTTAACTGTTCCCATGTTAGATTGTGGTGGAAAGTTGGGTGATAGCAAAGAAAACAGCAAAGAGCAAGACCCTGTGCCTTTCCCAAGACAAAGGGACATTAAAAGTCCACTGTCAGCTTTGTTTGTTCTTTGTTTTCTCCTTATTTCATGCCTTGAGAGTCCTGAGGAGCAAGTAACAGGGCAAGGGAAAGAAAATGAAGAGTAGCCTTGACTTCAGATGATGAGCTCCTCGAATGACATCAGGATGAAGACTGCCAAAGTCTGATGGAGAACAGGAGCATCCAGAAGGGAATCTGCAGGGAGCAAGGCCTTAACAAAGGTTGCCTCAGCTGGGGTTGCTGAACAGATGGGAGCCAGTGGAGGAAGGATCTTCTGCCAGGAGCCATAAAGCCTGGAGAAAGCCCATGAGAACTGCAAAGAAGGGCTGCAAGAATGCTTCACGAGCACTACTGAACTGCCAGAAAGAAGTCATAGGCCTGGGAGTCACAGCAAAGCAACCCACAACACATGCTGGGTGATGCTGACCAAGTTCAGTGCAGGTTGGTGTTAACAGACCATACCTCCAGAGGCTGGCAGAAGAAAAGAGACAAGTTACAGCAGAAGGCAGGCTAGGATGTGTAAAAATCCCCACACTCCAGAGGCAGCACTATCACCTTATGCAAACAGAGCAATAGCAGACTGGGCACATGTTACATCTTGGAATTTATTCTACAGAGCAGTTTTGGAGCTGATGTGCATGGATCTGCTTGCTGCAAAGCTTTAATGCCTTCCCCAGCAGCAGGATGAGCCCCATGGCAAAGGCAAGGACAGGCAGCAGTCGTGGCAGTGCTCAGGGCCACAGTTAAATGCTGCTGCAGTGACACACACGCGGTCACGCGGCGACGTGAGGACAGACACCTGCCAGCTCCCAAAGCCAACACACTCCTCAGCCAGCAACAGGAAGACAAACAGATACAACAATGGCTTGCCCCTACAGCAACTTGGGGCAGGAGTCCCAGCTTGTCTTGAAGTATCAATAAATTGTTCTCTGGAAAAACACGAGGTTTATTTGCCCTGATAACACCCACACAAATATTCGGGGGCATGTATTTCTCCTGAGCTTGGGTTACTTTAAATCTTCACCCTGTCACCACTCCTGGTGCTCCCTTGCCATCCTTCACTGTTCTACATGCCACAATGTCCCTACAGGATCTTCCAACCAAAGCACTCACCGTCCCACATCCACATTTTTTTCCAGACTGTGAATGGATGGGAGGTGCAGTCAGGAAAGCTGGCACCAGCCTGATCTCCCTATTGTGATACCAGACTAAAATATTGCCTCCATTTTCACTGTCTAAAGCACATTAACATAATTCAAACTTCTAATGCCAAGATCTCTGCTACCTTTTTTTGCTCTCCTCAGTGACTCCATGGGACAGTTGGTCACAATTTTTCTTCATCATGTCATTTCTTTTCCTCTTGCTCTTCCAAGGCATATACTGAAATCCCAACTTTCCTTCGAATCCCATTTTCTAATTGCCATTGTGATCTAATTATTTTTCAAGAGAAAGGAATGACCCTTAGTCTTTAAATCAGCTCAGATTTGTGACCTTACTTTAAATATATTCAGCTGAAAGCCATTAGCAATTGTTCAATTGCCTTTGCTGTAAAATGGCTTAAATTGCTCAACATTAGTCCATTATTTGAAGAAAAAATACCAATTAAACCTTCAGGTTTAGAGAACTTACTTTTATACATTAGAGGTATTTAACAGTATTTAGGTTCTAAGTTTTTCCCACCAGCTTCATTCAGAGCACAATTTTGTCTCACACAAATCCTGTCCCCACCTGAGATGATGCTGGATCTGCAACGTGCTTGGACTTAGCATCATCTCAGGGCTGAGTCCAAGTGTGCCATGGCCCTGATGCTGATCCAACAGCACGACTGGGGCTATGGCTGAGCTTCTAGCTGGAGAGAACATACCCCTGGGTCCATGCCAGGTGACCTACCACCACTAAATACTTTGCCCCAATGCTGCTGGCAGCACGGTTTGACCCGATGAAAAGGAATAAAATAAATTAAGAACAAAAGAAGAAGGAAAGATGGAAACAAATGATTAAGTGGTGGTGCTGACCAGAGCATTGTTTCTGTGTGCGCCCGTCCTCTTTGCTGCATCTTGGCAGTGAACAGGGCTCAGTTTTCTCCCTTCTGCTCTGAATTTGACTCTTCTTCATGGCCTGGGATGTTGAAACATTCAGGTCTCAGCCATTAAAATCATCGGTCGTACACAACACACCCATCTGGCACTGGTCATGAGAAAGAGTGGTTGTAATTTTGGCTGTAATTTTAATGCAATCGATTTGATTTCAGGAATTGCGTTTTTCATATCCCTAAGGAACCCAAACTGCATTTCATCTCTCCAATCCATAGGAAAAGATATCAGAATTTGCTAAAAGAGGGAGCATTCCCTAAAAGCTCAGAGTCAGACCACCCCTCTGGGTGGAATGTGCACCGTTCCCAACACCTCCATCCAGTCCAAACCCCACGAGGATTTTGCGGGCAGGGGAGCTGAGAAAACCCTAGAGCCAGACACCATCATCACTATAATATTCCAGCCTGTTGCTACTGCAGGGCACCAGATAATCTCCCAGTCATGAGCAAACAAACAAAGCAAGGTCTGCCAGCTGACTTAGGTGTGAGGGGGCACAGACTGACCTGGGGACCATGGCATGCATCTGCCACCCTGATTCAGGCACGAATCCACCCTTCAGGGGCATCTGGGGCTGGGTAAAACTGCTTGGGGCAGTCAAGAGGTAATACAGGGTGAATACGGGGCAGGGGATGACTCCTTACATGAGATTTGGGGCCAAGAGCACCTCCTTTCAAGGAGTTGCCCTGAAACTACACTGCTTAGTTAGCAGCTTTCTGCTGGATCCATCTCCAACACAGTCTGAAGGCAGAAGAGTATGTACCATGATACAGGGTTGGTGTTAAATCACTTGAAATAGAAGAAGGGAAGCTCAGGTATAATGTTATTACTGTTGCTGTCAGTGATGCTGCTGCAGAGAAACACTTGGCTCACCATGCCTAATCCAAACACCAGGCCAAGTTCAGATGTGGCTTCTAAGTGGCACGGATCGAAAGGCATTAAATGTTCAGACACAGGGAACAAAAGCCTGCAAGGCACAAACCTCCTCCCACGCCCTTCCGCCAATTCCATCTCAATTATTTTCTTCACAGCGTTTTCTGGGGCTGACAGTCCCCGCTGCAGAGGAGGCCAGCATGGATCCCTGCACCACAGTGGTGGTTTGGCAGCTTTATGATGTTCTACATCACTTTTTCAGAGAACCCCATAGCTATAAAATTTGTAGTTTTCCGAAACCCCCAGAATCCATTTAATCAAAACAGTCCAGCGGCCACACCAGGGCATTATGCAAGTGCATGGCTGCTGCTCCTTCAGCTGCTGGAGGAGGAATTTGCTGACAAGTCAAGATTAAACTTTCAGTTCCTTCTGCTCTCCCCGCTCATTATGGGCTGTTAAGAAATTTCAAGTTAATTAATTCAATCTCAGGAGAGGAAAATACTCGAAGGATTTCTTTACCAGCTATGGAAGGGAAAGGCTGAGTGTGTTTACTGCTCAGCAGAAAACAGTCCCTGTTCCTTGAAACACCCTTCTCATCTTCCACTGCACTGGGTGTTGTCATGGAGTAGCTTCGCTGGAAATCATTTCACATGAAATTAATTTTGTAGCACCTAAATGAATTTGTGCCACAAACCCCCTTGGTTTCTGAGCCACCTTTTTGTTGCCCATTTTGCTTTTTTTTCCTAGAAGCTGCCTGTATTCATGGCCCATAACTTGGCAAGAGCATCAGGAGCTGCACCTCCAGCTCTTTCCAAGCCAGAAACTGGTAGGCAGGCAATACGGCCCTATAAAACACAATTAACCTTTTCACTAAACAGCTCCCCGAGTGAAAACCAGGCCATATTGAAAGGAATGAGACTGCTTTATGTTAACGGTGTGTCTCAAACCTTAAAATAAAATATTTGTGCTTACATAAATAGTTGGAAAGGTAAAAGTGTCATAACACTGGGTGTTTGTTATTGGAGCCGGAGCTTGCCTCCTGCCTGCAACAAAATGTCATAACAAAGCCTGGGTCGGGCTGGCTGAGTTTACTCCTCTCTGCTGTGTTTAAAAGTCAGAGACAAACCCGAGCTATAAACAGATTGCGTGACAGCTCACGAAAAGCCTCCTGTTGAAGTGGGGCTTATTTTAGCATGCCACAGACCCAGCGTCATCTCAGGGGGTACAAAGCTTGAGGACCAAACTCTGCATCCCCTGAGATGCTGGGTCCAAGCATGCCATGAACTCGAGATGATGGTGTGTCCAACCATGCCGTGGACCCAGCAGCTCTACAAAGCTTTGCACCATCTGAGATGGTCTACAGAATGCTCATAGGCCAGTTTGGGACCTGGACCAGCATCATCTCAGGTCCATGGCATGCTTGGATCCAGAGTCATTTCAGGTGGTGCAAAGCTTGTGGACCTGCTGGATCCACAGCACGGGTGGATCCAGCAACACCTGGAACCCACAGTATGTTTGGACCCAGTGTTGTCTCACCTGGCACAGTTTTGTGCCTCTGAGATGGTGCTGTGTCCATGGCAAGCTCAAGTCCATGGGCAGGCTGCCTGCTGCAAGCACCCCATCATGAAATGAGTGTTTTGAGGTCATCCAAAAAAATCGTGCAGCCTGTGGCTGGGTGGGGGAAGGGGATGCACCACCACACACCCTGTTGCTCCCCAAAGCCTGCCCCAAAACCCTCCACAGAAAAGTGACTTCAGCCCACCATGCCCCAAACCCTGCTTCTTTCAGAGAGCACCTTCATCCCCAGTGCAGGCTCAGCTGAGCTTTCCAATCCACCCCGGCCCAGAGGAGGCTGGAGGGGGACTTTTCTCACACTTGGCCAAGAGCAGCAGCTCCCCAGCTGCTCACAGCATCAGAGCAGCCAGTGCTGGGAGCACTCCTTGCAGCTCCTCCCCACCAGCAGGGCCCACCTGCTGCAGCAGGAGGGTTTGGCAGCATTTCAGCCCCGGAGTCTTATCAATCCCATGGCTGGGAGAGGTTTCAGCTGTGGAGGAACTAAAATGACTCGAGTGTGCTGCAGAGTGGGGCAGGGGGATGGTCGGGGTGTCCCTGTACCTCTAAGGAAGAGGATTTGGCAGGGATGGAGCACAAAGGTGGAATGCACAGGGCTCTCATGACCAGCTTTGAAGCAGTTCTGCTCCGACGGTTGCTGAAGAGGAGGACCACCCCCAGCAGTTCTCTGCCACCCACCTGCCTCCACCGACAGCATGTAAGCCCTGGGCTCACAGAGGCCTCGTGCTCAGTGTCTGTCCCCTTGGCTTCTGCCTCCTGACCCACCCTGGTCATTCAAAGCCCAGAGAAGAAGCAAGCAGAGATTCAACGCTGTATAATCCTGGCAGGAACACCCAGCGTGCTTTCTGACATGGTGTGGGTGGGCAGGGGGCAGGAAACTAAAAGACAGCTACATCTGAGAAGTGGATCAGCATCCCTTTTCTTATAAAATGCCTTGGGTAACCTACAGCTTTTGACCTGTTTTGCTAGCACAGATCAGTACTGGTCCCTGTCTGTGTGTGAGCTGCGTGGAGGAGCAGCCAGCATTTTCCATGAACCCCAAAGCAGGGACAGCCCACACGGCTCTGCTGTACCAGGCAGCAGAACCTGTCCTGAGGACTATGCCTGGCCAACACACTCCTGCAGCTGGGAGCAGCCAAGAATTAACATTTAGCACAAAGCAGCATGATTCCCCCAGAACAGCTGTAGTAATACTTAGCCTAAATTAAATAAGCATTACCATAGCAGCTAGGTGCTTATTTACAAATGAAGGTCTGGAAGCTGCAGCCAGACCTGCTTCCCTTGGTCCCCACAGACCCCAGAACCACGGCAAGCAGCCTGCAGGTTTTGCAGAGGACTGGATGATGGATTGGAGAATCAGGGTTATAGACTGTGCTGCCCTCTCTGCAACTCTCAGAGGTCATTCAAAAGGTGGATGGTGATTACCAGGTCTCCAGCAGTTAGGGGATCTTTCCCTGGAGGGTTCAGCCTGTGGCAGAAGCCACCCTGCTACCTGGAGGCTGATGCTGTGAGCAGAGCTGATGGCTTTACCTGAGCAGCCCCATGGAAAGGGAGGTCCTCCCTGAGCTGAGGCATCTCTCCATCACCCACCAGAGACCCTCTCTGCTGGGCAAGATGGTTACCCTTGTACCTGCACTCAGGACTGTCTCTTCACTGGCTCCCTGTGACTCAAGGACCCCAATCTGTCCCAGAAGTCTCAAACCTACTTAACCTACTCACAGATACTTTCCCACGTCCTTCACCCACTGCTCCCTTTGGCATATATTTTCAGAAGCAGGTGTCTATCTGGAGGCTCTTAAATCCACACAAAAGCCCCTTAAATTTCCTGTTTTCCAGAACTCCTGCCCACTCAGCAATCTGCTGGGGTCCCCAGAGAGGCATCAATCGTGGGTAGCGAGGATCCACGGCAGAGCGAGACCCCATGGCTGCAATCCCTCCCTCAGGAAAGCCCCTGTTTGTTTATTTGCCTGGTGTGGGCTGCAGATGCCCCACACAGACCCGTTTGATGGCCCCCCCTGCTCGTGTGGGGCCGGGGAGCAGCTGCAGCCTCATCCCTGGACAGGGTGAAGGCCAGCAGGAGTGGATGTACAGCAGCGAGCAGAGCGTGGTTGCAAGATCTCAGGGGAACTGACTGAGGTTCCTGTTGCCCTATCCCACCCTGCAGGAATCCGGGGTCACGTCGTTCCCACCGGGAGAGAACTCCACAGCTGCCCTCCCATGGGGCTTCCCTGGTCCCAAAAACCTGCCTTGCTGCTGCAGCAGCACTTCAAAGGGCCTCGCTCCTTCCCAAGAGCAGAGGATCTGGGAGCCAGCAATCCCAGGCTCTGAGCCTTCATCAAACACCCCCGAGGGATGGAGGGAAATCCAGATGCATGGGAATGTGGATGGGTGAAGGTCTTCCTGGTTTACTGAGCTCCCACCTCCCCGTTGCATCACCTCGAGGTTTGGTTGGTGCAAGGCTCCTGGCACGGCACGGGGGGGCTGGGAGGCAGCCCCGGGGCAGGCACAGGTGGGCAGCACAGGTGGGGCCAGGGGGTGCCAGCAGTAGCCTGTCCCGGCGGGCAGGGAGCCACGGCCGCTATCGCCTGGCATCAAACCCTCCTCTGAGAAGCACTCCAGCTCCAGCAAGCTGGCATCCTCCTATGGAAAAACACACTTGGAAGGTCTCCAGCCACCCCTGCTCCAGAGGGAAAGTGATAACCCTGCGGCCAGCCAGATACCCTGGGGATTGTCCTCCTTCCTCCCCACTGCAGGAGGACGTTTCAGATCCCGTCTTCTCCCGGTCCAGCCTTTTTCAGTGCCTTCCATGTCTCAAAAGAAATTCCTGCGCAGCCAGAAGACTTTACCACTTTGTTCTCAGAATATCATAATATTTTCTTTTTTAATTAAATCTCATTCCCCATCTGCCTTGCATACATGTTTTGGGTAGTCTACTTTTGCCAAACATAAGGTCAACATCCACGCTACTAATTTTCAATAAAAGCACACTAATGCTGGAACTCTGTTTCATCTAAACCCGATGTCTGTTCACAATTTTGACCGCACCCAGACTAGGGCTATGTGACTTCACTGCCCCAGATTCCCATCAAGAGCCTTTTAATATGAGTGCACTCATTTAGAGGAGTATATTGTCTCGCTTTCTTCATTAGCAAGCTCAAAACTCACAAGAATGATTTACAGTATTTCTGTAACAATGATGAGCTTGTGGAGAATTGAGCTGCAAGCAAATGAGCAGAGATCTCCTAGTTCTTAGTTCTTTAGCACAAAAATGGATTCAACTCCAGAGCAGAAAGCTAAAGTAAGGTATTAATAAGGGAGACAGTCAGGAAAAGCAAGTCCCAACCTGCAGCATATAGACTAGATAAAGAAAGTCTATACAGCTGGCCTGAAAGACAAAACACATAAATACAAATATAGCAGGGCTTCTGTGATAGATGCACTAAAATGAAAAAAAGCCCTCACAGAACCTCTACAGGTTTCTTGTCCAGAGGTCCCAACCTTGTCCAAGGGAGATTGTAACCTCAAACTCTCTCACTTTACAAAACTGAAGCACAAAGATTAATAATGCAAGCAGCTTCCATTTATACCCTGCAGTATGGAAAGGAAAGAAATGAGCACTCACTGGCCCATGCATTACACAAGTGCAGAAGCTCTATTTAATTCACAGGAGAAGGATTTTCGACAAGAGCTCACCCATTCACATGTTGTTGGGAAGCACAGTGCTTTCCCTCCTCATCCTGAAGCTGAAGATTGCACTCAGCTATAAATCTGGACTAAGACCTGCAAGGCCAAATCAAGATAAGCACAAAGCAGAATGCCTGCAAGTATAAACTCATCTTCTTCAAAGCGTTTCAGGCCCCAGCTGCAAATTGGTTTATTCCGAGAACAAATTGTTGCTCAACGACTTGGAAGAGTCTTCACAAAACTTCAGGCAAAGTATCTTTGATTGAAAAGAACTTAATATCAATGATAAATAAGATCACATGGGAACACAGGAGGTCTCAACCTCCCCCAAAAGTGAGATAAGTAACTGCAAAACATGATCTATCACTTGCTGCTCCATACCAGGCAATAAGTTGCCCAAGAATATTCCCTGTGATATCGTACAGAGTGTCCTTCTTCCTCTGTGCAACTTGAAATAATCCTTCTGCACCAAGATAAACTCACAGAAAAGAAGGACAAATAATCCCTCTCTGTTCGCAGAGGATTGGCTGGCCCAGGAATTTGGAGCAAGCCTCAAGGATGCCCCCCCAAAAAAATAAAAATGTACCCTGCCAGTATTAACTCCTGCCCTTGCCAAGAAGAGCACAGTCACATCTCTGCCCCTAATGCTCTATGGGAAAGCAGGTGTCACACATGGACAACTCAGGTCATCTGTGAATTCAGCCTCCCACCTGCACAGGTGTGACTCTGCCTGGACAAGAGGAAAGGTGGAAAGTGGAGACCATGTTTGTACTCCTCTTGTCCTACTCAGTATTTTCCACTGGCATTGTTTGAACACGTGTTTGGAGAGTCATAAGACTGTGCAGGCAGATGACACAATACTCTCCAGGTTATGGTCTTATTTTTCCTATAGACTTAGAGAATTGTAAAAAGAATATTTTCCCTTCAACATTCTTAGTTTCTTAAAGTGAACAAAAAAGGTGTCAAACCTGTTCCTAAAAAGCAGCTATTCTTTCCTTCCATTCCACATGGGGAAGGTTGCATGGGAAGGAGGGACAGAGAAGGAGGAAGGACCACAGCAGGGGCAAAGAAGGGCCATGAGAAACAATGTGAGAAGGCAGGAAAATAAATAGAAACACATGAGGTAAACCATCCCTCACTTAATCACTAGACAACTCAGCAGGATCACAGATGATGTGAGGAACAAGCCCAGCAACCTCAACAAAATATTGTCCAGGTTGTGTTAAGTCACTTTCCCTGGAGCCCATCGTGGATTTGGGTTTGCTGCCACTTTGGGCTGGTGGGAGGAGGTGCTGCTGCTTGGCAGGTTGTTCAGGCACACCTGTCCCTCACAGAGCTGATGCCTGTGCCAGCAGGGAGCCAGGGAGCTCAGGCACCCTCAGGTCCTGCACTATGAGCACACAGCTCAACATCTGAGTCAGCACAGCTGGGCTTGGTCCCATGGCCAGGACTGTGCTGCAGGGACTGGCCTTGCAGCAGATGTGCAAGGTAAGTGATTTGCAGGCAGTGCTGAAGCTGAATGATCCCCTAAAGAAACAAGGATCAGGCTATGGGAGCTCTCTGGAGCAGCAGAGCATCATCTCCCTGGCAAAGTATTTTGTTGCTTATCAGGGAAATGAGAGACACAACGGAGCTCTAGGGTCCACAGCCCCTCTCCACTTGGTGTCCACATGGCGCTGAGGGACACATCTGTGGGAGAGCATCCACCTGCACTGGATTAGTCTTTCTCATGTTGACCTCATTTTGGCTCTCTCTCAGCGTTTGAAGTTCCTCTGCAGAATCAAATTTAGCAAGGTCCATACCTGGGCTGAAAAATATATGTCCCAAGGGGCATTTCCTCAGTCGCCCTGGCTTTCATTAACCCAGCCTCTCCACCGTCCTTCTTTCACACCCATTAAACAGCACCAAAGAGAGCTGGCAATACATTTTCCTTTGCCCTTCTCGTTTGTGCTCCTCCTTGATGAATGGCTAAAGCAGATGCACAGTTGTCTTTGAAGGCTCTAGCCCATGAGCATGTTGAATCAATGATGGATTGGACCAAATGAATCACAGTGTGGGAGAAAGTGCAAGGCAATGATTTCTAAGTGGCCTTCACATCTTTACACTTCAGAACTTGCTTTAAAAGCCTGTTTTCTTCTTTTTATCTGGTTCCAGTTTCTGCAGTGCCTTTGCATATGTTGAGGGAGGTAGGGGGGAAGGAGGGGAACCTTTACATATAAACAGAAGAATCCACTTCTCCGTCAGACAATAATGAAGCATTGTCATTCAGGGAGTTCAAATAGCTGAGAAACCACTTCAAGGCCATGCAAAACAACTGGGTAGCATCAGAAAGAACAGCGGTTGGCAAACTGAGCAGCATCGTTTAAAACTCCAGTATAGGAAACTAGCGAAAAAAAGCTCACAGCTGGTTCGGTGGCCTACCTCCCCTCACTGGAGCACCAGAGCTGCTTCAGAAAGATGCATTAATGAAACTATATATTTTAGGGTACAGCAAACTGCCAGAGATTACTGGATATGCAACTGCTGCTGCTCAATCCCAACTGGAACCCTGATGATCAGGCCAAGTCCTGTGTGTCCCTTCCCCCAGCGAGCAGGAGGTCTCCAAAACCCATTCAGAGCATCAGTCACTTCCAGCTTGGCTGCTCTTGGGCCCTACCTTTGACTGACAACACAACTGGGTTCATCAGATGGATGTTTTTTTCCTCCAAAGATACACCAGGGTGGATATAGGAAACCAAAGCCACTGATTATGTGGTGCTGCTGGAAGAACAGCGCTGCCTTTCTGGCAGTCGAGTTTGTAGGAAGCGGAAATTGTCTTTTCAGGCTGAGGGTGGACGAGAGGCAGAATAACATGCACACACAAATTTTTAGGCTCAGACATCTGAAAAAATCCCAGCAAAAGCCATACCCCAGGCTGGGTATTGGTTTTTATGGTTAAGCAACATGCCACACACGTTCGCCTCCAGCTCTCTCCACTCTGTGCCCAGGCAGCACTGCCAGAAGGAGAACACGGGTGGCTGATCCCTGCCTGGGCAGAGGTCTTCCCACACTCAAGCCTCTGTGGGATCTGCTTTATGTTACAGCTCGGGACGATGCTGCATGTGGAAATGCAAGTGGAAGCTTGTTCAGACCACAGAATTTGCAAAGCCTGTTTGCTTAACCAGAGCTAAACACGAGCCAAGGACAGCCTGGGCTGACTTCCTTTCTTCTGGATACCCCACATGAAGCACTGTGGCTCCTGCAGTAGCAGTGCCGGTGCCTGGGCTGTGCCTGCTGGGCTGAGCCTACCCGGGAGACCTGTGCCTGGAACAGATAGAAGGACAAACTGGAAGGTGCTCCCAACCTCCTTCTTGGAGATGCAGTCTTAGTAGAAAGCAGAGAAAAAACTTCCTGAAGTGCACTAAGGGCTTATTCCTCCAGCACCCTCTTGCCACCATTCCTCACACAGGAGCTGCACATCTACTCACAGCACCAGCACCACCAGGCACCAGTTGCCTGTCTCCCCTGGTACCAGTGAGGGGTAAATCCCTCTGCTCCAGGGAAAATGGACTTGGATGCATCAACTCCCCTGGAAGTCACAGACTTGCCCCGAGCAAGCCCCTGCCCTGCCCTCCAGCAAACAGTCACTGCCATGCAGGGACAGATCCAGCTCAGCTTCCCAATAAGTATTCAAAATCTCCATGGCCTGGCAAACAGGGCTCTGGAAAGCACCCCCTGCTCTCCACACGGGCAGTGACATTTATGAAGTGCTATGGGGTTTGGAAGTATTATTTTATCGACCAACAATGGAAGTAGGGATGAGCTGAAAAACGACTTGCCCAAGACTTTTCCAGCCTAACACCAACCTTACAATTAAAACAGTGGAAAGGGCTGAACGAGCCAGTCTGTGGCCAGAGGACGGTACTGCAGACTCGGGGAGGGAAACGTGTGAAATAGAGGTGCTTGGGACAAAGGGAAGCCTGTTAAAGCAAGAAAAGCCTGAATAGAGAGAGGTTTTTTCTCCCACTACCACTTTCGGCTTCATCCAGTCAGAGCTTAAAGATAAAAGAACAAGTGGCTGCTGACTTTCCAGCGGTGGAAAGTCAGCTGGTGGCTTCAGGGGTGTGTTTATTAAGCATCACACGGCTGACCTGATGGGGACTCGGGCTCTGCAAGGCCAACGCAGTCAGGTCCTCAAGGGAGTTAAATCTGCCTTGCCTTGTGGACTCCTCGCTTATAAAGACAAATGAAAGCTCTCCAGCCGGCCAGCCCTGGGAGCACCCCCTCCCTCCCCCCCAGCCACAGAGAGCAATGTTGGGATGAGCTGGGGATGCTGTGAACTGCACAGCCCAGGTGAGGCTCTGTAAAACACAACATCCCTGACCGAAGGTAGCATTTACAGCCACCCCTGTCGCATGTGTCGCCAGCCCTCGGTGCTTTCAGACGCACACAGTGTGCCACGGAGGGATGCAGCCTCGGTTCAGCAATGCCCTGTGCATCTGCAGGGTTACAGGGCACTGCAGGCTTTGAAGTTCTGCTCCTCTGACGAAAGCACTGGTTGGTATGAGAGCTCACATGCTTATTAGGAGATGAGGATGATTAATTGCCTCTCTCCCCTGCCCCTCTGAGGGGGGGCTCCTCAGTGTTGTCTCACTGACAGTGATTTTTCAGGACCATATGGCACTTCCACATCCCATTAGTAACGCGCCTGCTGCACCTCCTTCACCCTGCCCGGAGTTTCAGCTTTCACTAGGTTGGGAAACATGAAATACCAAAGCTCTGAACAAAATCTTCAGGGTCATTCTGTGGAAAACTAACCTTCTTTTCTGCCATTGAGGGTGCTGGTGTCACGTGGCACCAGCATCGCTGTGGAGGGACACCAACTCCACCCGGAGAAGGGTCCCATCTCCAAAAAGACCTTACATGGGTGGGATGCTGAGCTGCCCTAACAAAGGGGCAAAAGGGGATGGGTTTTCTCTGTCATTACAACACATTTCCATAACATACTTTCACAAAAGCAACTGAAACCCCACTTTTGCCCCTTCTCACTGTTCTCCCACATTGTGGGCTTCCCCCAGGGTACATGGGGGTATGTTTGTTCTTTCTGGGACTGGCAGCAATTTCAGGGAATGTGTCCCAGTGCCCATGGTCCCATGGAGCAGGGAGCCTGCAAACTTCATGGCCAGACATGGTACGGCGAGGCAGTGCTGTGGTGCACAATGCTGCTAAACTTCAGCTGTATAACATGTAAGCCTACATTATGATGGTCTCATGTTGTTCAAGTTGTTGGTTCTGGTTGGTTGGTTTTCTGCTCCATGCAATGCATTGTTTTCTGTCTCTCAGCCCCTCTAGGAGCACAGCACTGTGCTCACACCTGCTTGGAGCAGGCACGTCCCTCTGACCACACACCATACTGAGGGCACTCATGAGAATAAGCTCACAGCAAAAGCACTCCTTGCTGCTCCTCAGCACACCATGGGGACCACCCCCAGCTCATCTGTGGCACAGCAAGGAGCCCTTTGCAGCCACACACCTGCAGAGCAATAACTTGGGTGCTCTGGCCCCAGCAGCTGGTGCTTGCCAAAAGCCAAGTTCCCCAGGAGAGCAGGCTCTGCTCACATTCAGTTGCTAATCCACACTGCACAGCCCTCCTTGGCAGACAGCATGGAAAATGCCACTGCTTGCAGATATGGTCTCCAAGGAGGACAGTTTCCACAACCTACAGCAAAGCAGGAGAGGCTGATCCAGAGGCCAGGGTGGACAGGGGCCAGCACCCATCTCCCAGGGTGGCAGAGAGCTGTGACACCTGGCAGGCACTTGCCCTGCAAGGATTTTGATCACTTATCCCATCTCTGGTTGCTGTTTTTACTGGACAAAGAGTCCAGCCAACTAAAAAAATAAATAAATACAAAAGCCAAAAAGAAAGCAACTTCCAAATAACAGTATTTCACTTGGCCATTCAGTTCCCATCACAGAAGGCAGCTGGTTTTCTTTTCCAGGGAAAAAACATGGTTCTTCACCTCATCCCCATCCTTAGTCTCCCCTGCACAGGACCTGAACACCATCATGGTCAGAAAGAGACACTGGCCGTGGCTGCCACCACCTCTGGGACTCAAAGCAGCTCAGGCCACCTCTGCAACCCCAGAAAAGTCCTGAAAGGACTGGTGACTGCTGTGCCAACACTGCCCCAAGGACCCCAGGTGGGATCTGCAATGGGATTTCCACCCCATAGTCACTGGGAGGGCCGCTGGCTTCCTGCTTCAGTGGACAGGGACCTGGGGCCCTTCTCCTGCCAGGCACCTGGAAATGGGCAGAGGGCCCTCTGCTGTGATGCTCCAGGTCCCTCCATGGGGAGGCTGGGAAAGCCCTCCCTCAAAGACCTTCAGAGCCATGTAAGGGCAAAAGGAGAGAAAGAAGGAAGGCAAGGGGAAAGCAGATAACTGCCGAACTGCAGAAGATCCCCACCAATGAGCCGCAGTGCCCACAGGACACGTACCTTCCCCAGTCCCAGGGGCATGCCAGCAAACCTTGCTGCTGTCTAATGCATTCCATATGGAGCGTTCACCTCCGAAACATTACTTAAAATGGGAATAAATCCTTCACAAGACCTCCACATGACAGATACCACTTGATTGAACTGCCAAGCGAGGAACTTTTATTTTAAGGAAAAGTCTGCAATTAACCTATTGTCACTCTGCAGAAGGGGGAAGCAATAAACTGTGTATGTCTGCCTTCCAGCCAAGTATGAAAGGTTTATCCACAAGCCTTCTTAGCAAATCTCCTCCACAAGATCTTTTGATACCTTATGGATTTGTTAAACATTTATAACATGAAAGTGAGAATATTATACACACTGCCCTGGCATAAATCACAGGTCTGAGCCTCTGTATACACTGGCAGAGGAAAGAGGACCTAGAAGGAGGAACAGGGTTCTAGGCTGCAAGGTGAATAATTGGAAAGGTTTTCCTCATCCCTCCACCAACACTAAATGCACACCAAGGTATTAAGAGAAGCTGTTTCTTCCCCAGCCCCTCCAGTTTTTCAAGTTTTACACCTGGGGAAAGAAGAATGAACAATCCCTGTTAGACATCGGCGAGGTGAGCATACAGGACATTTAAGAAGTGGAAAAACATCTGTTTAGTCCAGATAGAAACCAGATGGAGATGGGGGGAGGTGGAGGATGGTGAAACAGTCAAGAGGAAAAACAGAAACACGGTCAGGAAGAAGGCTGCAGGGGGAGAGATGCTCCCAGGAGGCACAAGTATCACCCCCTGAGACCTGTGTGTCCTTCCTTGGGCGGTGGGCAAACTGCAGGGCAGAGCTCTTGCTCACAGGATGAGGGGCTAGGCGTCCCACTCAAAGGTATTGCTTTTGGAAACTCAGATGCTGCCTGGCCACCTGGGACACCACATGACCACCAACACTGGGAACGGCTAAGGAAAAGTCTTGCTGGTGGGAAGGATGGTGGATGTGGGCTTGTTTCCAGCCATCAGAGAGCCACTGGCCTCCTTGGAGGTCTGCACCTTCCCTGCTCTGCCCTCCGAAATGCCCCAGTGGTGCCTGGACCAGAAGCAAATCCTACAAGGGACACACAACGTTCTACATTTGCAGCAGACAGAGCTTTTTCAAGGGTCATTTGGCACTATTCCCCAACCCTCCCGTTCACAACTGCAATCAAGCACTTCTCTGCCATAGCACGGCTCATTTTAGGGCTTTCAGAGGCACCAGGGTGGAGCTTTTATGGGTATAGCAGAGGCAGCAAATGAAAGGGATGCCTGGCAGACAGGGTGCAGCAAGCAAAATGCAAAAGGGAGTGACACGAGCCGAGGGCACAGACAC
The DNA here is from genome assembly GCA_013399695.1 of Formicarius rufipectus. Taxonomy (NCBI): domain Eukaryota; kingdom Metazoa; phylum Chordata; class Aves; order Passeriformes; family Formicariidae; genus Formicarius; species Formicarius rufipectus. The sequence continues at coordinate 861,873 of VXAU01003789.1, forward strand.
ACTTCGGGAGCTGCTTGTAGCCTCTGCAGGCGGAGAACAACCCGTAAGTTCCGCAAGAGGGCTGGAATTCCCCCAGAGCTGCACCGGGATGCCGGGGAGAAACATCATTGCAACACCAGGGACACGTTTCCTATGGTGCGTCTGCAACGCTGCCCATCAGGCTGGAAAGAGCCCTAGAACAGGACAGTGGGATGCACTGCAAAACTCACCCCGGTCTAATAAACTGTTTCTTCCCGGTTTTGCAGCTGACTTTTCTCTCAGATTCCACTTTGGCTGGCAGAGCGAATGAAAAGGGGAAAAAAAAAAAAAAGGCAGCTTTTTTTTTTAACTGTAAGAGACTTCTCCAATAGTATCAAATGCTAGAACTAACGAGCAGTTTCCTCACTATACAGTACTTTCCCACAGAAAAGAAAAAATATTGTCACAATGAACTTTTTTTGGCAGGAAACATTTAATTTTGAGGCCATTTTGAGCCATTTTCTAAATCCAGGTGAAGTGTTCCATTTCAAGTGACTGCCAAAACTGAAGGTCCTTTTTTCTATTACTGTTCAAAATGCATCAGTTCCCTACACTGCAAGTAGGAAAAGGATCAGAATAATCTCCTGCCTTGTCCCCAAACAAAACCCAAGTGTTTGAACTTGGTCACTATGCCATCTGAAAGGCTTTGTTCAAAGATATCTGAAATATTCCCAGTTTGGGAAAATTCTTTCCCACTTTGCTTTAAAGAAATGCAAATAATGGCCTCAAGCTGCCTCTTAGCTTGATTAAACACTTGGCATAAAATGAGACTTCAAATGTCCAGAAATGATTTGCAAGGAGGGCAGAGTAAATCAGCCCTTTTCTGACCAGGTCCTGCAGGAAATAAGGGAATGGATCAGGGAGAAGAGGGGATGGAGGGATGGAAAAAATAGCGGTACCCCCCAAAATTCACAAATTAGCCTGGGTTGGAAGGGACCTTTAAAGTTCATCAAGTCCAACCTCCCTGCAGTGAGGGACATCTTCAACTAGATCAGGTTGCTCAGAGCCCCGTTCAACCTGACCTTGAACGTTTCCAGGGATAAGGCACCCACCTCCTCTCTGGGCAACCAGTGTTTTACCACCCTCACTGTGAAAAAAAACAATGAGCAGACCCTGCCCGTGCAGAGCCCACTTCCAGCCCTCTGCAGAGGATGACAGGTGCCCCTGCAGGCAGGACACCCAGAGAGGTGGCACTGAGACTGTGCTTTTGAACCACGAGCTGGACAGATGAAACCGGAGTTCTTCAGCTTTTGGTCTCTAATGGGAGAGACCAAAGCAGGTCCCTGCTCTCGGGGAGTGCCTCACTGCAGTCACAATGCAGCTGTGTGTCCACACCTTCCCTACCACGGGCAGATCACTCATGCCTCATCTCCACCCCGATGACTATTTCCAGAAGACCTATGGAAACCCAGCTGTCCTGGAGCCTTGTAGGTGCACAGAGCTGTTCTCCTTCCAGCTTCCTCTCCGGCCGGCTCCCAATTTGTCTGCAAACCACACGTTTAATTGGAGCTGGCAAGTGTTTTGACTTCAAAACCGTGTGTAACACCTGGAAGACAGCGCTCAGGTTTGAGGTGGGGGAGGAAACAGGATGATATCCAAATGCTATTGTCACGCTCTCAGCTGCCTGCACAAGAAGGAATGAGTAGCTGCAGGGTCTAGGGCATGCAGATGATACCAGGCACGCACACAGCTCTGCCTTCCTCCAGCTTCATACTGCAGCAGGCTTTTGAGGTCATGTTAAAGCTAGTGAAAGATACCTTTTGCAAAAAAAACCCCAAAAACACACCCTCTGTTTGTGAAAACAGTTCCAAGAACTAGGAAGAGATAGTGATGTGCCATTCCTAGCCAAAAGCAGACAAAAGATCCAGCAGCACAGAACAGAAAGACTGTTCTGCTGAAGGACACTGCAGAGGGACTCACCCCCCCCCAACCAAGGGCTCCTTCAGCGTCCGTGCAAGCTGACAGTCAGCTTGGATCAAATCCACCACGGTGCAAATCTGCACACTCCATTAGCCCACAAGACGTGAGTTCCAGCTGTCCCAACACCAGTTTTATGGTGCTCCCCCGTTGCAGTTTGCAACACTTTAAGAGAGGCATTCAAAAGAGTCATGGCTGGAGCTATGCTCTGGTTCTGCCCTCCTGGTTTTTGCAAACTCCCTGAAGTCTTTAGTGCCCACTGCTTGTTTGACCTATTGCAGGACGAGAGGTAACAGAGCCAACTCCCATCTGAGCTGTCCTGGGGGTGCTGGTGAACTTTTGAGTGTAAAGCTGGGCAACCAGAACTACCTTTTATGAAAGAAACATTTATGGCCAAGTCTTACTGAGTCTTTCAAAGACTAGGTTAGAAGGAAAGATTTATTGCCAGTGACTTTACCTTAGCAGAGGGTGGAGCAAGTTTTTCCTCACTGGAGGTTCTTGCAATTCTAACCAGTGATGCTCTGCCAGTTACTGTGGCCTTACTCGAAAATGAGGTACAGCTGAAAACCCATTCTTCTCCCACAGCTTTGAGGATGACAAATATTAATCCTTAGAAGAGGTTTAAAACAGGCTAAAACTGCAAGAACATAATGCTCATTTGCCAGCCTCCCCCATCAAGTTTTACCTTTTATTTTCAGACACAACATTGCTGAAAGTCCCACTTGTTTTTTTGTTGGTTTCTTTTTGTTTGTTTGTTTTTTAAGATTGGTTTATCTTATTTAGTTAATAGATAGAGAGTACTCAAAGCTTAAAAGTCTGATACCAAAGAGGTGAATTGGCTGTTTCTGCAAGTCTTTCATTCAAACCATTTATCAAGCCTTTAGCCACAGCCACTAACGCATGAGAAACGTTAACAGAGAATGAATGTTAAAAAAGGAGTAAATGCTGTGCAAGGTGCTCCAGCTACAGCCCCGGAGATCAGTGTGATTGGTGTAATAAGATTTCTTTCCCTTTCAGGGAATCAGTAACTTTTGCATGTTTGCTGCAAACAAACAGAGGGCTTCTCACATGTTCCTGATGCAAAAGCAACTGAAAATGAAGTAGCTGTTTTATTTTCACACCACGCCTGCACGCATTGCATCCCATCTTTATTTTCTTGTAATTCACATACACTTCTCTAATTTTTCAGTATCGCATTCAGTGACTTTCTTAAACGTGGGCAAATTCTTCTGAGCCAGATTTTGGAAGAAATCCCATCTGGGAAATTTGAGTGATAATTAAGATTGTGACACTGGCACGATTGCCATGTGAAGGGATAGACAGTTTTGTTCATAGAAAAAAAATCTCAAGAACTTATGCAAGCAAGAGCAAGTATAACAAAAGCATGCACTGAGTTGTCTCCCATTAACAGCACAGATCAAATGAGCCAATGCAACTACTTCTGCTTTGCCTAAATAAATGCCTGGATCAGTCATCAAAGTAGAATTGTTTTCCACAATACACTTCCTTGAGCAACCCAGATAGCCTTTGTGCTGGCCCCAGTAATGATGTAATGGGAAAAACTTACAGGCATTCTGTCAAAGCCATGCAGATTGCTCAAATACTATTTCCCAAGGCTCCAGCCTCGCAGGTGCAGACTCAGCAGCCACTGAGACTTGCTGTGATTAATGACTTTTTCCAATGTGTTGCCTTACATTAATACAGCCAGCTAACTTTTATTAAATTATGGATGATCTATCAGAGGATTGCAGTCACCTGCAGGCTGCCATGGGTAAGGAAGCTGCCCAAGCCTATGCAATTTGGGCATCTCAGAGACAAGCCAGTTTAAGCTTTGCATTTCTTTTATGCACTGTGGTAGATACAGACCTCCTGTCTGTATTTCATTCTGCTGTTTGCCTTCTGCCCAGCTGCCAAAGGAAAACTACTGCTCAAAGCCTCAAAGCCATCACAGAGCCAAGGGAAACCATCAGTCCTTATGGAAACCATCTGAAAATGCTTTGGACATTGGGAACCAGCAACTCTTCCTGACCATACCGCAGACCGGGCTCTTTACAGAAGCACAGAAGGTAACTGAAGTCCCAGGGAAAGACCTCACACTGAGGGACCAGTTCAAACAATGCAGGAACCCTGACAGCGTCACAAAATAGAGGTGAACAGAACAAAACAAGATAGCACCTGATAAACAGCATTTAACAAGAGAAGCAAATCTCATTCACTTACCCCTCATGTTGTAGCTTAGGACAACCACAGATATTCCACGTGGGACCACCACAGCTATTCCAAGTATCATAAGGCTCCACCATGCACTCAGAAATATCCAGGATACCCCAGAGACATCCCCTTCTTCCCCAAATAAGGACAAGTCCTAGGGCAAGAAACAAGGAATGATCTGAACTGCAGCAAGGCCATTGTGTGAAAAAAACACCAGGCTCTGCCTACCACCTCACCCTGCATCCCTTGAAGGATGAAAGCTTGGGGCACCAGAAGTGGTGCCTGGGAGGTGAGATTGGCTGTTAATTGCTCACAGCTGGTTTTTCTCCCTGCAGGTGTAGCCAATCCAGGGACCCAGGGCACAGACAGCCTGCACCCCATAAATGCTGAGGAGAGCAGAGGTCACCTTTGCTGCAGACAGCCCAGGTTCAAAGGTAAGGGTTGTATAGACAAGGGTTTGCATATCATCAGATGATGGTGATGGAGCAAAAGGGAAGGAGTTCAGCTCCCCTTCCCCTCTTCAACAAACCTGTGTTTGCCCATGGCAGTGAACCTGTGCATAAGGGTGTGTGGCTATTTACTGCATTGTTGCCAGATGGGCTCAATGACTGCAAAAACCTCACTGAGATCAGGGTAAGCAGGAGGTAAGAGGGGCATTTTTTCCATTCTCCTTTAACCTTCTCTTCTTGGGGGTTCTGCTGGACATAGCCAGGTGTCTAAGCTGTCCTCATGAAGAACCTGCTCTTGGTGCTTTGGGAGTGTGGATGATGCTGCTGTAGCCACGTGAGGAGCAGAGGTGGTTGGTTGGTCTGGCCTTACCTTCAGGGTGCCTGGTGATGGGTCCTCCACAACAGAGTAGGTGATGCCATTGTCTGGGGTAACCAGAACAAAAAGGCTTTGGACAGGGGGGATGGGAGGGAGTAATGTAGCCCTCTTAGAGAAGACTGTGAGAGATAAAGAGCAGAAAGAAATCCTAGTTGAATTTAACTCTTCTCTGGAGCAGCACAGTTGTGAGGCTAAAAGGCCTACATAGTTTTCTCTAATCCAAGAGGCAATTCCATCATACTGCAGTGTTTGTTTGTGGGTTTGTTTGTTTAGTTTTTTTTCCTTTTTTAAATTTTGGTGGCATGAGGCATCTGATGCCTCCTCAGTTACTGCCTCCAGAACACAAGTTGGTAGCAGATTCAATCTCATTATTTCTGAGTGAGCTCTTACATTTCAATGTCTTTTTCTGCCAAGCTGATGGAAACTGTATCCCAAAGGCAAAAAGAATGTAATCCTCCCGGGATAGAATGGAAACAGTCATTGTGTATCCCTGCAACTTCCTGTGGTGCCTCACATCTTGTGGGAGATGGAGAAGGCGTGTGGTGAGACAGGGGTGTCACTGAAGACACACAGAGCTTATATGCAAATTCCAAACATTCATCACTGGGTCTGTGGACAAAGCTGTCCAGCTACTGCAATGATGGGGTGATGATGCCAGAGACTCATTCATGTGCCATGGTAAACTCTGAGAGTAGTTTGAGACATGTCCCATCTACTTGCTTCCCCCTGTTTCTAATTAGTTATGGCACTGGCATAAAGTAGGATCTGTGCCTATTAAGCCTTCATCTGCTCTTCCTTATTCCCACATGAAGTCATAATCCTTCATGTCATCCCAACTGTGTACTATGGGAGTGATTTAGGGTGTCTCAAACCAGAGGACAATACCTCAGGTACTGAATAAGTAGAATAACTGTGGAGGAAAACAGGCCTTGTGTCATACACTGCCTGTAAGAACACATGTGTTAGCAGAAGGAGACGAATAGAGAAGTGGAGGAGAGGCTGATGTATCCACAGAAGAATTTGAAGAACAATCATGAGATTTTACACATGGCAGATGTCTAAGATATTTTGAGAGATTCTTCTCAGAGCCTCTAAGCCACAGCAGGGCCCTGCCACATATTTTGTTCCTCATATAATGATGCTGTGCCATTTGTATTGCACTATTGATGCGCTCTTGGGTGGTACCAGCAGGACAAGAAGTGTGGTTAATAGTTGGCTTCAAGGGCCAAAGAGAAATATCAGCCTGCAGTTCAATCCCTAGCCAAGAATGAGGCACTCAAGCAAGAAAACAGATTTCTTCCCTAAACAAGGGCTCAAAGTGTGATGCAGCAGTGGACAAAGTCTAATATCTTCCAGGTAGATGAAGCAACAAGAGATGATTTGGTAGTAAGAGGCCATGGTAATCACAGAGGCAACAACTGAATACCAATAAAAGTTCTCACAGGTATCTTGCTACATTTCCAGTATGGATAAAGATCAAGTACAATAGTTGGAAAAAACTAGCTCTGACCTGTAAAGCAGCCCTTGCTTGCCAGATGCTTCCAAAGTCTGGCTGCTGTGGTCATTCTGCAATAATCTTCCTTTAATTGTTATATGGGATCTGGACCTTTGAGAACAGCCCTAACTTGTGCAACCCTCAGTTAAACTTATCTTGAAAATCCTGCCAGGCAGAGACTGCCCTTGCTCATGGTGCCCTTCATCTGTACTATTAAGTCTGGACAATGAGCTATTAAATACTCAGCTTGGCAGTTCTTTGAGAGGACACCCTGCACTTATTCCATGTGGGTTTTTCCTTATCTGAGCCCATAGAGAGGTAGAGGTGGTTTTGGGGTGGACTGGGTTACCTTTGTTTGCCATGAAAGTCATCCAAAGTCGACAGCCACCAGCAAGGAAACATGAACTTTACTCTGGAAACACTTTGGAACCCATTAGTCTCACTGAGCAAGCTGGTGGCTCATTCCCCCATGTACATGGAGACGAGTTGCAGAGAAATCAAGCATCTACTATTTTACAGCTACCGCTGAAGTCTCTTAGCCTTTCTAAAGGAGGCTTGTCCAGAGTGAAGAAATAGTCTTGATTTAAAGCATCCTTCTCTGAAAGAGAAATTAAACCCCTCCTGCTCCAATATTTCTAGTTTTTTCCCCCCTATTATTCTCTGAGCAGGGGCAGGTGGCTCCCATTTTAGCCTCAGCTGGATTGCAGCTTCTTTGTTCCACTTGCATCATTTCATCTAACACATTCCTCTGGGGCTGCAAGAACTGCACACTTCCCTCTCAGCCTAGAGGTGATAGCAACGAGGAGAAGTTACACCATGTAATTATAGTTATTATGCCAGTTAATAGAGCTCCTCATAGCATAAACACTGTTAGCACGAGTCACTGTCGGGAACTGCTGTGTCTCCAGCTCTGCTCTTGCTATTGGAGGCTTGGCACAGATCTGAGTCCAAGCCCAGATCTGAAGAGCAAACCCTAGTACCTGCCAGCTCACACATGGGGCCAAATCTCTCCCTGGGCTTGGGGAAACTTCTGGACTTTAGAGCTTGAGCATGATTACAGAAGAGTAGTGTCATGCTGAAATGTGTGATCCAAGCAGGCAGTGTTCAGACTTCAGGTTTACCAGCTTGCTTTCTGCTCTTGGAGTCGTTCCATTGCCTTGCTTAGAAAAAAAATGGCTTTTAAACAATCAAGTGTAATCTCCAGGTTGGAGCACCACAGGTTTATATTCAAACCCTCACTCTTATCATGTATTTTTCCCCATCCAAATGGCAGGGAATATTTCAGTGCTAACAGCCCCCTTTCTCTCTCCCCTCTGTCTTGACAGCAAACTGCTGTTGTATTTTGATAGTGTACTTTTAAAAAGATAAATACACATGTATTTATACAAAAGTTTTTAAACCAGCCCTTCGGGGGTGGGGGAGGGAAAGATCCGAGGTGGCAAAGTTGTGACAGAACTTGGATTTAGTTAATTGGATCTAGCTATTTGCACCATCTTTTTCCAGCTGCCTGTGCCAGTTCCAGGCTGGGAAAGCAATTTAACTCATTGCCTGTGAAAAATGAAATGACAGCAGCTGCTCAAGTGAACTTTCACGTTAATGAAGCATGATCTTGTCTTGATCAAAGACTTTGTGTTCCTGGAGGACCAGAGTTCAAGCACTGGCCTCTAATTTTGGAAAAAGAAACCATTTATGTGTCATTGCAAGACAAACTCTTTGGAGTTTAAGCCCAAGGTAAACTTTCATGTCAGCCCTGTTAGTGACCCTATACTGAAACTTGACTTGATCATCTCTTCCTTTAATTGCCACTGTCATATGCTGCCTCCTGCTCAGTTGAGTTGGCTTCACCCATTAAAGCAGTGAGAAGTGATGTTATCATTAGTCATTGCTGCTGGGCACTTTTGGATCTCGCCAAGCATCTTGCAGGTTGTTCCAACAAAATGAGCTCTGAGGAGCAGGGTTGGGATCCAAGAGAGACAGAAACCAGCTCTGGGTGGCAATAAGCCATAGAATTGTCCTTGCAGGTCTGGTGTAACCAGATCAACTAATAAAACTCTGGAATGCTGATGCTGTGGTTGATCTGGTCATACCAGAGAAACCATCTCTCACAACCTGGATGCCAAGAACCAAACCCTGCAGCTTGCCATGAGCAGCTAATGCCAAGGAGTACTGTTAGCCACATATAAATGTGACTGTTTCTGTGCTGAATAATCACTGAGATCTCATGCATTTGTCCCCATAACACCTGCTGTAAGCTTTTCAGGCATTTGGCACCATGATCCTATGGATTGAGACATCAATTCACCAGGGTGACAATAAAGCCATGAGCACCAGTCATTTTGAAAATCTCAACACCATCAGTGTTAGGTAGAAAGCCATCATGAACATTATTAGAAGACAAATGCTGTTGCAGAGGGATTTGTGGCCCTGCAGGTAGAAACACCAGGCAGGAGTGAAGGAAAATTGTCAAATACAAGGATGGTCAACATTAGCAAAGATCCATATTGTTCTACTTCACTCTCTCTGACCTTCAGTCTGCCCCAGGAGAGGTCAAACACATCCCTCCCAAAACCTGACAGCCTTGTTATCATCCTCCATCCAGTGTGTCACCTCTGCTGGGTTGCTTTGCAGCCTCACCGTGGCTCTTCAACATGACTCTTGCTCTGAAAGCCAAGACAGGTGTGAGAGGTGACCCTCGATTCTGGATGGTTAGAAGTCATTCAGGAGGTCTAGCTTGCAAACCAAACTACAGAGAGATACTTTTGCAGGAACCAGACTCGGTTGATGTTTAAGGTGAAAGGTGCTCCTGTGAGCTCCTGGCTGCACCCCAGGTGTGTGGGGTTGCCTAAGGTGAGTCATCTGGGGCTCCATTTCCCCAGCTGTAAAGCAGGGATAATACTTCTGTTCTCAACTCAGTTTGTCTTCTCTGTTTAGATTTCAAGCTCCTCAGGGCTGTGTCTTGATACATGTATGTACAGTTCCTAGCTTAATAGAGCCATGATCCAAAGTGAAGCCTCCAGGCACTCCTGGATGTTATATCCTTACTAATTTCACAAGAGGCTGCAATCAAATTCCTCTACCGGGAAAAAAAAAAAAAGAAAAAAAAAGTCTCAGAAAGGAATAAAGCAAACTACTAAAAACTGAGGAGCATTTTTGCTGAACTGGAAATAATGGTACTTTGTCCCAAAATGTATAAAATATGTATTGCAATTAAATTCTCTATTGGCAAATTGCTCTACAATTAAAAAACACAGAAGCTTGAGTGAGGCAATTAGAATAATAGTAGAGTGTTAATTATAGCTTGATGGATTCTGCATGCTGTCAGCAATTACCTTCCAAGTGTGCACTTCTGAACTGACTCCAAATCCACAAAAAGACACCGACAGAATTAGAACTATCTTCCTTGTTGGCATGCCTTTGCCTTTTTAAAATTTGTTTTCATAAATACTTTTGTAAGCTATTTAATTAGATTTAATGAGGTTCAAGGAAGAAACATCCTCTATGCTGTACACAGGCATTGGCTTGGGGAGGAGGGAGAGCATGACTGAGTAGCCTCAGCTTCCACCAACTACTCTTGTTTTCAGTTCATGGAGATCTAGTGCAAATACAACATGATTTAACCCCATTTCCAGAAGACTTCCTTCTAAATTTCTGTTTTCTAAAGGTTATCTAAAGCTTTCAGATCTCCATAGCTTGCTTCTTGCCCTAATATTAAACAACATTAACATTAATTGTTAAAATTCATTTAGAAGCTTGGTTGTCAACTCTAAAAACACTGTAAAAGAACCAAAATGATTTTTTATTTTTATGGTGCCTTCCCTACTGGCCAAGAGAAAACCTCTCCATAAAAGTGCATTAGATTGTGGTTCTCCCACACTGAGGAACTAAAGAATATTTTTTAATTGGAGATTTATTTGTGTAAGACTGCACTGTTTTCCATAATATGTCTACTCTTCCTGCCTCTGGTGCCCTCCCTAAGGACAGGAATTCTTGTCTTTGCGAAAACCTTTCAAATAAATCAGGGAACTAAACATCAGCTATTCTCCTGCTTTCTTCAGTTCTTAAAGGTAGGTAAGTCTCTGAAATAAGACCCTAATAATATATATATATTTTTAATCTCTCCCATCTTTATAATCAAGAGCCTAAACCCCAAGTTTTACATAGCCTTTGCAATGCTTGAGTTTTCTGTGTATCATCAATCTCTGCAATCTGATCCATTCAAAGCCGTCCCAAAAGCCAAATAGTTCTTGTGCAGGTGGCTGTCCCGAGTAAATAGAGAGGAGCAGAGAACTGCTGTGCCAGCAATAGCAGCGATGCACGCTCGAGATTCAGGTCGGGGGGCTGAAATCACAGACTGCTCCTCCTGGAGCAAGATCCTGCCCCAGCAGTAAACCCAGCGTCTACATTTCATATCCTGTCATCTTCCCGAGCTCAACCTTCCTCCCTCGGGATTTCCAGCCTGCTTTCCCTCTTTCTGATTTCTCTTGGGTATGACCTTTGTACGTGTATCTTTCCAGCAGTGCATGTTGCAGGTGCTGATCCCAGAAGTGTCCAGGAACCCCACTTTGCTTTCGGGTCCGGAGGAGAAATCTGCAGCAGAAGGCTGGAAATGTAACCAAAGATAGTAGAAGCAGGACTGGGCAGCGCTATGTGTTCCTCTCCCCTAAAATATCCCCTTTCTCCCCGTGTAACTCCTGATATAAGAGGTTAAACCACACTCCCACCCGCCCTCTAAGTCTTCTCCCCTAAATGCTGTGCCGGGCCACCTCCAAAGTTGCCCACAGCCTGGTGGATAGTCTTCTCTGAGCTGGGGAGCAGTTCTGCCCCGGGGCTGGATGATCTCCACTGAGCTGGGGGGCAGTTCTGTCCCCGGGGCTGGATGATCTCCACTGAGCTGGGGGGCAGTTCTGTCCCCGGGGCTGGATGATCTCCACTGAGTTGGGGGGCAGTTCTGTCTCCGGGGCTGGATGATCTCCACTGAGTTGGGGGGCAGTTCTGTCCCCGGGGCTGGAGGGACGCTCTGGGGTGCGCCGTGCCCGAGATGCTCTCGGTGCAGCTCTCCGGCGACTCACACTTCCACCCCCTTTGGGCCGTGTGCCCCTCTACGTGTGCCGGGCTTCCAAAAAAACCAACGGGGGGACAGTCGGGGAGTGGAACCCCTGCCCGGATTTGGTCTGGAACACGCGGCGGGGGAGCAAGTGATGCTCTCCTGCGGCGCGGTCGCGGCGGGACAGCCATGTCCCTGCCGGGTTGGTCGGAGAGGGACCCAGCGGAGCAAGGAGCAGCCCCCCCCCGCCCCGATGCTCAGCGGATCTCCCGCGCCCCCTGGAACGGGGGTCTGTGACCCGCGGGGTGGGCGCGGCCCCTTTAAGAGGAAAACCCCCGGGTGGGGGGCCCCGCGGGGCGCGTTCACACCTGGAGTGGGAAAGGGGCGGGCCCAACGCCACTGATTGTCATCCGCAACAGCCAATGGAATGACGCTGTGGGGCGCGGAGGGGAGCTCTCAGCCAATGGCGACGCGCCGAGGGCGGTGCGGCAGCCAATGGGCGTGCGGCTGGGGGGCGGCGCGGCTACATGTTGCGGTGTGGCCAACGTGGGACGGCGGTGAGCGGCGCTGAGGGCGGCGGGGCCGGAGCGGAGGGGCAGCCCCGCACAGCGCACCGGGCGCCGCCGGCCCAGCCCCAGCGACGGAGGAAGCGCTTCCCACCGCACGCGGGGACGCGCACTCTGCCCGGCGGTGGATGCCGGTGAGCCGTGAGCGCCCCGCGGGGCCGGCGGGCCAGGCGATGCTGTGGGCGGCGGAGCGGCGCTGAGCGCCCCGCGGAGAGAGCGCTCCCTCCTCCGCCGCCGCTGCCGCCTCGTCCTCCTCCTTGTCCTGCCGCCGGTGCCGGATACAAAATGGCGCTGCCGACACGGGCGGCGCTGCTGGTGCTGCTGGCGGTGCTAGCGGTGCCGCGGGGCTCGGCCGGCACCGGGGACTGCCCCGCCGGCTGTGCCTGCGCTGGAGCCGCTCTCAGCTGCGGAGGGCTCGCCTTGGCCGCCCTGCCCCGGGACCTGCCCCGCTGGCCGCGGCACGTGTGAGTACCGGGGGGGAACCCGGGGAGGGGGTTTGGGCGGCCGGACATGCGGTTTGTTGGCGTGTTGTTAGAGGTGGGGAAGGTTTAAAATCAGAAATAATCGTTTGCCAAAGTCTGGTTTGTTCATGGAAGCGGGGCGGCCGCCACGGCTGAGCTGTGCGGGGTCCCATCCGCGGTGATGGAGATGCCGGCAGCGGTGTCGGCCCCGCGGGAAAAGTGGGAATTCGGTACCCCATCCCATCTCCTGGGCCGTGCGGGGCCGGCGCTCCCTCCGCTGTGTGCGGGCATCCCGGAGGAAAGAAAGCAAGGAGCAGGTCTGGTCGCTACCACCGATGGGATCTGCTGGAAATACCGGGCAGCCCGGGCTCCCGAATCCTTATTAGGATATAACCCAATCCATCCATCCGTGTCCGCGATCCTGCGGGGTGCGCGGACGCGGCGCCGCGCTCGCCCTTTGGGCTTTGCGCGCTGCCAACTTTTGTAGGGTGTGAATTTTGGGGAGAGTGGGATTGTCGAAACGGAGTCTTGGGCTGTTGGGGGAGTTTTACGGAAAGACACCTGGATTGCCTCCCAGGCTGCGGTCCCCCGGCGCTCGCCCGTCGAGCGAAGGGATGAGCCTGCGGTGTTCGGCGTGTCCTGCAGCGCAGATCAGGGCTCCGCACTTGGGGATTCGTGCCGTGCTGCGGGGTGGGTTTTATCCCCAGAAGGGTGTTTTAAAGTGCTCGGGTCGGTGCCTGGCGCAGGGCGGTGTCACTGCCCTTTGCCGCTCCGGTTGTGTGACCGCCGCTCTGGGCTGGGGAAGGCCGAAATAAAACATCGGACACCTGAAGCTCGGGGGATTCGAGGGGGAAGTGTGCTCGGCTTTGACAGCTTAAGTCGTTTGACGGTCCAGGAGGACTGCGGGTGGAGTGTATTGCGCTCGCAAACTTGTAAAAATAAGTGCCCTTGGTTATGAGCAAACCTTGGGGAAATATGGATCCAGAAAGGGAGAAGGAAAGCAGCGCTTCTGTGGCGGGGCCTTTGTTTTGTTTGAATAGATTTATAGATTACTGAATCTATAAAACCCCTGGTTGTAACAGATACTCCTCGGCTCTGCCAGGAGAGAGAACGGTCACTGAAGTGCTGCTGGAGGTCGTCCAGCTCCTTATTAAGAAGAATTATTAGAGGTTTGTCAGGTCCTCCTGCTGGTATTCACTTTTGGCTGCAGAAATGCCTTGTTTTACTGGAAATTATCGGGTGTCATACCGAGAGGAACGTGTGGCCTCTACATTAAAACCCTGACTCATCCCATTCACCTGTTGCTGAGCACGCTGAAGGATCTTTCCCTCAGCCTTGGGCACCTTTCAGAGCGAGCTTTTCGTCTTGTCAGCGTAATTCCAGCATTCCCATGCACCTCTTAAAATAGGACAGTGTATCTTTGTTCGGGCAGCGAAACGCGTTAATAGCCCGGACAGAACAAATTTATTGTTGTGGGTTTTTTTTTTTTTTTCCTCGGAGTGCTAATACCCAGGAGTGTCTTTTTCATATGGAACAGATTTTTGAGTGTCTTGTGTTCATTTTAAATTTTATTGGTGAAGTAATAGCACGTATAAATCTTCTGCTGCGGACCTGTGGGCTGTTGATCGTTTAGCCACTTAAAGTATGGTTTGTAACTTTGTATGTTCTAAACTAACTGAAGAATTGGGTAAAGTGATAGATTTCCTGTCTGAAAATGTGAAATTTAAGGTTTTTTTTCTTTTCCATAGCCAGTGTAAAAAGCAGGTGTTAAAGCTATTGCAAATACTCTTTCTTGAAGTAATACTGGTTCTAATTACTAAAATTACTTAAAATCGCTTATTTCAGTTTAGGGATGAAGATGAAGCACGCTTTTCATGCTTGCTGGGATCACAAACTCTCCTTTTTGCTGCGGAGTTGCTAACTCACTTTTTCTTAGCAGCTTAACGTTCTCTAAAAGCACCACGTGCTGGAGAAAAGTTACCTCTGCATCGATCTGTTGCTTTTTTATTTTAATTTTTTTTTTCTTAATTTAACATGCCCTTTTAAAGAAACAGCAGGCGAACGTGAGGGTTTGGAGTGGACCGTGGCAGATGGGCGAGTGCATCGCGGGGGCTGCGGGTCCCCCAGGAACGAATTTGGGATGGGTGATGCTGGAGCTGCGCATCCCTCCTCTCTGTCGCTCCCGAGCAGGCTGTGTCCCGCCGCAGGTGTCTGCTCCCCCCAAGGGATAAGCTTGGGCATGTCCGATCGCTAATGAGAGATGAGATAAATCCAGTTTCCAGTGGCTGCTCTTTAACTTCATTAAAGCTCTATTGAACAATCCCGCCTTAGCAGTTTATCTTTATTCCTAACGAGTGCCACAATGCCGAGGCAGTGCCTGGAGTCGGTTTTCAGTGTGGTAGAGATAAAGCTTTTGTTTGTAGGGGTGGAAATGCTGCTCGGCACGCCGGGGAGGGTTCTGGAACAGACTTAATCACGCCGCAGTGTTTTGTCAACAGGGCTATCAGTACCGAGGAGAAGCACTGGAACTTTCGGAAACTGTTGTCATTCCTTTGTTGGCAGTAGAGCTCGGAGTAGTGATTTTTCTCCTGAGCTTTCAGAAGGCATAACTGATAAGCAGAGGGGATGCAGTCGCTCATAGTTAATGTAGTGTGGCATAGATGGGTTTGCAGGGACTTTTTATTTGTGTGTGGGGGTTTAGTTCCTTTTTTTCCTCTCAAAAGCAGCAGACACCTCACCACTGTGTGCCAGTTACATAAATGTGCTTGTCTTGCTGTCCTGAGCAGCCCTGCCCAGGGCACATTGCAACACCCTGTGCCATGACCGGTCCTGTCCTTGCTCTGTATGGGAAAGGTCCATGGGGAATGTCGGGAGAGTCAGATTGTGCCGGGCAGTTCTGTGCACAGGAGTCCTTTGCAGTGCTTCACTTGGAAGGTGCTGGAGATGCTTTGTTTGTTTCCGCGTTAGAGTGTAAAGTGTGGCATAAAGTGTAAGGCCAAGCTTAAGTACAAAATGCTTTGTGCTCCAAAAAGCCATAGCTCCTGCAGCATTTGAGGCATGGCATTCTCTGCTTCTGTCTCTCCATGCATCTTAATTTTTGAGGAGTGAAAGAAGAGAGATTTCTTCTAGGGATTATATATGAGGGTTTTTTCTTTCCTATTTAGTGACAAAGCAATAGTATTTTAGGTATGGATTTTTGGTGAGAAGATTTTGGGGCAGTGAGACTGCAGTTGGATAGCTAATTCCTTGCTGGTATAGTCTGCAAGAAAGGGAAGTTATTTTACACAGATGTATAGTGTATTTTTTGACCCAAATGACTAGAGGATGTTTTTATAGGTACTGGTCATGTGTGCAAGGACCTTTCTAGGTCTGTGCATGTGCCTGGCACATCTGGAAAAATGCAGAGTCCTTGAGTGCCCAGGAGAGCTGGACTAAGAGCTGTTCTCTGTTTGGCAGGGTTTGGCTGCATGGATAAGTTGCCCCGAGGCACCAGCTGCGTGGATGTTGGCTCTCTGCATGGCACCGCTGCTCTCCGGAGAGATGAGGGCAAAGTGTCTGGATGCTTTTTCAAGTCCTGTGGGTGCCTGTCAGTAGTTTTAGGGCCTGGAAATGCATTTCAGCTAGAAGTCAGGAGCAGGCTCTTGTTGTGTGCAAGTGTCTATACACAAAGGAATATTGTTGAAGGCAGCAAAACTGAATATTTGTGCTCAAAATTGCCTATGAACTGATAGTTCTTGCTAAACTGGGAGTCAGGTCTTTAATGTGTCAGGTCTTGTTGTTCTGCTCTGACGTGTTAGGGGGTAGAAGCTCGGTTGGTGAGGGGCTTTGCTGCTGCTGGTTTCATGGGGTTTTGGAGAAGAGCTTGGGTTGCTCTGGGTCTCCTGCAGATGCTGGAAGAGGAGAGGGTGCAGGGGACTGCTGCTGACATTGCCGCGAGGGGGGAGTGCTGCTGGCAGCACCTCTCCTGCATGTCCTGCTTCCAGGCTTGCTGAAATAATGGAACAAAGATTAAGTAATCGTCACCCTGGGCTCCTGGTGCCTGGCCCTGTGCAGCTGCAGAGCCCTCTCCGAGTGCGGGCTGCCCGGGGGGCTGCTGCCCTTGGGTGGATGGCTTGGCAGAGGGATGTGGGTGGGTGCAGGTGGCTGGTCCCCCTCCTTCCTCCTGGAGTAACAGAGTGGAAACCCAAAGAATTGCTGCAAAGCCGGTGGCATCCTCCTCTGTGATGCTCCAAGCAGGGTTTTCCTGCTCCGGTGGGGTGGTGCTTGTAAAAAATCCTGCTTTTGGTTTGCTGTTACAGACTTGGATTTGATTCTTCCCGGAGTACTGTCCTTGTCAGTGGCCCTTCTTGGAGAAGGTCTCCAACCCCAGGGCAGGACAGATCCCCTGTGGGAGTGCAGTGCCTGCACTGGGCTGGAGCTTGGCCCTGGTGGGTAACAGCAGAGCCTCTCCGGTCCTGCTGCTTAAGCACAAATAAAATACATGTGTTTGCAAGTAAATCCACCCCTCCCGCGTGAACACGTGTCGGTGGATGCGCTGACCACCCTCAGCATGCCGCGGTGTTTATCGGTCCGTACAGTCACAGCAAACCCTCTGCGGGTCCTGCTCGTCCCCGACTGAGCCTCGGCAGAAAGGGGCTCATCGGACGGGCTTAGGACACAGAGATTCTTAACGAAGGGTAAAATGCCTCCACCCAGAAGCCCTTCTGGCTCTCTCTGAAGCCCTTGGCTTCAAGTGAAAGGCTCTAGGACTCCCTCAGCCTCCTCTGCATATTCCTCTCTCCTTTTGAGAAACTTCGTGGCATTTAATCACTTTGAGACTTTTCCTCTCTACAGCGACTGCAATTTGAAACGCAGGGGTCCTATACAAAAGGAGCAAGCGCTCAATGGGCTGTGTTAATATTCAGTGCCATTTACAATGGGTGCAGTTTGAAAAGGGGAGAATGGACGGGCTGGGAGCTGGGGGAGGAGGAGCTGCAGAGGGAAAATTCCCATGCGCAGGGGAACCAGCATCTCAGTGGGCAGCCGAAGAAACGAACACACCATCAACTGTTCTCTAGAAAAATCAGCTGTTCTTATGTGTTAGGTACAGTTTAATATTTACTTCTTTGCTTGTGCAAAGTGCTCTGCAGTTGTGTGGATGTAAGGCTTGGGGGTGGCTGAGCCTTGCAGGATTTCCTGCTTGGAGTTTAAGGAGCAAATGTGGCGTTTCTTGTCCCTTTGCTTGTTGACATCAAGAAGCTAGCGGTGGTAAACTGATAGGTTTGGGAGCTCAGACACTTCAAGGAAGCACTTCAGGTACTTAAACGCTTCTTGAGCATGGGTGAGATTTCACTTCCGTGCTTAAATTCTGCTCCTGCTCGAGTCTCGTCTCCGGGGATTTAGGCAGATGCAGAAGCCCTTTGCCCAGGTGGGGCTTTAGTTGGTGCTAGTCTCACCTGGTGCAGGGGAGTCTGAGAACAAGGGAAGGATGCCCCCAGCTTCAGAAGAGCCTGCTGCGGAAGGGTTAAAGGTGGCTTCGTGTTGAGGCAATCCCCCGAGAATTCTCCGTGCTGGAGAAATGCCTTCCTTACTCTGCGCTGACACCTGGGCTCATGAATATATGTGCATCTGCCACTGGCTCTGCGGGGCAGCTGGGAATTGCTGGGTGCCAACCCTGGGCATGCCCAAGCAGTGCCTTTCTTTGGGTTCTGATAGCTTTGATCTCTTGAAGGGGAGTTAAAGTTGTCTTGAAGTTTGAGTGGCTGCAAATTGGGATGATGGCTGTCATTCCTCAGTAGCCAGTGCGGCTCAGAACTTGTGTATTTGCCCCGGGTTTGTGTATTGTCCCCGACTGGTATGTCAGCTGCACCCAGAAACTCTCAATTAGGGCTGCAGGGCTTTTAATTGATCTTGTTGGCTGCCCGGCCAGACACCTCGGATTGAGTTAGTTCAGCTCATCAGCTTTTAACACAATCATTTTGTGCTGCTAACCTAATCACCCGGTGTGACTCCCTTGTTTTGCAGTGTGGAGCTGGATGGGGTCATGTGGATGAGTGGAGTAGAGATAATTTAGACTAATGTTGCTGCGTAGAGCCATCTGTGAAAAATCCAGGCTCCAGGTTCATCAGCTCTGCAGGACCTGGGCCTGGGCAGGAATTAGCACCTCATTCAGGGTGAGGGGAGCCATTTAACATAGAAATTAGCATTGGTGAATAATACTAAATAAATAAAGCACTGTGGTCTGGGTTGTGGTTTCCTGCAAACCTGGGCACCCCCTGTAGCTCTCCTCACTGGTCCCTCGCTGGTTTTTAGTGGCACATGAAGAAACAAGCAGACTGAGGCTCCTAAGTGTGCAGGAAGAAACTAGAAGGTGAATAAAATTTGTTTCCTAGTATGTTCAGCTATTAAATGATGTGCTACGAGATTTTTTTTTTCCCCTACCAGTCAAGGACCGCGATGCCGTTGTGCTAATGCATCACATGAAATACCTATTATTGTTGTAGCTGAGTCATGCATTAATAGTTAACCAAGTCCTGTGCTGCAGCCCAAGTCCTTCTCCTCATCCTTCTCCAGCTTCAGAGCAGGACCACAACATATGTAATATGTTATGCTCCCTCATTATGTTTTCAGCACGTTGTCTCTCAAGCCACAAGCATATAATTTTGGAGATGTTCTAGAAGCAGGCCCTGCTATTTTAGGGACACCTCTCAAGACCTGATGACGTGTCACATCCAATTCTGGGAGTGTGGTTCCCTTCCATGTGGTTGCATTTTCAGTTTTGAGCAAGGATTGAAGGACAAGTCTCAAACTGTAGATATCTGTTTGGTTTTTATTAATATCAACATTAACCATGCTGGACATGCAGGCAGGACTGTTGGTTATTTGCACCTGTCATGGCAGTTTTGTAGCTTCCCCACAAGTGGCATGGATTTCAGGAGGAGAAGTATAGGAGATGTTTAACAACTAAATAATTTTATCTAGAGCTATAGATTCTTTAAATGTATACTCCATTATCATGCACAGGTCACATTTAAAAGTGCATTAGCTGCCTACAGCTTTGTTTTAGAGCTGGAGTTGTATGTGCAAGAGAATTTGGCATGGGGTTTTTGGGGAAGGGAGACTAGTGTGATGTTGCTGCCAGTAATGAGTCAGTAACTTCTATACATTTTCCTTAGGTGTGTTTTTTTAGACCCACTGAGGCAGTCTTTTTAATTTTTTTAAATTGGCTGAGGTGGGTACAGTCTTAAATGTAGCTCCTGTAAATCCTGCTCAGCTATACTTAGTTGCAGAATTGCAAATGTTTCCACTTTGAAGGTGCTTGTTTTTTGAGGAATCCTTTCAGGCTACAGAACACCCCATCTGAGTTCAATGGAAATTTGGCTGTGAGCTCTTGAATTAAGATGCCTTTTCTTCTAGACCTAGCTTTCAGTTTATTGCTCCCTGCAGAAAGGCAGACAAACCCTCAGGTGTGAGAAGGAAATGAGAAATTTAAAACGCCAAGGGAGGGCTGTGCTGCTTCCCACTTGCCCATACACAGGGACATGGGGCCATGCTCACCACTGGTATCTCTTTCTGCCCAAAACCTGTGATTTTGGGATGGGCACTTGCCAGAATGGGATCACTTTTGATGCTGTGAATACTCCTCTGCTCTGCAGAGCTTACCATCAACACGACCTACTCACGAGCCTCTCCAAATAGTGCCCTGTGAGTTCCAAAGACACTTTGCCCAACTGGTGTGGCTGGGCTGTTCTGAAAGTGCACTTAGTCTGTTTTAGCCTGCTGCATGCCAGTGTAAACATGTTTTCTATGTTATCTGTCATCTAAAAAATACTCCTAAAAAGTGATGGCTGGCCAGCTGTGCAGAGTGCATGGCAGTGCCTGGCTGATCCACAGTATGGATGGGTGCTGAGCTTGAACTGGTGAAGGATATTTGCATGAAGGTGATGGGATTACTGGAAGTTTGTCTTGCAGTTGCATTTAAGGATGTGATGCTGGAGGTCTCCTGGGTGTCAAGGCCCCCTCCATTGTGGGGCACTGTGTGGGTTATGTGCTTGTAGGTGTGGGGTGGTGGGAGACTTTGTGGATAGGGATGCTGCTGGTCTGTAGGTTGTATCATGGGTAATAAAATGGTGATTGTGGGAACGGCCTGGCTGGAGGCCCTGTGAAAAATTGCCCCCTAAATGTGTTCCAGTTGTCCAAACACTGGTGCCTCTCCTTCCTGCGAGGGGGGAGGATGGGACTCGCTCTCCATGGCTGGGGGTGGGGACAGCCCCAGGCAGCCTTTGCTTGCTTTTTGCTGTGTCTTGGTCAGCTGCAACCCTCCTGGGTTCCAGATCTATGAAAGAGCTCCAGGAACATTTCTTTCTCCCAGACCTAAAAAATACCTCTGGCCACCTGGGCAGGATGAGCTCTTCTGTGGCAGCCCAGTCCATGAGCTGTTCCCCAGCACAAAGTGGTTGCTTTGTTTTGGGCCTGGGAAGTGCCTGGAACCAGGGGTTTTTCTCCTTTCTCACCAGGCTTTGCAGCCCCAGGGCGGTGTGAGGATGGTGGGGGGTATGGCAGGATTGGGTGTGTGGCCCTTGTCAGCAATGACCTCTGCCATTTGTAAAGGATGAGGAAGTGTCATTGGATGATCCTCAAAATCCCCTCATCGTGTTCCCCTTATTACTTCATTGCTCCTGCACCTGTCTGCAGGACAGCAGGGCAGAAATGCCAGCTGCTGCTGGCACAGGGCAATTGGCTGGTGCTCACCTGTGGCCTGGCCTTGATGGGGAGCCAGGAGAGCATCCCATGCTCTGTTTGTAACTCACTGTGAATCTTTGTCCCCTTCTGAATTGGGGCAGAGTCACATCCACACTTGTATTTAATTTGTTTTGGCAAAATGGGAAGAATTCTCATGTTTTAGATTTAAACAAACCATATGATGTTTTATTTTGAAAGGTGTCATAATATTTTGCAGTTTCCCTTTGCTAAGCATGTTTTTGTGCTGTTTCCTGTCTGTTAGTCTATAAACACTTTGTTCCTTCTTCCTCCTTAAACAAGTCTAAGTCAGAATTCTTGGCTTTCAAACACCTTTGGATTCTTTTGTAGTAGGACATGCATTCTGCATTAAATCAGTAAATAAGATAGTGTGTATTTCAAGACTTCTCTGAGTTGGAAGCATTTGTGAGAGTTGTTCTATCTTTATCATCTCACATGGTTGTAAACCTCTTATATATCCTTCTTTCCCTTTTCCAACCTTTGTTATTGAGATGATGACCACCAAAAAGCTGTTGAGCTTGATGTCACTCTTCACAAGAGTAGATGAATGAACTTTTACTGTTAATGATGGGTTAGAAAATAATAAAAAAAGGGTACCTAGGCAGACTCCACCTCTGCTGTGTGAGTGGGCAAGTAGTTTTCTGGTTTGGGAGGAGGTATGCGGAGCTGAAACTTGGCCCCTGATTTCTGAGCACTTCCATCTTGAGTGGTGTCACTTGGTTTGCCTGTTGCACAAGGAGCTGGCAGCCTGTTCCTCCAACCCACGGGGATGTGTGTGGGGCTCCTTCAGCTCCTGCAGTTTCAGTAAATGCATCTGTCTCTGTGGGGCCGAGTCCAGTTCCCCAGTGAAGTTGGTTGGCTCTTGACTTCTTGGTGAGCTGAACCTCTTCCAAGAGCTTTGGTTTCATCCTTGCTGACCATACCAGCAGAGATGTGTACTGGTCTTTGAGTTAATCTCCTTGGACAGAAACTTATACAGATCTAACAGGATGTGTTTGGATTATACTGTCTAATTAAAACAACAGTTGGATTTGCTCCTCCCTGGTTTAACAGTCTCTGAGGTAGTTACTGCTGTTTACTCAGGCTTCCTGTGAAATGAGGCTGTGTCGTGGTGCAAGTGTCTGTTCTCCTTCCCCAGAGCTTTTGATGCTGTTGGCCAGCTTTGCTTTAAGGAGTGAACTCAAATTTGGAATGCCTGCCTCTCCCTAGGCAGCAGGCTGAGGAGGATGGCTGTATCCCCACTCAGAGAAGGGAAGCAGTGTGAGATTATCCTGTAGGAGACATCAGAGAATCACTGTGGGGGACAGTGGTGCCATTAAACCGTCACTGCAGGAATATGGGATAAAGGAAAGCAGCTGTGAGACAGGGCTCTGCTGAGTGCTGTGCTTACCTCTGTTAGGAGGTGGGTGAAAGGAGGTCTTCAGAGTCGTACTGGCATTTGTTAATATCCATAGCTGGGAGCAGAGAATTTGGTGCTGGGGTGCCCCATGCATTGCTCCCCTGAGCAGGGGATGCTGTGGAAGCATCACCCAAGTCCTGGCCTCTCTGGACCAGTATGGTTGTTTTTCTGTGCATAAAGCAGTGCCACCCATGCAGTGGGGGGTATCTCAGCCAGAGAGCAACAAGGCCTTGTTACTGCCGCAGCCATAGCTAGGAGATGGTTTTGGTGACTTACTGCTCCTCTTTAAGCAGAGTTTCCAGGAAGAAAGTGCCTGCATGGCCTGATGAGCACTTGGCCATGGGTGGTGAGCAGTGGCCCTGGGGTGTCTGCATCCCCCTGGCAGCACTGGATCAGGCCAGGGAGCCTGCCTGGGATTCCTTCCCATTTCAGCTGCTCGAGGAACCCAGGCTCTCCAGTGACTGTGGGAGAAGGCAGAGCTGGGCAGCATCCTTGGCAGATGCCAAATTGCAGCCCCAGCTGTTTACTATAGTGTCTTTCTCTCATGGCTCCTCGCACTTGTCTCAAGTGCTCCCACTTTGTGGTCTGCTTCACAAGAGCCTGAGCTGTCCTTTCATCTGGCAGGGACACTGGGGCTGTGCTGCATTGCTCTGTGTCTCCAGGCTTTGCTTTCATTGAGACTGCACAAGCCTTTTTTCCCTGAGCCCACCCCATCCCGGTGTGCACTGGCCAGGCTCCGGTTCCTGCTGTTTCCTTTGTTTGCTTTGCTCTCCAGCTGTGGATACCCGAGCCAGCTCAAAGGCAGGGCTTGAAGCACCCCGTGTGCAAGTGGCGATGCCAGTGTGGGGCGTGCTGGGGAACAGGCTGTGTGTGATTAAGCCATTCAGGATTGTCAGATTTCTTTTTTCATGTCAAAACGGCCACCTCTTTGGGGAGGAGGAGGAGGTGGCAGCTGAATGGTTCTGGGACTGTGTGCTGATCAGTGATGCTCTGTTTGTGAGAGACATGGTTAAAAGAGGAATTAAGTGCAGAGTTGTGGACCTGCGTGTTTGGAAACAGAATGGGGAAGTTTCCCTGTCCAACAATTTCCAATTGCTTCCTCTATGGTTTCCTGAGTAATTCTGATTACCAGTTATAAAACCATCTGCCTCAGTTTTAGGGTGCATTATCCCCCAAAGCTCTTGTGGCCCACTGTGTCCCCAGGCTGCTCCATCTCCTCCCCGTGGGCTCCCTGGGCTGATGGCAGCTGGTGGCAGGAAAATTTCCAGCCCCCTCTGCAAGTGAGTTTCCTGACATGTGGGACTGGGGTGGGATTAGAAGCGAGTTGAAAATGTGCACTGAAATGTTTTGAGGGAGGTTATTGTCTGTTGCAGCTGAAACACCTTTTGATGGTTTTCCTGCTTTTTAGGTTTCAAATGCAGACTTCGTCTTGGCTTGTTTGGGTGGCTTTGGAGCCACCTGACTGTCAGCTGCAGAGAAGCAGAGCTGGTCCTTCTCCTGGCACTCCCATGGTGTCAGGAGAGGGTTCCAGGATGCCTGTTCTTGTCTGGGTCCATGGAAGTCAAAAGCAGGGGATAAACTAGGAGGGAGCCCTCCAGCACTGCTCCCCCTGCCAGACCTTCACTTGTTGACTCCTTCACTGTTCTCTGTGGCCACTTTCACTGGAGACTTTTGAGACAAAGTGAACCAACTCTGTTGTGCAGCATTTGATGGTGTTTTGGGGCAGTATGAACTGTCTGATCCATGCCCTGTCTACCACAGTGATTGTTTTTCATCTTTGGTCTCTGTGTAGCCCAGGGCCAGGACATGGATGTCCTGCAGCCAAAAGCTTCCCTTCAGCCCTCATCTCATGGTGTCCCTGGGGACTTGCTGGGGAGCAGGGTGGGAATAAATGACAAGTTGATGCCGCAGGAGCTGGCCTGTGCTTTGGCAGCCACCAGGAAACTGTTGGTTTGGGCAAGACCCCTCAGCCTGAAAATCATCATGTAATTAAAGCAGTGAAGATCTGCCTCTCCTAATGTAAGCCTGTAAACATATTAGGCTTTATGGATAGGCCTGAGGTCTAACTTTCTCAGTTTCCTGGAATGCAATGGATGTTTCCAGAGAACAACTCAAGTCCTGTCACACGAGCCATGCAAGCAGAAGACCAAATGCGTGCTTGGCCTTTGGTCCTTGTGGATGGGGAGGCACTGGGACATGGGTGGATCCTGTCTGTGAAGAGACTCTGCCCAGAGGTTTTTCACAGCATGATCATCTCTGTAAAGGCCAAGAAAACTTGATCTGAAAGTCTGTTTTATTTATTCATTCCTAACTCCAGCCCTGCTTTGAGGGGAGCGCATAGAGACCATCCGCCTCGCGAAGCACGCAGGCTGTCCTGGCACAGCCACATTCCTCCCTGGAAGAGGGTGTTCAGGGCAGTGTTTGAAATGCAACAGAAAACCCACACTTCCTTCAGAGTTTTTCACTCTTGCATTTTTCATCTTGGGCAGGGTTTAAAGTTTTCTGCAGCATTCAGGGGAACCTTTTGGTTTGCCTTTGCCCACGTGTCAGCATTCCTGAACAAAGCAGCCTCAAGATTTGTGGAGCAGATTCTTGAAATTCTGCAAGTGTCTTGAGCTAGAAGATGTTTCCAGAAACTGCCTGACCTAAGAAAGAATTGGTGAGACTTGAGCATGGCTTGGGAAAAATGAATAAGGCATTTTTATCCCTCTTTAAATGAACATCATTCCAATCAAAACCACCATCCCCAGTCTTGGCAGCTGCTGTGCTCTGCCACCTTGTTGCTCGTAAACCACAACTCTGCTTATTTGAACAAGCCAGATAGAAAAGATACACATTTTAAAACTGAGGTTTGCCCTTCTCTTGCACTGACTTCCCCAGCGATCCTAATGTCATTTAAGGCATGATCTGAAAAGGAGCTCAGATACCAAAAAGTGGACGTACAGGGAAATAAGGGTGTATGACAGCTCATGTGCCTGCAGACACTACAAACCTGCTTAAGGCTCCTTGGGAATATTCTCCTGAGTCTGTCTGGACATGATTCAGTCTTGTGGCCACCAGCACCCCATAGTTTGCACCCTGCAGCACCTGTGTGTTTGTCCTGGTCTGTTCTGGGTGCTCCAGACATACATTCACAATGAGCTCAGTGGAAGCTGCATTTGCCCGGAAGTAAGGAAGTGGAAGCATTGCCTTTCCCTCGGGGCTGGGTGGCCAATGATGGCATTTTGAATGGGGAATGTGACAGGAAGCATGGCCTGCTGTGTCCCTGTTCTGACTTAACTGTGCTCCTGTGAGTTGCTGGGTTGTATCTGATGCATTGGATGTCGCTTCCCATGAGCATTTTATCACAGGCTGTGAATGTGAGTGACTGGGAAGGGGATGTGGAGTGTCATAGTACCCGAGGGGAGGTGTTGGGATGCAGGGAAGCTCCTGTGTCTGGGACCATTGGCTCATGTGCCTCATAACCTTGTTTCTGAAGGTGAAACCTCAGTGCAGACCCATTGCTGTTTTGGTGTAAAAATTGCTATATCTATGAGTTTTGTTTGCTTTTTTTGTTTCTGCTAGCACATTTATGGTGCTGGGGGATTGCAGTATTAATATTTTCCCTTTAGAGAAGAGGCTTGACTTGGACTGCAGTTACTGATTGATTCCCTTTTTTGCCATCCTCCTCTTCTGCTGAAGTAAAGAACCACTTCAAAGGCTCAGATGTGTTGGTGCCAGACACCACGCAGTTATTGTTACAAGAATTTGAAATATAATTGAAAACAAACCTTTGTTCAGCCAGGCAGATGTGGCTGTGGGCTTTCACTCGTGACAGAGATGGGTGCTCAGCTTCTTCTGCTGGATTTGATGGCTACACACTTGTCATGGCAGATGAATTGCCTGTGAATTTACATCTGGTAAATGTTTGTGAAATCTGGAAAGTGCGTATTTTGAGGAGGTTTTTTCCTACCTAGGAACCCACACTGACACTCCAAAGTTGCCAGCATATTTGTGGAATTCCTTGCATTAATAAAACGCATCAAATCAGTCTTGGCAGCCTGATTTCAGTAGAGATGCTCCAAGTCCAGGTTTCTCAGCTTGGCAAGCAGAGTTGTCCCACTTCCCTTTAAGACTTGTCTCTTCTGTGGGATATAAGAATATCATTTAATATCAAAAACATTTGTAAAAGCATGGATAATACAGATGTTGGCACTCATTCTAGTTACATTTGCTGAGGAAGCAGAGGCTGGTGTAGGTTTGTAGTCCAGCTCAGTTGTCCGTGAGCCTGGAGGCTTCTGAAGGAGCCCAGCAAACCTCTGCACACAGCAGCCCTCCCTTGCCTGGTGCTGAGTGTGAGCTGTTGTTTTCACACCCCATGAGATTACATTTCCAAACACTGTGCACCTTGAAACTACAGTTTAGGTTCCTGTTTCTTGTAGTTCTTTCCTATATAAATTTAGGAGAGTGCACCAAAATTTGAGCTATGCCTGAGCACCTTAACCCAGAGCATTGCTCTAGGACTCTTGTGTCACCCCATGTTCTGTGTTATGCACCTGCCTGGTGTGACCACCTGGACAGCACTTTGTCCCTTTGTAGCCTACCTGTCCAGGTACCTGGATTGGGCCCCTTTGTGCTGGCATAATGGTCTGACACCTCCTAAAACTATTAGTTACAGTGTGGTAGAAGAAGCTGGCTCCCTTGTGGAGGTTATTCCTGCAGCCTAACTTGGACAAAAGGTCCCCCTGAAATTTAATAGGTCCTTGAACTGCTATTAGATTGCTGGGTTTGGTGTTTCTTTTCAATTTGCCTCCCCTCCCAAAAACACCAGCCTCATTGCATATGGTTGCCTGTCTGTTGTTTATTATCTCTGCTACACTGTGGTTAGTGCTCACACATGATATTTCTTTGGTTTCAGTACAGACTGAGCGGGTTGTCTGCCACTGCATCCAAAAAATGTCAGCTATTTATAAATGAAAAATACTCTTCAGCTTGAAAACCCTGTGTTGTCCCCTCACCCTTCAGCATGAGCACATTTGTCTGCTCTCCTGTAATCCCACTGATGTAAGTCCAGATTTCTAACAATTTATGGGACTGGGGGCCATCTGGAGAAATTTTGATGGAACCTTGTGCTCATGGGGGGAGAACACAAAGCAAGAGTGATAAAAAGTTACGGAAAAATGTTACTTGGCTGTGCTGTGTTCATGCAGATGCAGACTCGAGCTCAGATAAACCTTCCTTCAGAGTTCAGGGATTCTTGATTTTCCAGTTGGGCTCATCTCCATCATAAGCAACTCTTGAAAACTTGGGATGAAAACTCAGTGTGGCTTAAAACGACCTGGAACAACCACAGAGTGCCTTTTTTTTTTTTTTNAACTCTGTTCTGTTTCGAGCATGTACTTAGTTTTATATTGAACTAAGAGCCTATGTTTAGTCTCCTAGAGAAGAAAAATATGACAGGATTTAATAATACATTATGGGAGTCTGGGGTAATTTTGCTGTGCCTGTTTGGAAGGGAGAGCAGGAGGTGATGCTGGGTGGGCCAGGAGGGGATGGGCTGGACCAGAGGCTGAAATGGTCAAGCCCGGGGCAGGAGAAGAGGAGGCTATGAAGGAAATACAAGGTGTTTAATTGAGGAGCTTGTTAGCCAGCAGCTGATGGGTTGTTTTTGTAGAGAGCTACAAGGAACTTGAGCTAGGTTGGTTTCCTGGTTGAAATGAGCATTACTCAGTGATGGAGCTGGTAGGGAGTGAGGGGTGCGGGTAGTGGAGCCGTTCCGAAAGTGTTCCCAAAAGACCAGAAGTTATTTTGATCTATGGTGACATGGTTTTCCATGCAGGCATGGTGATGGTAAATGAGGCAGGACTGTCTTGCCTCCTGCTCAAATCTGGAAGATCAGAGGATAGCTGAAAAAACAGGTGGGATTTTTTTTTTTTTGAGGACTGTTCACAGCATCCCGTTGAGCCATCACTCAAATGCAAATGGTGGAAACTTTCTCATCACTAGTGCCTTTAGGCTGTATTTGCCGTGTTTCTATGATTAATCAGTCTGTAAATGGTGCAAAAATTCTCTGGTGCAACTGGTGCATCACCGAGTAAAGCATAATGACTGTAAATTCAGCATAGTTTCCAGGTCTTCTTCGAACACTAGTGGCATTGATGGCGATAATTCCTTGTTCTGTAAAATCCAATTGGTGGGAATATAGCATTTGGGGGTTTTTTTTGTTTTGTTTTTAAATTTTAGCTGTTTAGGAGCACCTAAACACATTTGCACTTCTGTCCTGCACAAGACAGCACTTGCTGGGAAAGGCTGTTGCAGCCTGGCTGGGCTTGTGGAACGAAGCCTTTAATGTACTGATTGCATATTAATGAACAGCCAGGCAGGCGGGACGGTGCCAAAAAGCAGCGAGCGAGAAAGCCAACAATATCAGCGCGAACTTTGCACTCTAGAAAGTGTGAAGTGATGTTGGTGAAAGGAGTTTATTGCACAAGTGGAACACTGTGGTCCTCTTTGATGCCCGAATTTCTGTGCTAGTAAACCGAGGACGAATAATTGGCTGGTGGAGCCCGGTGGGTTCCTGTTAACCCCTTCTGCACCTCTTGAAATGCTCCCCACTCTGGAGTGTGTTTTGGCAGGTTTGGGCGCTTGCTGTGAAGCGGGGGAGATGCTGTGTCTGACGTGTGGAGCTGTAACACCTCTCGGAACACACGGGGTTACCATCCACATCTGGTTTGTATCACCTTCAGCGGGTTTTATTGCAAACCGTGGCGCTCTGTCCACGCCCTTTCCCGCTTCTCTCCCGCAGAATTGGGAAAGTGAAGTCTCAGCTTGGAAAAAGCTACAAAACGGGCTGGTGTGTGAGCTCATGAATAGAATGGCTACTGATGGCGGTGTGCTTTTCCCGGTGTAGGGCAGAAATTGGAGAGCTTGGCCCTTGCCTCTTCATTAGTCAGGTTTCCTAATCCCAAACTCATTACCAAGTCCCTGGGTTGTGTTTTTTTTCAGGGGATGGACCAGGAGCAGCCGCGAGTGGTGGTTTGTCAGTCACCTCGATTATGTGTTTCTGTTCCCTCCAGGAATGTGCAGTATTCAGCGTGGGGGCTCGAGTCTGCTGTGCAGCCCGGGACTTTGCCAGCAGAACACTGGGAGTATTTAAGATGATCTCGAAAATATTTTGGAAAAAATTAATTTTTTTTCTTTTCTTGGCCCTGGGTCAATTTTTGCTCATCTCTGATGCACAAAGTGGGTTTGGAAAAAATGTTGTTTCGCCCTCTCCCCTCATTTAAATATTTCAGGAATGTCAAGTCTTGTCAGCCTTTACTTTGGTGGGGGGGGGGGGGAGAATCCCTCGAGGAGCTTGGGGATGTGTTTTATATGTGATTCCAAAACCCTGAGGGAAGGTACATGAGGGAGGGGAAGAACAGGTCATTAACAAAAGCTTTCTTTATCCCAGATTTTAATGAGATTAAATGGCAGCAGCCGCACAAATTCAGCCAACTCGACCCTGTTCCCCGGTGTTCAGCCCCTCGGTTTTATCTCGTGCTCTCAGTGTGCTCGTTCCATGCTATGGCTGTTGCAGGGATTTCCAAGGCAGATAAACCCCAAATTTGTAACATAAACCTGTTTGGTAACACGGACAAGACTCACTTCATGGAATTTTTCTCCTGCAGTTACAAGTAATCTCCAGTAATCTGCATGAAAATGGCCACAAGAAGCCTGGTTTCCTGACAGTTTTTGTCTCCAGGGCTGACTGTGATTTTAATTGACTTCTGCAGAGTGTTCCCATTATCTGTGTTGTGTTTTAGTATTGCTCTCCTTCCCCTCTCTGACTGTCCATGGTGTATTTAGGGACTCTGTGGGGCTGCCTGTTTGCTACAGCCCTGGACCCAGGTGGTCCCACACCCAGGGTGAGGAATGTGTGTCTCCCTCCCCTGCCTGCCCCTTCTGCATCCTGGCAGGAGCTCACTCACACCTTCCCACCCCTCTGATCTCGTCCTGGTTTTAGACTCTCTGTGATGAGAACCTGTGTCCACAGCCTTGTCTTCTTTTGGGAGCACAGCTATGAGAGTCCCCCCATCCTCACTTCTGTGGGATTTGTTGGCTGTGGCGTGTTTATCCTCGCTGAGTGAAGCAAGTAGGGTGGACACTCGGGGTTTCTTCTGTTTTCCAGGCTGTTTCACATGGAACACTGCAGTGGACACTTGCCCCCCAGCTTTCCTCCTGCTTTCCCCAGGTCTCTGTGCTCCATCACCACCACAAGTCCCCCGTGGGTGCTTTTGTGGGGCTGTTGGAGGCGGTGGGGATGGCACTGAGCTCTCCAAGCTGACGACTCCACCTCAGCCCTGTGCCTGCTGCTGGGCTGGACTTTGGAGCTGAGCTCTGGGGCAGGGGGAAATCCCGAAGGAGAAGGAGGAAATGTTTGTTTAATTCCTGAGGTAGCACAAGGTTCAGAGTGAGCAGATTGTGAAACAGCACGGAGGGAGCAGGGAATGGCTTTTCCTACAGTTTGCAGATAACATATGTGGGGCAGGCAGCCGATGTTGGGCTGGGGGGAAAGGCAGTGAGGTCTGTTTGTTTGTGTGGTTTGCTTTTTATTTAAAATAACCTTTAGAATTCCCCCCTCCCTCCAAACAGTAAGAGATTCCTTATTCGTAAAGGCCTCCCCTTATTATTTGGCCTGAAAATACAGGCTGTGCTCCAGCTTTTACGATTGGGATTAGTTTTTAAGATGGGCACAGGCAGGGGGCAGGTGGTGTGAGCCCCCCATGTTTGCATTTCCTCTGCTGTTTGGAGGGCTTTGGCATCTCTCCTTGCATAGCTAGGGCCAGCTGCCTGCTGCCCTGGTGCTATAAATGAGGCAGCAGTGTGTTCCCAGCTGGAACGGGGCCGGGTAATTGCTCTGGGCAGGTTTATGGTGGGGAGGTGCGAAGTGCCTGCTGTCTGTCTGCCCCCCCCCGGAAGCGCCTCTGCAGATGGGCTGGGAAGGTGGTGTGGGAGAAGGGGTGTTTCCTCCCTGTGGGGTTAGGGGGAAAGCAATGGTGTGTATTTTCAGAATCATGGAATCATAGAAATCCTAAAGGCTTGGGTTGGAAGGAACCTTTAATCATCTAGTTGCAACCATCTGTGCATGGGCAGGGAAGGCCAGGTTGCTCAGGGTCCCATCCATAGAATCACCCCTTCTCCAGCAGGATGCATGTCATGAGATGTGGTACACTGATGCCATTGCCCACACTGAGAGCATTCAGTGGAGCTTGGAGAATCAAACCACACTGGGAAATCAGACAGCATTTTACTTCCTAAAAGGGGGGGAAGGTATCCAGGGAGCCATTTGCAGACTTCTCATAAATATCCCAGGGATTTCACAGCAAAGTGCAGAGATGACTGAAGCTGGTTGGGCATACCAGAAATTCTGTGAAATAGTTGGATTTGATCAACGTTTAATAACACTCAGGCTGCTGGGCTCAGTGTTGCCCTCCCTCTCCCCATCCCGGGGGGGTAGCAGGGTATAGGAGTTGGCCTCATACCCCTGCTGTCAACTGTGTGTGTCTGTGAGGTGGGTGATGGCCCACAAGGACATGTCAGTGCCCCAGGTGAAATTTTGCAGGTGTTCAGTGCCACAACGAGAGCTGTTGGGCTGCACCAGGTTTTTGATGTCCTTTAAGGTCTGGGACAGCAAATGGAATGCTCTCTGCCCTCCTCCATGGTGCTGTGTGAAGCATTACAGAGGGCTTTGCCTGCTGCTTCATTAGCCTAACTGGTCTATTAGTGAGTGGCAGGTGAAGGAGTGGTCTCACTGAATACAATGCCCTTAATGTTGTTATTTAAGTATTTTGGGTTTATGCTGTCATAAAAATCTCTTGCTGATGCTTTCTGTTTGTCCTCATGTGAGCAGCTTCCCTCTCTGCTCCTGGCTGTTCAGGCTTATGGTGTTTCCTTGATGTTTTCTCCTTGGGTTCAGAGGAGCTCTGACTCTGCAGACACACATACACTTCACCCAAGTTCTTCCCAGCCTGGAGTTGCCCTGCTAGTGCATTACTTTGTGGGCCAGCATCCAATTTCAAGCACAGGAGAGATACTTTTGGTATTAGTTCTTTGTGCTAACAACCAGCTTGCTTTTCCTGTAAAAGAACCAAGCAGCAAACTTCAGATATGGGTAGAAGTTTCCAGGCAATTTCATGAAGTTGTTAGTAAATAGAAATGGAACATTTTCAGCAGCAGCATTTCTAAAAAGTTTGCCTGCAAGCCGTTTATTGATTTAGCAAATAGGTGGATAACACAAGCGTGGAGGTGTATGATGGTTAATGTGTAACCATTAAATAGACTTATTTGGGCTCTTTTTATGTGCTCTCATAGCAATTAAAGCTTATAAACCTGTGGAGAGTGTTTTTATGTGGAGTAAAATGAGAACCTTTATCCTCGGGAAGGTGTTCATGGCAAAGGTACAGTTTATGTAATTGTATTCATGTGACTTGACGTCAGCGTTGGGCAGGAGAAGAAGCAACCCACGAGAGCTGATCCTCAAGGCTGATTGCAATATCCCTGTGTATTGGCTTTCCTCCCAGGGGCTGAGCCAGTATATTGAATTCAATATCATTCCATGGCGGGGGGGGCATTTTATTGTGAGTCTCCCCTGCTCTAGACAGATTTTTTTGGCTCTCTCCTCTGTGGGTGTGTTTTTTGTGTGTCTTGGAGCAGCTTTGGTGGTGGTGTCAAATTTGCTGAAAAAAAGAGCATGAAATGGTTTCCTGCTGGCTAATGTGATCGAGCAGCAAATGTGTTCTGTAGCTCTTGAGAAGCTCTGTCCTGGTTAAAGCAATTACACAGGCCCCAAGCTTTGTGGGGGTGTGGAAAAGCCTTGGTTTCTTTTCTTTACCTTTTTCTTCCCCATGCAATATATTTAATGGAGAGTGAAGGCTGAGTGAAATGTTGGGGATTCAGTAGATGTGTGCATGTGTATATATATATATATTTTATTTTTTTTTTTAAAACTGTAGCTCCTCCTTTTCAGCTAAAAGAAATGAAGGCTGAAATCCAGACTTGTTTCTGGTATTTGCAGCAGCACCTTCTCCATGCTGGAGCATGTGAATGCTGGGGGAGAAGGGATGGAGGGGCAGTCTGGCTCAGTTAGTGGAAATGTGATTGCAGAGCTCCAGGCAAATATTGACACCAGATTTCTTGGCAGACCTGCCGTTCCTGAGATGCCTTGGGAGTAAAAGATCCTTCACTGGCACTCACTGCTGTATGAAGCAGCCCTTGCTGGGGTGGTGGAAGTGGTGGGTAAAGGGAGAGAAGCTCAGTGAGTGTTAGTGGTGGAGCTGAGAGATTGTGGTGCTGAAGGGGGTTTTACCCACAAACTCTGTGGGATCACACTGAGATGTAACAAGTGGATGGATGGTCTGACAGATGTGGAGAGGGGTGGGATACCTTTGGTATGTCTTCACTGCTAGTCTGGCACAGGTCTGAGTGCAGGGCATGAAGGCATCTGCTCTGCTCTTTGCACCACATCTTTAAAAAACAAAAGACTGACCAACTGGCAGCCACAGAAGGGGAAAACTTTAAAATGCTGGTTTCCATCAGCAGTTGGCTGCCTGGACTTTGTGCTGTGTTAAGGGTGAGCACTTGTGAGATAACCTGCTTTCTCTGCTGCAGTTCTAAAGAATCCACCAGAGGGTTGTTAACATCAGCCAGATACCTCTGCAGTATGGCTTTGTGGTGCAGTCTGGACAAAAGGTTAAATCAGGCAGTCATTTCAGCAGTGTTATTTCCTATACCACACTCTGGAGAAAGTTCAGTATCACTTAGTTAACTTTTGCAGAGCCATTTCCTGTAGGTTTTGTTAGAGACAAGCAAGAGTATGTGTTTCCAGTTGCAGTAGAGTTATTTTCCACTATAAAATGCATTGCAAGTTGTTTTTATGCAATTCTCATTGGTTTGCAAAAGACTTTGGAGGGGGAGCTTGTGTGTGTTTGGAAGATTTGGAAAGATTTTTATGTCATACCTCACTTGCTGTGACAAATTGAGGAAAATGTGGGTGTTTTTTTTTAATGTGGTGTTGCTGCAGTCTGGCCAGGCTGGGTACAGGGAGGGACTGTGGCACGTGCTCCCACAGTGGAGGGCTGTCTGACCCAGGGTCCTGCTTTTAGGGAGGACTGGGAAGACTGCACCTAACAGCCATGTTGTGATCTGCTAAAGGAGAAAGACTGTCTGTTCTTCATGGCAGCACAGTTGTGGTGGGGAGTTGTATGGATGTTCCTGTGGTTTTTAAACCCTGTTATGTGTTGTTACCCTCTGGTGTCCTCAGACTTGTCTCTTTTCATCTCTGTCATGACCACTCTTCTAACATGCTTTGGATTCTCCATGATTGATCTCAGGATTTCCTCCTCTTTTGCAGGTGAAGTGCTACATCTTTCTCCCCCCAGCTGGTGTTTGTGCTAGAGCACCAATGCTTTCCATGAGCCCTAAGAATTCTTTCTCCAATTCCCTCGAGATGGTGACACTACTTACTATTCTCTTCACAGAGATTAATTCATCTGCTCTCAAAAGGCTTGAATTCTCCAAGCCCTGAGTACACCTGTGGCCCTCCCTGTGCAGTAACAAACCCTGGGAGCACCTTCTGCATTCATGTTTTCCAAATAACCAGGGTTTAGAGGCCTTGGTGTGAAGCCAAGGAGCCCTTGGCCCCTGAGAGGTGCAGTGTGAGTAGTGAATGGTGAGCCCCTGGCACCGTGCCTGGCCTTGCAAGGACCACTCGGAAGAGGGAGAGGGTATTTCTGTTCCTGGCCAGATTGTAGTGTTAGCTTTTCTATTTTCAGTGCAGCCAGGTGGCCACCCACGTGGAGTTTCATTATGGGGCTTTTAAAAAATGTTTTTAGAGGCCATTAGGCAATTTTAAGATGGGATCTACTTTGGATTATGCCCAAGTGAACTGGGCTGAAAGCAAGAGGGAAGGATCTGTCTGCCTGTTAACATCTCCCTGCAGGATTTGTTGTTTGATGCAGGTTAAGGGGTTCCCTGTCCTTAGAACTGGGAGTAGAGCTCCCCTGGCACATACACATCCTCTGCTGGGCAGAAACTGAGGGAGTTACAACAAAAAGTCTGATCTCAAGTGCCAAGTGGAGCAGTATAATTCCAGTAATAATAGATGAAAGAAGAAGAAATTAGCTTATCCAAATACCTTCTGAATCCAGCAATTTTGCAAGAGTGGGTTCCTAATTGTTTCCCATAGCAAGCAAATTGGGAAATGTTCTCCTTTCCATCTCTCTGTAACATAGAGAGGGTGAAAATCTATAGAGGAGAAAGTTTGTTCTTTGATTTACTTTAAACATCTACCTTCCCTTTGAATTAGCTACGATGCTTTTAGCTGAGAAACAGTGCAAATCCAGGGGAGTTCACTGAATAATAAATCAAGGTATCCATCCAGCAAAGTACATCATAGCCCTTTGAAGTAGATGAAAAGATGCCTTCCTGATCTGAAGGAGAACTGTGTGCTCAGCTTTGGTGCCTGCCTGATGCTAATGCAGGGTCTGAGCTCAGCTCAGCTGCCCCCCAACATGGAGCTGGTGGAGCAGGGGCAGGTGTGGGCTCATGAGCAGCTGCCTCACCTTGGCCATGCCTGGTGGAGGAGCCTCCTTTACTCAGGGCACCTCAAAAGTTGAGAGACCTGAAGAGCAAAGAAAAGGCAGCCACTGGAAGTAGTCCTTGTCTTTTAATCCTACTAAGTCCTGAGATACCAGACCAGGGAAGAGCAAGATGATTTGAAGTCCTTTCTAAAATTTTATTGGCTATAACGTGTTCTCCTTTGGAGACTTGCTGTGGTCCGAGTTACACTAATACAGAAGTCTGGCTTTGTAAGTGGAAGAAACTGAAAAACAGCCCCAGTAAAAGCTGTAAAGCTCTGAAAGATTTTTAAAATAGTGCTTCTGTAAAAGATGTGACATTATATGCTGGGGCAGAGTGTAATAAAGATTTTTTTTTTTTTTTTACTAGCATTCTTTGCAACTCAGAAGCTGTACAGCTGTCCCAAACTCTCCTGATAAAGCCTTTCTAGCTGTGAACATCACCATAATTGTATTGCCCTGTACATATTTGGATATGTATATGTTTGTGTTTATAACTGCCTAAGTGTCTGTAAATTCACACAGTGAAATTTATTTGTGTGAATTTTTGTGACATTCTGCTGTACATAAGGAGTGTGAGAGCTTACATGTAATGGAAAGCAGCAACAGATTTAATTGTTCCCTCAATGACTCTGCCATTTTTTTTTGGTATCTGCCCTGTTACACAGTATCTGACCTGCTGGCTCCCTCTTCCTGGCATGAAATTGGCAGTGGACCACCTTTGGAAACCCCTGCATCACACCATGGGCTCTGTGATGATCTGCCTCAGCCTCTTGCTAGGCGGAGACGACAATACATCTGTCTGCCATCAAGGGATAGTTTGTGATTAAATGAGGGTAGAGGAAACCATCTCTACTGTTCTCAGGCTATTTGCAGAGAAACAAGTTTATAGAGGAAAATAGCTTGTCTTAGGACCTAAAATACAGAGTAAATTAACTTGAAAGTATCTTCTGGTTTTTCATTGTCAAGTGAAAAATAGTTTCATGCTCGATTGATTTGCCTTGTTTTGCAACAAATACATTATATATAGCTTGGCTTTTATTTCTCTTGATCTAGGTGGAAATGGTTTCTTTTAAATGCAGTCTTTCCATCTTGAAGGTCAATTAAACCAAGTTGGAGGTCAGGTTAAAAAAAAAGGGGCAGAACATTTGCTTCTTGGTGTATCTATTCCTGTAATGTTATCAGTATGTGTGGGTTTGTTTCAAGCATTTTTTCCTGGGGCTTCCTCTAAGCCTGAACAAATTGAATCAGTTGGATGCAGTACAGCTTCCAGTTTGGGGTTAGAAATCCAATAAATTGCTGGGTGCTTCGTTGGCAATATAAAAGTGCTGGAAATGGAAGTGCATTATGATTGGACATTGATTACTCAAAAGGAAAGAGGGTGGATGCTTGTGTAAACCACAGACCTCTAGCCCAGATGGCTATCTTAGGGTTTTTTGTTGTTTGTTTGTTTGTTTTTTTTTTTTAGCTTAAACTATGCAGGTTTTGCCCTTAAACTGCTGTTCTTATTACAAAGAACTATTTTTAAACTGGAAAGGGCGAGCTGTCTGCAGTGTGTTTTTCACACCTCTGGGGGATTAGAGCTGGCCTGCAACAGCAGCGTTGCCAGCCATGGAGTGCCCCGGGGGTAACCAGTCCTTTAGATGGTGCTTTGAGGTTATAGACACCATTCCTTTCCATGTGCACGGTCTTTGCATTTGGCCAAGTTCTCAGTTTCAGTCCATGGCATTGCAAAGTGCTGGGGATGTCCTTGCTCTGGTGGATTTTTAAACTGAGTAAGTTTATGGTGGGTATAGTGAGGAGTCCAGTGTTGTAATTCCACTGGGACTGCTGCTGGGATCAGAGAGGGATTTGTTTCCACTTCAGAAGGCAGCAGAGTCATCTGGGTGTTCTGTGGGACAGGAGTTATTGCTGCCAGGTGGGAATAGGGGAGCAGGGCTGGGGGAGGGATGGTCCCTGCCTGGCAAGCTACAGCCAGATTGGCTGCTGTGGCTCTGCTCTGTTGGCTTGCATATCTTTACAGCACATCTAATGAGGCAGAGCTTCAAGTCAAGGTATCTGCTGAGATTTTTCAGGGATGATGGCATAGCAGATGAACTGGGTGGATTATGAAGAGCAGTCACCAGTGAAACAGTGGTGCAATGTGGCCAGCGGTATGGAGAACAGGAGGACAATGGTTCTTTCTGGAAGCTGTCTCTAAGAATACTTATGTACCATCATCATGGGAGCAGGGAGGTGATAGAGCCCCTCTTTGTGGGGGTGAACAGCATGGACAGGTGCAGGAGGAGCAGGAGCAAGCTGGTGAGCTCCCATGCCCAAGCAGGGAAAAGTCTGTGTGCTGTTTCTCCAAGATTTTCCCCCCAACTTTCTGCCTGACTAGCTTTAACCAGTGCACAAGTATTCCTTTGTGCTACTTCCAAGCAGGCATGTTTTTTGGGGGAGATCAGTCCTTCCTGATTAACTATTTAGTGAGAAGCCCCAGGAGTGAGTGAGCAAACACGTTGGGAGCAGATTCCTGCCCTCTGCCCACCATGAATGATTGACTGAGCTGGGCAGGGCCATGCCCTCCTGTGCCACTGCACCAGCCATTGGCCAAGCCTCACTTGCTGTGGGCTCTGCGAAGGGAGCGTTCCAGGGGTGGGGTGAAAATCCCTCATCAGGGCTTGGTGGTCTCCCATTCCAACACCATCAGTGCATGCACAGATGGTGCTGCTGATTAATGTCACCAAGGGCTTGTGTCTGGTTGTGTATTTACTAAATTAATATTTCTGATAAACAGTGGTGTTGAAGCAGTGGAAAAATGTTATTTTGGCTAGTTGAGCACTCTGAGCCTACCAGAAATGCTTTCAGACATGATTGAAAGCACTTGGATCCCCAAAGAGAGCAGAGCACGCTGCAATTCTGTGTTCGAGGAGAAAACTTATCTTAAAATATGGATTATTGAATTATTGACCTTGGAAGTTTTCTGAAATCATGGAGATTTCTGAACAGTGTTCAAGGAATTTCTGGAGTCTCTCTCTTCTCTCTGCACTCGACTTGTAACCCACAGCTGGGTTGTGCAGAGTCATGTGCTGGGAGCGTTCTGTTGCCAGCAGTCAAACGTCGCTGTGGGTCTTCCCAAACATCTGAAAAAGCCAAAGGTTTAACGTGGTTTATCTGCTGTGAGTACTTGTGAGAAGTTGCACAACTTTCAGATGAAAATACTTGCTTTGCAGAAGGAGCCATTTTTGAAACTGTAAATAGCACTTATTGCTCATCTATCAATGTAGCTCTTGTTAGTTAAAGGAGGCTTAGCAGTTCTAAGGTAGACATTTATAGTAAATTATGTAGTTGTTAATCCTCACAATAAATTGGTTTAATATGTTGAATACACAGTGGGAAACCTTAATTGAAAATGTTAGTAAAAAAGCCATGGCCTTTATTGATTTACTGAAGAAACACAGCAGTGATGGAAGCAGGAGCAATTTGTTTTGTGAATATTTTGTTTATGAGCTGGGCTATCCAGCCCTTGCCTCAGTGGTTTAAGACACAGTGTGCTCTGCCTTGTGCATGCAGAATCACCAAGAAAGGTATTTGCCACCAAATTAGGAAAAGGTGAGTTTGCTGCTATGGAGTAGAGCAAACAAGTTGCAGGGTTTTGGTTTTAGGGTATGTGTTTCTCATGACAGTAGTAGTTAGCACTTTAATTAAAGCAATAAACCCAGAACAAACCCTTTGGGTGTCTAGGCAGATGAAGGGTGGAGTTTTATTTGTAGGTTAAAAAAAACCTTCCACATCCTGCTTTTCCTTCCAACTTCTTACCTGTCACTGGTGGCAAGGCAGGATTGCTTTATGTGAAATGAAATACAGTTACTTTTATTCAGATGTCCATGCCCCTTTTGAAATGTGTTTTTGCTTTGATGCAATCCTTGGAGCTGATGGCTCTGTGTTTTGGATGGGGTTGGTCTCCTTCAGGCAGTGCAGCTTAATAGAAGAGGCAAATCAATGAAAAATTGCTGCAATTAAATACAGCCTGCTCTAAGCCTTGCAGAATCTCCTGTTCCCTGCATACAATACTGC
Source organism: Formicarius rufipectus (assembly GCA_013399695.1). Lineage (NCBI taxonomy): Eukaryota > Metazoa > Chordata > Aves > Passeriformes > Formicariidae > Formicarius > Formicarius rufipectus. Next base: position 902,202 of record VXAU01003789.1, read on the forward strand.
CTTTGACTGGGCTGCCTTGTAGGGAGCAGGGGAAAGTGCAATCCTAACGGGAAGGTTTGCAGCCTCAGTGACTGAAGAGCTGAGTGGCTGCTCATGGTATTCTTTTCAGAAGCAGAGAAAGTGTTGTTAAATACTTTGTCACTCGTGCTTCCTTTGCCCTGCCATCTTCTGTTGGTCTGAGTCCTAAACTTGCTGTTGGGTGTCCCCAGGAAAGAGAAGGGCTGTAAATGCCCCCTCCCATGAGTACTGCTGGGCTGGTGGGAGGTGTTGCAGATAGAGGGGCTCACAGTCCTCCCTCTGCCACTGAGGCCATAGGGTGGCTTTTAAATTACTTCACATCTTGGAATCTCACCTTTTTTTGGAGTGTGGAGCAGTTGAAATACTGAGAAAAGTCTTGTTGAATGGGCTGGGTACAGGCTATGGTGAAATGAGTATCCTCGTGTCTCTTCTGATGCTGCAAGAGGTCCGTAAGCACCTGAGTTACCCAAGTGCTTTGTATATATGTTGTGGAGGTATGTATGATTATGTAGATTAAGCTGAATCTAATTTTTCTGTCTTAAAATAGAGGTGTTCAGAGGAGATGATCTTCCAAGAAAAATATAAAGGAAGAAAGCATAGAACTCCAGTTTTGCTAAGGTTATTAAAATAGGAGGAAATGAGGTCCCAGGTTTTGTCAAACACATTTGTGTAAATCAAACAGGGCCTAAAATAACGTGACACTGCCCTGTTGAAAGAGAAATGAGGCTGTGAAGGTTTCTTGGTGTAGGAGAGGTGGAAGCACCAGCAGCAGTGTGATGTTGCCCAATGCTCCTGCAAAGGAATCCTCTGCCCTTCCGCAGACAGAGTGTGGTGCTCTCCCATGCTGCCTGTAGGAGCCTGGGAGTCAACAGTGACAGAGATACTTACATTTACAGCCTTGTGTGAGCAGACCAGCTGTGGTGAGTGCTCACCAGGCTTGCACATGCAGGCACCTTTCTGTGCCAGAAGTGTCATCTGTGTGTGCAGGAAGAGTTTTGAGCGCAGAGTGGCAGAGCAGGAGGAAAGGCCGGGGCTGAAAATGTGCCCCTGAAAGTTACTTGAAGGTAAGATAATTCCCTAATTCCTTGAACCATATCAACCACATGCTAAATTAAATTGTAGTCTGGCATAATGCCTCTCAGTGATGTGGTTTTAATTAGTGTTCTTTGCATTAATGGCCACATGCATCTGCTGGAATCAGCGTGGTACCAGTTCTGTGGTGATCATGCTACAGGAATTTCCTTTAGACAGTATCGTTGGTCATGACTGAGAGTGATTCATGGTGCAGTTTTCTTGGTGTCTGGATGACCTCTCAAAGTTTGTCTTCACTGTCAAATTAGCTCATATTATGGCTTGAGGGTTGCCCTTAAGTTGACTCCCTTCTGCATATAAAGCCCCTTATATGAGCAGGCTATTAACCCAAGCTAATATGCTGCTGCTGCTTTGAACAAGGACATAAGTAAAGCCTGAGTGAGCACATTTGCTGAGCTGCTAACAGAACCTCTCAGTGGTGGAGCACAGCTTCACCCCGTGGGTGCTCTGTATCCTGCAGAGTCTCCTCTTCTCCAGAGCACTTTGAGCAGTGTGCTGGGACATTCACCTCTCTGGTGCCTTGTTTAGTTGCTCTTACCTCCTTTTAGGAGGTGACTGATGCTTGATGTGGGGTGTTTCTGTGCCCCATTTCAAAGTCTCTTCTCCTGTAAGCTGGATGCTTGGCACAGGCAGGCAGCATGCTGTGCTCGGGGTACACTGTGAAAGAAATCACAAGGGCCTCAGCTTGGGATGGAGAGGCTGGAAAGCTGCCTGGTGGAAAAGGACCTGGGAGTGCTGGATGGCAGCAGCTGAACATGAGTCAGTGTGTGCCCAGGTGGCCAAGAAGGCCAGTGGCCTGTGTCAGCAATAGTGTGTCCAGCAGGAGCAGGGCAGTGACTGTCCCCCTGTGCTGAGGCTGGACCTCAGATCCTGGGTTTGGTTTGGGCCCCTTGCTGCAAGACACACACATGGAGTTGCTGGAGCATGTCCAGAGAATGGCAAGGGAGCTGGGGAAGGATCTGGAGCACAGGTGGGATGGGGAGCAGCTGAGTAAGCTGGGGTTGCTTAGCCTGGAGTAAAGGAGGCTCAGGGAAGACATTACTGCTCTACAACTTCCTGACAGGAGGGTGTAGCTGGGTAGGGGTCAGTCCTCTTATCCCAGATATGAAGTGATAGGATGAGAGGAGATGACCTAGAGGTTTAGGTTGGGTAGTGGGAACACTGTTTTCACTTGGAAGGTGGTCAGGTATTGCAACAAGCTGCCCAGGGAAGTGGTGGAATCACCATCCCTAGAAATGTTCAAAAGACATGTGGAAGTGGCAGCTGGGGATGTGCTTCACTGGGGGATGTGGTAGTGCTGGGTAAGTAGACTCGATCTTGGAGGTCTCTTCCAACCACAGCAATTCTGTGTTTCCAAGTATTGCTCAGCAGTGAGTGGGAGATCATACTTGAGGCTGAACTGCACGACACAGTGTGGGTGCAGAGCCCTTCAGTGCATCCTGCAGCAAAGATGTATTTCTGCTCTTTGTCCTTCCTGGGGAAGGAACTGTGGGCCTGTTAGGCTGAGTTTGGGAGCAGTAAAATGGAGGTGTAAGGGTGATGAAGGAGCCAAGAGGTGCAGGAATCTGTGAGCTTGTCAGTTTAGCAGGTGGATTCAAAGAAAAGCCAGGAATGGCTGTGGTGGGTTGGGTGAGGGATTTCTCCAAGTCTAGGCTTTGACTTCTGGCAGTGCATCATCCACTTCAAAGGAACCTGCAAGAAATCCTCTCGAAGGTAATTAAGGGCTGCATGTCTGGTATGTGGAAGCTCCTCCTGACTCTAATCACTATGATGGCAACTCCATTTAGTGGCCATTTGTTTTAGGGGGAACTGAAGAATTCTCATTTCAGGGAAGGTGTTGCTGTGCAGGTGTGTGGGTAGCTGGCATTAGAGCAGGAGCTGTTGGGCTGCTCTTGTCTCATGGGAGTAGAATTTGGACTTCTCCTCTGCACATGAGTAAAACCTGAACTAAAGCTGCTTCTTTCTGTCCTGACAGTCCATATAACCACCTGGATCCAATGCACTCTCTCTGATCACTTTGTGCTTCAACATCAAGCCTTGCAGGTCACTGTTTACAAGGACTCTGCCACCTCTGACACATTACAGTCTTCTTCAAGAAATTTGTGTGCTTTCTTCCCTGCACAGCTGTACCCCTCCAGCATGAGGAACTGGAACTGGTTTTTTTTGCCCCATCCCCAAGCTAATTCAGAGGCAGCCATGCTTTTCATACCCAGTCAAGTGTGCATGGGGCCTCTGTTCCAGCCATCTACAAACATGTGGGAAGAGGATGGTGCCTATTCAGTAAGCTGCAGACTAGGCAGCTATCTTTCGACAGATGAACCAGAGGAATTTCTATTGCAGGGCTCAATTGTTCTGGGCCCTCGGCTCCCTTTTGTGCAGGAGCAATGAAAAGTTGTGTTATGACAATGGTTGACAAAGTGTTTAATGAAAGCCACAGTTGGCAGTGGCAGAATTTCAAGGCATCCTCCTTTTTTCCAATGCCTGTCATCAAAAGGTGCAGAAGCGCTTTTGACATAATCTTCTGCACTGACAGATAAATGGTTTTGACGGAAGGGTCGGAAACCTTCACCTCTCTGAACAGAACTCAGCCATCATCATGGTGAGCAGAGACCAAGAGCCACATATGTCTCTATTCCTGTGTCTGGCAAGCCAGTCAGGCACCTCTAGTTTCAAGGGAGAGGTGGCTTTTCCCTGCGCTCGGCAAGATCCCAAAGTAGAGCCTAAACTTGTACGTGAACTCCCAGTCTACCCTGTGCCTTGCCCAAAGAGGCAGGATTGGCATCTCATGGATCACAGAGCTGTCTGATCCCTCCTCACTGGCAAGCAGGGCTCTCTGTTGACAGCATTATTATTTTTGGGAGGAGGTTTGAAGGCAGGCTACGTACCTGGTTATTTAACAAGGCTTTTCTTTCAGTCTCTGCAGTGTTCAGTGATCCACAGTGCCACTTTCACAATGCCAACTGAAGGCAAACACTGCTTTCTTATTTAGAGACTGGAATAGGCAGAAGAGGGCCTTTCCCATATTGATTTAACAGATTCTCAGTTCCTGATCATGGGGTTCTTACTGACAGGAGGGGAAAACCCTACATTGTTGGATTAACCAATACAAGGAAGACTTGAAGTATGTGATAGGTAAATACACAGGGCACTTCTAATGCTATTATGTTAGAATTAAACTTTAACACCCCCCCCCCCCCCCCAAACTTTTCCAGTTCAATAGAAGCTGATCTGAAAAAAGCAATCTGAATGTTAGGGGCCACTCCAGTTGGTGCTCTGCTTTATCTTCTCTGCCAGCTGCAAAGGCTCCTGACCTTTGTAGGATGCTTCCCTGAACTTGCAGCCCAGGCTCTTGTCCCAGATTTATATTGGTTGAATTCTGTTTTCTTTCCACAGTTGCCTTGGAGAGATGAAAATATCCTCCCATGAGTAATTTAGTAGAAACATGTGCCCATGCAGAGGAGCAGGCAGGGTGCTGGGCAGTCTCTGTGGATATGCCCACGTTTGGGCTCAGCTTAACCCCATGTGTAGCTGTCAGGAAATGGGGAGAACACTCACCAGACATGGGCTCTTGAGGTTGGCATAAAACTCTGGATGGTGCTTTATAAACTGCCACTTTGAAGAGATGCGCAGGAGGTGAGATAGCTCAGATGGTTATGGAGGAGTGCTGATTTGGGAAAGAACAGGGTTTTGGCTTTGGGTGTTGATGGCTCTTTGCTTGAAGACGCTGTGGAATACTGATGGCAGAAACATTTGTTCAGTGAGCCATCGGGCTACTGTGTGGCATCATCCCAAGGGGCTCCTCAGGAAGGAATGCACTCTGTGCTAGGGGAGAGCAGTAAATGTGACAGCTGTCAGTGATGGGACAGCTGTGCCCTCAGGCTTGGCATCTCCACTCAGCTTGGAGAGACGAAACTGGTGGGAATGTTACAGCCCCTGCAGTGCTTCATGCACTGCTGTACACTTGGGACCCACGCTTAGGGGTGGGGGAGCATCATGTGCACCCATGACCCCAAGTTTTGAGTTCCCTTCTTTATTTGCATTTCTGGAGCCCAACCAAGACTGAGGCCTCATTTCATCAGCATCGGGCAAACCAAGACAATACCTACCTCAATTTTATTTACAGTCTAAATAGACAAGACAGACAAAGGGTGGCTGTGGAAACAAAAGCTCTGGAGAGGTGATGTGACATGACCCGGTCACACAGCAGGAGATTAAGAGAGCCAGGAATAGACAGAGGTTTCCTGACTCCCAATGATCTATCTATTGGAGCACGTTAATTCTTTCTCTCACTTCAGTGCTGTGACTTGCATGCCAAATACTGCCTAGTGAGGGGATCTCAGTTCTGGGAAAGGCATCCTTTGATTGCTAATGCTTCAGGCTAGAAATTCTTGGGTATTTTAGTGTAAGCTGACATACAGCTTGTGTTGGGAACTCGGTAAACTTTATTTTGGCGTATCTGTGTAGTTTCAAGTCTCTTGTTTATTTTGTACTCTGTATTTCTAGCTTTTGTTTCCCCACTGATTTTTGAACAGTGTTTTGTATGTTTGGTGAGGACAATTGGTGGTCAGGGTGGGTATTGTGGGGAGAACTGAAGACTTGGGTGTACAAAAAGTTGGAGTTCACCTGCGTTTCTGCAGCAACATTGAAAACCCTGTTGATGGAGCAGGAAAATATGGCTGTGCTGTCTGAAGAACCCACTCCTTATGCAGTGGTTTTGTTCAAACATCTTGAATGGCAGCAACAATAATCAGAAAGTCACTTTGGATGATGTTAAACTGTGGCCCTGAAATTCTTTAATTTGCAAAGACGTTTTGTTTTTCACTTGTGAACTTCTGAGGTTCATGTCAGTGTTACTCATTTCTTGAGCTCTGGCTAAGCCAGGGATCTGGTCCCTTTGACAAGTGTAGGGATGATCAGTTTGGTGCTTTTGATTCTTGGGGTTTTTTTTCTTCATAAAAGAACCCCTTAGCCTGTTGAAAAGGAATGTGTTGAGGAGAAATACATTGCCTTAAGAAATGCAAAGATTGGCTGCAATAGAAAGCATAGAAATACTTGAAAAGAGATGAATTCATGCATGGTCATGTCCACAGTTGTATTTCCCCCTTACAGTTTGTCACTATTTCTCTGTCGGCTTGGTCTTTATTGTGTTGAGCCTATAGTATGTTACCTGTTGTATTTTCTCTTTTTGCCTGTATATCAGGCAAGGACAAGCTCCAACCTGATCTTACTGTGTGGTTTCAAAAAAAAAAAATAGTAGTAATGTAATCTGTGGGCAAATTGCACTTTAATTCGTAATTGTGCTATGAATATGGACTTGGCTTTCAAACGCACTCTGAGTTTAAACTGCAGTTTGACTTTTATTTAGATAAATGCCTTTGAGTTCATAGTGAAATGGATATCTGCTGTAGGCTGGTATTGATTTAAAGGTCTCTTGAGTGTTTTAAAAGACAGTAGGGGCTTACAGGACAGCATATTTTAAAACGAGATGCTTGGTTAGGTTTTATACTCCTGTGTAGCTTCAGCTCTACATTCTGTTAAGAGCCAGCCTGTGTAGATGATTTGTAGAGCTGCCTTCCCCATCAGGTACTGGCAAAAAATTCAACAATTGGAGCAAGATGCAAGAAGCTGGCTGCTCTGAAATGGGGAGCGGTGTGAGCATGTGAGCTACCAAATGATTCCTTTGTGCAGGGAAACACTTTGAGAACTTCCCCTAAATGCATTGTAGGGGGGCAGGTGATCAATATCTTCTTTTTAGCTTTGAAAGAGGTGTTGGTCACTTCCTGCTAATCAAAGTTGGTGAGCTTTGTGGTCTTTCAAGTGTTGGTATTTGTAAGGTTGCTGTAGGCCCAGGTTTCTCTGCATTCCCACAGAGTGCAGTGGGTTGGCAAGGAGTGCTTCAGCCAGGTGGTTTCCATCAGAGCTGCTGTCCCTCTGGTGTGCCTCAGCTCCTGGGTCATGTAGCATCGGTAGGTGCCTCGATGACTTAGGTCCTGTTTACCTGTTTGGGTTCCAGACCTGCTTGTGTTCTGTGGGCACAGCTTTAAAGCAAGGAAAAACACAAACCAGGGAAGATTGGCTGGTTTTCTAGTCAGACTGGCTTGGTGGTTTGAATAAGCAGCTCAGTGTTTGAGGGTTTATCTAAAATCAGGCCATCAATCTTTTGGGTTGTGTTCAGAGATGCAGTAAGAGGGTGTAACTTCCCTGCAGAGGGAACGAGGGATGAATTTTACCCAGGTAATATCCTAGAGAAGGGCGTGGAGCAGAGTGAAATTAAAGAAGGTCCCCCTCACAATTTCCTTGCAATTTACTGTGGTTGCTTTTCTGCTACCACCCATCAATTTGCCTCCACCCTTCTTGGATTACCCCCTCACAGAAACATGCCAGCTCTGCATGCATCCAGTTAATTAACCACTTGTTACTTTCTGCATCATTAGTCACTGGGTCCTAATTGATCCCTGTTCTCCTGGTTAGTCCCTAGCTGCAGATGTGACCTATCCTGTGTGGTGTGCATATCTTGGAGGGAAGGCTCTGCTGTTGTACCTCCCGGTACTAAAGCAGAGCACGGCAAAGCTCGCTCTTGTGGTTTTTGGAGTTTTGCTTTATTTGCGGTATTTTGGCTGTTTGTTGTCCCCAGCAGTCCTTGCAGTGTGTTCCTTCCCGAAGCATGTTGAGCTCTGGATGTGTTTCCAGTCAGGGATATCCTGTGAGGTGGGTGTGCTCTACCACCAGTCTGTTTTCAGATAACAGAGCACAACCCCGTTGCCATCCATCAGTGACGTGCTAGAATGATTTAGACTTGGGCTGCTGGGCAGTTGGAGAGTGTTGGTTGATGTTGTTGAGGACCAAAGCATGTGCTGCTGTGTGCCTCAGAGCTGCATTCACTGATTAGAAAAACATTTATTGATATTCTACATTTTCTAACAAGATTACATTATTAGTATGTATTTTATGTTTACACACAGTGTACATACCTATATGTGTATATTTTGTGTGTTAACACGCAGTGGTATGGAAAAGTATTTCATGTGAATATAGCTATAAAATATTTAGCTGAAGCTTGGTTGATTGTTTCAGATCAGACTTTAATTTGTCAGGGAATATCCTATTCATCTGTGATTAGTTTTGTGGTTGTGAATAACCAATAGTAGAATAATAAATGTAACTGTGCAGTATGAAGAAAAATTAAAACCACACTAATGCAAAGGATGAAAAAACTTAGGGAGAGCTAGATAACATTTTTGTCAAGGGACTAAACTCAAATGTCTGTTCAGTAGGAGTGCTCTGCCATTTAAGTTCTCTTTTTTTAAAAAGAAAAGTCCTCCCACTGCAATCCAGAATGATTCAGACAACTGTGTTTTGCTGAGCAGGGGAGCTGCAGTTTGCTGATCCCACTGTCCTTTGTTTTAACAGAAACCTGAGCTACAACAAGTTGACGGAGATTGATCCTTCTGCCTTTGCAGAGCTGTCGAACCTGCAGGAAGTGTAAGTATTCCTTTAAAGGTTTTAATTGCATTTTGCCAGGGCAGCTTGTGGGCCAAAAGGAAATTTTATCTCATTTCTTAAGACACCACCTTCCTTTAGCCAACTTGATTGAGGTCTGACTTGATGTGGAGGGTGGTTTTTTCCTCCATATTGTACCTGTGCTGGTTTGTTGTTTTGTGTGTAGTGGTTTTTTTGTTTTTGTTTTTTTTTTTTTTTAACTAATCAATTAGCAGAACACAACATCCCAATTAAAACAGCAGGGCTGTTATTGGAAATCATTGGAGTTTGCCTCCCTCAGTCTTGTGCAACGCTCTGAGGGAGCAGTTCAGCCAACACACCTGAATGTACACACAGAGCTCCTTGCTGAAAGGATAACCCTGAAGCAAGGCAGAACAGCCTGGATTGTGATACTTGATGCCAACCTAGCCCAGATCTCCCAGGAAACAAAGGTGTAGTGTAGTGGATAACAAAGCACTTAACTGTGCCTCTTCCTTTCTCAGACATTTGTGCTCCTTTTGGAACCAGAACAAATTCTTTTTGAAGTCAGCTGGGAGCAGAGCTGTCTTCTGCTGTGGTGGGGAAGAGAAGCAGCTGGGGAAGGTCTGAGTAGCTCTGCCAGTCTCCCCTTGCTGACAAAATAAACCTTTTTTGGGGGACTGCAGGATTTCCAAGCTCCTGATCCTGTGTAGAGGCTCAGCAGCTACACTTGCAAAGGGACTGTGCTTGTCAGCTATTCCCAGGGATTCCTGGAGCTGCAGTTTTGGGCTTGGAAAAGCGAAAGTGACTGAAATTGCAGGCGGTGGGTTGAGGTAATGAGCTCGTGTTTGACTGGTGAATCGCTGGCATACTTGAGGTTTGGGCTCTGTTTGAAGAGCTACTGATGCCTCATGGGAAACTGAAAAAACATTTCCTTTCAAAAACAATATCGGGCTCTGTGTATATCGTGCATTTTCTCTCTGTTTTCATTAAGTGTTGGCTGGAGGGGCTCAAGAAGGGACCAGATCCAGTGATTCTTAAATAGGCAGAAGGGAGAATTTTTGCCTGACTGATGCCAGATTGGACTATGGGGAGTAATGTAGCATCTCCTGGCTCCTCTGCTTACACTAATAGTAGGGACTTGTTAGGAATCATGACTAAGTTAGGAATATGCATCAGGAGTGACTGCAGTGCTCTGAAATCAGTTCCTCATGATCATATTCAGAGACAGTGATGCAGGTCAGCAGAATGCTGCCTTGAAGGATCTGTTTTCTTAACTTGTCTTTAAACTGTGGAAAGCTCTAAATTACTCTGGGCTTAAAGAAGTGAATTGCAGCCCTGATCCCATGAGACTTTAGAATTATCCTAACATGATTGTGGCTTAGCAATAGCTTTTATTTGTGGAAGTGCCCAAAGGCATGTGACTTCAGGGAGAACGGGGTGGAAAATGTGTATGGCTGCTGATTCCTCCGGTGGGGAAAGGCCTTGTGCCAAGTGCTGCACGTGTGGAGAAGAGGACAAGCCGTGCTCTGAAGAGCTAGACTACAGAAAGGTGTCAGGGTTTGGGAGAGGTAAGGCAGCCCACAAAATAATGGTGCAGATAAAAGCTGCTTGCTGTGTCAGAAAGGCAGGGTTGGAGCACAGAGGAGGGAGAGAGAGCAGTCAGAAATGGGAGACTGGGAGGGAGGCAGAGGTCTGGAGCAGAGCCTGGAAGGCAGGCTGTGGAAAGCGTGAGGGAGAAGCTCTATTAAAAGCCCTATCTACCAATCTTGGTTGCTTTTGAATAGCAGCTAAACCACAGACCACTGAAATAAACTTCATTTCACAAGGAGAACCACATCTGTATTGCCAGAGCATCTCCTTTCTGAGTTTTGTTTTTTGTTTTGTTTTTTTTGGGGTTTTTTTGTTTTTTTTTTTTTTTTTTTTAAGTACTTAACAAACATTCATGAAATAAGCATCATGCTGTGGCATGTCTTGAGAACAAGTCAGTGTTTTGCTCTGCATGCTGTGCTGGGCAAACCAAGGCACCCTCAGGGAAAGAGATTGCCCCAAATAATAGATGCATTGATAAGACCTGAAACCTCCCAGGATGCTTCAAACATGGTGTCTGTGGTTCCTGAGCATTACATGAGGCTTGAAATTGTGTCTGTCTCTCTATGTGGATAATTAGTGTGATATATTTTGAAAACATCTTGATTTTAAGAAAATGTCTGCAGACCAAAGGATCTAAACTTCATGGCTTTTCTTGAATGCTCTGTTGTGCTTTACTGAGATTGATAAAGTAATAGGTGAATTTACCCTACACTTTTCCCTTTCCCTGGGCTTAGGCAGTTGGTTGTGTGGTTTGCTTTGGTGGCTTTTTTGTGGTTTGAGGACCTTTTCTTTCATTAAAAGCTTTAAGTCTGCATGGGATGAAATTTAGTGTCTCAAAGTGACATGAAACCGTATGTTGCCACATGCTTTGAGGTCAGTGGTGATGGGACCTGGGGTGGGACATGGCTTTCCTTCAGGACACCTGTGCTTTCTCTCGTCCCCTTTGGTGGCTTCCTCTAATGACAGTCCCTGGGGTCCATTCTTCCTTGTACCTTGGTTGAAAGGGTGGGATGAAGGGTGCTGCAGTGGGATAGGCCCTGTGGTCCTTTCTGGGGTTTCCTCAGGTCATATGGACCATGGGATCCACGAAAGTGATGGTTGCATGGCTCTCAAGGTTTTCCAGCCTCATTTGTAACAAAGAAGGTAGTAAGTGTGCTAAAATTCCTCTCCAAACAACTCACCTTTTATTTTCTAAAGTGCCTTTCAGTGAAAGCTCTGGAGAGCTGTGCTATTTTTGAGCAGGCTCCATTTCAGCCTGACACCAGCCTGGCAACTGGACTGTAAATATTTTATATGGGTGGCCCCCCCTCCTCCTCCTCTGCCTCAGCATTCAGTGGATTTGTGTTGTCAGAGGCGAGGGCTGGGGAAGGGAAAGGAGGCTGAAAGTTTGCATTTGTTGAGCCTTGCTGTTCTGGTTTGAGTTTTTCCTTTTTTTTCTTTTTTCTAAATTCCTTTACATGAGAGAAGGAGAGGATGAGTGGGAAATCCCAGGCAAATACTGTGCTTGGCTGTCTCCTCTATGTCAGCAACTGTTGCCTGTGAGCCAAGAGAGAAAATGAGGTGGGAGAACCACTTCTGACTCCTGACATGACAGGAGGCTGATATATGAGCATCACACTTATGTCAGAGGAGGGTTTGACCAGTTGTTGGATGCTGGTTCGTGTTGGAGCTGTTTAACCAGACCTGACCCAGGCCTAGCAGAGGGTGGGTCTGGTTATCCTTCTCCCATGGCTTTCCGAAAGATGTTCAGTTAGATGTTAGTGAAAACATGGCACAAACCAGAATTTTATTGCTCTTTCCAGCTTGCTTTGTATCTCTGGAAGGTCTGGACCTTGCTGTAATATGAGCAACAGAGAGTTTTTAGTTGCAGAGTGGGGCTCCTTGCTGAATGGCAATGCCTCTGGCTGGCTTCTCTTCCTTTGCATTTTAAAGCATGGGTGTGATGTCAGAGGCAAAGCTGAAGCTGAGGAAAGCTTTTATCCCAGCAGTGCCTGGAACTCCTCATGAAATCAAATATCTTGCCTTCTCTCAGAGGAGCCAGAAGGGAAGCTCTGGGGTGGATGTACCACTGCCCTCTCCCACCTGCTAAAAATAGTTTTAAAGGAAAGAAGAGAGGGGAAAAACACCAAAACAAAAGCCCAACATACTTTCAGATTTCCCCAGCTTGTGCCTGTGCCTTAGCACACCTTAGCTGTGCAGCTCTGGGATGCTCTGCTCCTTGCACACAAACTGTGGTGTTTCCAGGATTTCCTGCAGAAGGGGAGCAGTGTGAAGGCTGGCACTGGCTGATGGATGGGATCAGAGGTGGGTGGGGGTCCCGGGGAGCCCCCATGTACCACCCAGCCCAACTCAGCCTGGCCGGGGCTTGGCTTTTAATGGCTTCAACATGTGGTGGTGAGGGGGGAGTGGGCAACGTGGCTGAGAAATTAGGTAATTTTCAAGCAGCCAGACAAGCGACTGTTACAGTAATTAATTGACTAATTCAGCATACAAACAAGGGCTCTTTAAAGCAAGGAAGAGCCAGTCACATGGTGAGGATCTGTTTTCAGTCAGAGAAGCACTTCAGACATTAGGCCATTGAAGGGGACGTTTTTGTGCTGGTGTTTGCAGGAGCTGGTGGTTCTGTGAGCTGGGGGGGCTGCCCTGTCCCCCCCAGCTGGATGCATGCAGCAAGTCCCCTGTTCTTGGTGGCATTCCTGTGCCCAGCACCACTGTTTTGTGTGTGTGTGTCCTGCTGGCTTCCTGGGGAAGTCCCTGTGGGGTTTCCAGAGCTTGTCCTGGTGTGGAGAGGACGCCTGAGGGTGGCACTCTCCTTTGCCCCTTGACCTGGCGTGGAGGGGCAAGTGGGGTTTGCTGCCTGGGGAGGGGGTTGGTTCCGTGTCCTGAGGCAGTGGGACCCATGGCTGTAGGTGCAAAGAGTTTCATGTCTGAGGCTTGTCTCTGTGAGGACTATGGAAACTTGGGCAAATGGAGGGCTGTGGCACAGTGCCTTCCTGGTGGCACTAAAAGGGAGTTAGTGGAATGGATAGGAAAAAGCCTTGCTCTTACAAAGACACTGCTGTGGTACCAGCGATGGTGGCTCTAACGCATTACAGACTAAGGTGGGGCCATCAGAGACCTGGACAAACTTGAGGAGTTGGAGGCTTCTCCCCAGTTGTCAGTGTTCCTGCAGAGGGGTTGAGGGGCTGGCTAGGGAGGTGTCATGGCCATCCCCTGCTCCCATGTGCTTGCCCACAGGCTGCTTGCTTGAGCCATTAATTTCTGTTTGTTGCAGGAGACTGGACAACAACGAGCTGACCACCATCCCCTCCCTGGGACCTGCTGCTTCTGGCGTCCGCTCCCTCCACCTGTAAGTCACTGCAGCCTCTTTGGCTTTGGGCGCTCTGTGGGGTGGGTTTAGCTGCCTCTGAGAGTTTGGGGTGTGTCACGCTCCTTCCTCCTGACTTGATGTCATTAATGGGCTTGTTGGCACCTTAATGAAGAAACCTCATCTGGAGTTGTGCGATTTGCATGAGGTTGGGCTCAGTTAATGTGCTTATGGTCAGTGGTGACTTATGTCAGTGCAGTCCACATGTTGGTTGCATATTGAGTGGAACTTTTTTCCTTCATCTGCTTTTAGGATTCAACCATTATGTCATACTTTTGCTATTAAAGCAGTATATAATTCTGCCTTCTCTTTAATTTTACCTTTTCTTTATTGTTCTCTTTTCCCTGGTCCTGTTCTGATCATTTCTTCTTTTCTCTTAAAGCCAGAGACTATTGACATCTTAATCTCTTAGGGAACTCATTCCAGACCCGCTTTTACAGTCTATTTGAACTGTTTTATTTCTTTTGAGAGAGCAGTGATTGTAAAACTAGATCCAGCAGAAGGTTTGAAATTCCTAACTTTGGTGGTTTAGATGACTCAGAAACTTTGGACACCTGAGAACCCTCGTGTACCTTCCACAAGGATCTCGGGTTGATGGTGCTGCTGAAGGGAATAAAAACATTATAATATCAAACTATTTAGTACCTTTAGAGTGTGGATTTCTAAAATTATTTTTGCATGTGTCTGCTTGTAATGCACACCGAGAAGGAATGTTGGTGAGGTATGCATGATACCTCCCAAGTTCCTGGGAAGGGGAAGTGTTCATAGCTAATGGAGACTACAGCAAAGTGCTAGAGCAGTTCAAGTCATGGCTGCCAGCCTGCAGTATACACCTGCAGGCAGGTGTCTGTATTTGCCATGGGCTTGCTGCTTCTTGTAGTGGGAAATACCTGTGACCACACCACCAGGTGATTGGCATTTCCTGCTCAAAAGGCTCTGACTTGCTCCAAGACAACCTTCATCTGTTGACCAAAAGTATATCCCTGTCATTTAAATCAAGGACAGTGAACTGGCAGCATTCCTGCTCTTCCATTAAGCAGTGTTAAAATATGCAAAACAGAACAACTCCCTCACTGCTTTAATACAGAGTAAGGATCTTTGCTTCAGAGTGGTGTCCATATCTCACTGCTGGCATGAAGAGAGTTCAGCTTTTGTTTGGGATGTGGTGCCTTTGATCTGGTTCTTGGAAATACCATGTTCCTGCAGGGATGATTACCAAGAGCCAGAGTGCTCCTCTGCTTTCATCAGGGCTGGATCCAGCAGCCATCCCTGTTGGGTGCATAAGTAACCACTTCACTTCTTGGGTGCAGGGCTGGGTTGTGTCTCTGGTTATGGGACCTGCCAGAAGTCCCATGGAGTTGCTGTGAAACCATCTGGTTTGACTTCTGCCTCTGGGCTGTTGCTGCTTGTGTGAGCACGTGTGCAGTCTGGGGCTGCAGGGCAGGAGGGTGGCTCCCCTGACACCAGAAGGCTTCTGCTTGTCCCTTGAGCTGAGCTCACCAGGCTACTGCACAGTCCTCTGTATCATGCACCAGGACTCAAAAAAGAGCTCCAGAAACCTGATTTATGGGTGGAAAGCTTGCACACAGAATTTGCCATCCAGGATATAGTTTTAGGCCCCCCAGATGGGTTTTTCTTTCTCATGAAGTCTATAAATGATCTGAGTTTCACAAGCCTCTGTTGTTATTTTTGCTATTAATTTAGCTGTTGGCAAAGGACCAAATTGCTGGAGCTTTGGGGTTTTTATTCCTAAAATGTAATGAGCAGTTTGGAAGGGAGGAATAGTGACTGGTGGAAGGCAGTAGATTTACAGTTCCTCTGAAATTTCAGTGGTGCAGAAGAAAGGGGAAGTTACAAAGCCAAATGATAAAAGGATGGTATTCTAAACAGACCTGCTTAGTATCACTTTCCAGAAATCTGTATTGCTCTTCTCAGCTGCTGCACATAAATAACTCTGATAGTGGGATTTGTAATGCTGCTGTCATACCTCTGCAAGAAAGATCTCTTTGTTTAGCTTGTTTCACAGAGTGGCACTTTTTTCCCCCCTTGCATTTCCTTTTAATTTTTATCAGAGATAAAAATAACTTGAAATATGTTTTAAAGTGCCTGCTTCAATCAATATTGCTGACTAACTCACACTGGAATGATTTGCTGAGCAAGTGAGGGCTGCTTCATCCTTGGGAATCTTTAAATCAATTGGGTCGCTTCCTAAAAGATGGGCCTTTAGTTCAGCTCTAGGTTAATGGGCTTGATATGCAGATTGGTGGGTAAAGTTATTTAGCCTTGTGTGATGATTTAAGGAATCAGATTATATGATCATACTGGTTTCTTCTGGCCTTCAAATCTGTGAAGTAATAACTGGGGAGGCTGCCAAACCAAAGCCAGGGTGAAGACTCATAATGAAGACTTGTGTACTGAGAAACTGGTTTATGTTTAAGTGTATAGTGTTACAGTGTATTCTTACTGCTAAAGAAAAATAAATACATTTCCTTTTTTTTTTTCAGTGTTTAGAAATGTGTGAAGTGTGTTTACCTCACAAACCTCTGAAGTAGGTTTTGTATATTGCATGTGGTTAAGTATTTCCAAAGGGCTGTTAATGTATTATAAAAGCAAGGGTTGTATATTTGTCACTAAAACAGTCCTTTTGAATGAGTTACTTCATCTCCTACTCTTCCTAAACAGGAGACTTTGTTGCCTTTTGGGGCTGAGAGAAAGAAATCTGCTATACTGCCAAACTCAATTTTTCCATAAAGATTTTTTTAAAGACCTTTGCTTTGCATTCATTCCCTGTTTTTGGGGACATACCTGTCTCCATCACCCAAAGTTTGCTTGACCTCACGTGTGTCTTTGCCGTGGGCCAGTTAAGTGTGTACGTGGGAATCTGCTGAATAGAGAATTCTCAAAGCTCTCTGCAAGGTTTTTGGATGTTCTAGGCTGCAGATGGACACAGACATAACATATGTATCAAAAATGTTTTGCCCTAATACACTGCCATGAATTTTAGTGCAGTTTAATTATTCCTCGAAGAGTCAGTTTGTTTGCCTTGCACGTTGAAAATACTGCCAAAGTCGTTCATCTCAACAAGAGCAAACATAAGGGACTTGATAAGGCTTTTAATAGAACAGAAGGGAAAAATAATCTATGTACGGGTTACCAAATAAAGACAGACATTAAATGCAAACATCTGTTAGTGCAAACAAAAGCCAGGAAATTCATCTGGGAGAGGGAGAGACTGAATCTGGATTCTTTCCGAAATTACATCGGAATAGCTGAGAGGAGAACCTTGCCTGAAATTCCCACAGCATTTGTAATTTAGCTACAGTTCCTAGACTTGGACATTTGGGAGTTGATGGCAGGATGTTTTTACTGACATGCTCTTGGCTGAGGGTTTCCCATCCCAATGCAGCAAGAGTGTGTTAACTCTGTAGACTCTCAAGGAAACTCTGTTACCTGATCTGGTTGGGAAGGGGAGGATGGAAGAAACCATTTATGTGCAGCAGAACTTAGTCTGTTTATCTCCAACTTTCTGGCTAACTTGCCTGGAAGAACTCTTGGCCCTGCTAAGCCTCTAGCATGCCAGGTAGGAGGAGCACCTGAGCTGCAATCAGCCCTGTTACTACGAATTTTCTGCAAACCCCTGTGCAGGCATGAGCTGAGCCCTTACTCTGGGCCTGTCTCCATTTCTTCATTTACCTGCATGTGGGTAAATGCATCCTGGAGGGGTTTTGGAGTGTTTGCACAGGGTGATAGGGTGGATCCTTGTCCTCTGCCCTGGTTCTGCCAGCATCCTCTGGCACTGGCACACCAGCATGGGCTGGTAGGCAGCTGCAGAGCTCGGCCTCCTGACCAGACCTCTGGAACATGCATGGTAAACAGATCACACTGTGCCACATCCTTCACTGACCAGGAATTAAGGAAGTTAACAGATTAAACACTTAAAAATAACTTTCGTTTCTTGCACTGTAAGTCTTTTTAAGCCCCCAGCCATTTAGGAACAAAGGGAATGGTGACCCGTGGCAGTCAGCTCTGTGTTAGCAACAGTCAAAGCTGTTCGAGATGTATTGGCCCCATCATCTTGCTCTGAATAAGCACAGATAATAAGGAAGTCAGAACAGGGATTTTTTTGGAGCAAAAGAGTGTGAAATAGGATTAGCTGATTCACAAGAAGATGCAGTGACACTGCAGTGTATTTACTGGGGAAAGCGAAATCAATAGGACTACTCTGCTGCCAAACTAAGCAGAAAAGTCTCTTGAAGAAAATCAATCTTCTTTAGAGACTCGTTAATGTAAAGATCAATTCACATTAAACTGTAGTTAAACAGAGGGCTAATAGGAGAAAGGTAAGTGATCTACTGTGCCACAGGCAGAATATATCATGTAAATTTTGAAAACTAAATACATGGAGAATTGGAAGCTGAGAGTGGCAGGACACATACGAGAGCTTCTTGAAGGACTGGTGAGCTCTGATGCAGGTTGGGGCAGCATGATCCTCATGGAAAGGAGGGTTCTCTGTGGTGTTCCATCTGCATGTGAGGAGTGACAGGTCGAAGACTGCAGCCAGTAATTTCTGCAATGAAGTCATTTCCATTTGACTTTCATGGTTTCTTGGGGAGTTTTTTCTCCAAGTGTTGGGGATTTTATTATAATTCTGGTTAAATTAGTCACATGGTTAGTAATGTGACCCTTGTTTCTTGTCTTTGAATTTCTTTGTATCTCATTAGACCTTTGTACTGGATTAGTTGACTGCTCTTTGAGATCCCTAACATGACAGAATCAGGATCATACTTTTGATCTTCCTTCTGGAGCTTCATTGTATCACAGTGAAGGCTTGGGAAAGCAGCTGTTATTTTAGGGCTGTTTACACCATTTCAGTCACGTTGTCCAGTGGGGTTTGCAAAGGCTCTTTTTGGAGACCCATATGGTCCGTTAGAGCTGCTCTTTTCCTTCCACGCAATACAAATGTGTCTTGCTGTGTGAGCTGAAAGAGTGCAAGCAGTCACTGTGCTCTGCTGGTACGAGTGGATCTTGCAGATATGTCTTTCCTTCTGCAGACTTTCTCAGGATCTGGTGATGTTGAGATGTGACTTCAGTTTCTTTGCTTTTCAAGTTAAGATGGTGAAGACTTGCTTGAGGAGCATCAGAACTGCAACTCCAGTTCTGCCCATGGCAGCCTTTTGGGGTGATCCCTGTTAGAGGAGGGAACTCAAAACTGCTGCATCTGTGCTGTTCACAGAGCACAACTCGAGCCTGAGCTGGTCCCTACAAGAGGTGTGAGCTCACTCTGTGTTCCTGGCTAGGCCAGAGTAAAATCATCTGTGTAGGTGGTGTTGATAGTTGGGAAGTTTGGCTTAAATGAGTAACTGAGGTTTGAGCTGACAGGATAGTATAGCTGTAGCCTTGGAGGCCATTTGTGGCCTGGGATCCTGCTGTGCTAATTGCTCTACAAACACAACAACTGCCTTGACCCCCAAGAGATTTAATCTGCAAGTCATCTTTGCTGGAGTTAGAAAGGGATGATCTAACCATTAGAAATAAGGAGACTACTCTGCTAATTCCATCTGGGTCGCAGCAAGAGGTTTTGTGCTCCTAAGCACAAAATGCAGATGAGTCAGACCCAGCCGTGCACGGGGTCTGGTTGAAGTCAGCAGGCTCTGCTTGTGTGTGCAGGACGTGCCTTGGGCAGCTCAGGAAACCACACTGCCTGATTACTGGCACAAAAAAAACTTTCTCTGGGAACTACAGCAAAGTGATACGTGTAGGTGTAGATACAGAAGTGGGAGCAGATTCACCCCCAGCCCCTGCTTGCATCACTCCCAGGGTGTAATGTCAGCAGGGACCAATCCTCCAGTGTTTACTCGGGCAATTCCCCTTGGAGCTGGAGAGAGAGTTGCTTTCTGAGGGTTCAGTCCACGGTGCAGGCTGTACTACAGAGTTTTTATTTTTGAATGTGAATGTATTGATGTGAAAGGGGGAATTAGAAAGAATGCTGGCAGTCAGGCTGTTCAGCATGCAGCAGAAATATTCTGAAACCCACCTCTTGTGTTTGTTTTGTTCAGAGTTCGTAGTAAGGCTCTGGTGTGTAAAGTCTACAAGTTTTGGAGGCCAAAGTGTGCAGGAGCCTTTCCCAGTGGAGGAAATTCTCATTAATCATGTGCTCCTGAGCACCAGAAGGGACACTGTTTTGACTTCTCTTTTGGGCTGTTGGAACTGTTCTAATCATTTGCATGTCTTCTTTGAGCTTTTAGATATAATATGAGCACATGGAAATGGCAAAGGATCTGAGGCTATTCCAGGGAAATGAGTAATCATTTCTTCTAGAAAAGTAACAGCAGTACAGCACGTAGTTATCAGACTCAACAAAAGACCATCAGAAAGTAATCTGGGCACATACAGAGGACTGTAAAAAATGGGCCAGAGGAAAAAGATAGTGAAAGTTGGTGGCAGCTCACAGAATACCAGTTACCCCTTGAGGCTACTTTATTTAGTAAGGAGGTATAAGCATTTTGTGCAGCTGTGGGAGGTTCCTCTGTGAGTAGAAAATTGGGTTGAGATGGGCAAGGTCTGCTCTGGTATCTGTGCTGCTTAGCACATGGCTGGATTGATATTTGTCTGAAGGAAGGAGGACACAAGTGGTCTTGTGGGACAGAGCACAAGGTTAGGAGTTGGAGTACTGAAATAGGATCTTTTTGTGTGTGACCCATGTATTCATTACACCCCAAGAACAAGTAAATTCCCGTTTGGGTGGATCAGCTTCCTCTGAGCTGAAGAGGATCTACCTCAGGGCAGATGTGACTCATGAATGTAAAGCATCTCCTGGTGCATTTTTGGAGGGCAGGTGCATGTTATGTACAATGCTCAAGATTGTTTCCAAGTTCTGTCCCTCCACAGATCAAGCCCAGATTAGTTGTTAGGGTCATTTGCAACCATGATCTTTTGTTAAGGTCAGTATGAAAAATAGCCTCATGTTTGAGCCTTAGAATAGACCAAACTCACTACTATTAATATCTCTGGTAGAATGACTGTGTCATTTAATGGCATATGGCAAATAAAGCATGTCTACAAAAGCAATTCCTTTGTTAGTCTTCACAGACTGAGCAGATTTAAAATATAAATAACTTGCTGAGGTGAAAGTTTCTTTGGCATGTTGGAGTTTCCTGCCTAAAGACTGCTAGTAATGGATATTTAGTTTGTTCAGAGGTGAGTAAAAGCAAAGCTGAAGCTGTAATAAAAGCAAGTTAACATACTTCTGGGTAGAGATTTTGTATCTGAAAGCTTGGGAGATGCAGTTTTGTGACTGAATTTTAACAAAAGTAGCTAAAATTGCACAGAATCAGGAAGCTATCAGTATGTTTCTGTGCTTTCTTCCCAGTTAAAATGACAGCTGACAGTGAGGACTCTCTTGGTTGTTAGGCCAGCGGTGCTTGCTCAGAACATCAAAAGATGAACAGTGAGGAGGAAAAACAGGGTTTTAGAATGGGGATTTTTATATTTATGTAGGGTGGCACTTTCAAAAGAGCTCCGTTTTGTTACCCTTCAAGAACCCTGGAAAGCTTGGGAACAAAGCAGTGTCTTTTAGTTCCTTTGCATATAACAAGGCCAAAACAGTTTCAGCAGAGGTGTTAAAGAATTAATCCTGCTCACATTTTACAAACTGGGTTCTGAACCACATCTGTTTTGCCATTTACTTTATCCTCTGCCCTGCACTTGGCACTTTCATCATGACTTCCATGGCACCATTAGAAATACGTAGGGTAAAAAGCACTAGTGTAAATAGCATTCATTAAGATGCGATCCTGCCATGAGCAGGTTGGAAAAAAGTTAGCATTAAAGTCTATAGAAAGTTCATTTTGACATGAATAAGAGCTGGCTATGTGCTGGATTTTCTGGTATTTGTAACCCAGGTCAAATTCCCCAATTAATTGCAGAGGTGAACAATAGAGATCGTGTCAGAAGTTATTATCGTACTCTTGCCGAACCAGCCGTGCTGGGGGTGTGCAGCGTGGAAAATGTGATTGCTGGTTGAGGTAGACAAGAGAGTGATCTGTCATACCTTTAATGAAGTGATCACTGAGGAGGCCACCCTCCCTTCACAGTGTGTGCATAGCTCTGGCTTGTTAACAGGAATTCCACGTGAATATTGATTGGGAATAAGTGGTTGGGTGAGTACATGTTCTGCCTGTCAAACCATTTAATGTTCAATTGCACGTCAGGGAAAATAGCAAAGGCAGCTGGAAAATGAAACAGGAGCACAGGGTGAAAAGACAACTGTGTTAGTGGTCAGATATGAGCAGAGAAAAATGAGTTGGGGAGAGGAGTAAAAAAGGAAGTATCTATAAATGACTCATTTTTAAACTTACATTACATGGATGGGAGATGGTATTTTAAGTCTCACGCTGCATGGAAGCAGTTCCTGAACCAGGGTGATGATTAGCATGAGCAATCAGGTCAAGGCATTGGACTTCCTGTAATCCCTCAGGTGCCTTGGAAATGGAACACCTTTTGGTGGTCTTACTGAAGACTTTTTGCCCTCCAGGTTGTTTTTTTTGAGAGAGCTGTTGTCCCTTTCAAACTAAGAGGAACTGAAGAAGTAAATGGTCTTATTAAAGAAGCTTGAAGAACTTGACAGCTCAGTGGTGGTGAATGCTTACCACTGACTTTGCAAGCTCTGCTCCAGGGATGCCTGAGTAGACAGTGTTTTATACCAGCCTGGTTTAGCACAATAGCAGTTGTACTCCAGAGCTGAAGCTTTCTGTTCCCTGGACCTTCTGACACCCTGTTCTGGAGTTTCCCAAAGCCACCTTTCCCACTTGACACACTTTATTAATAACAGGGTGTCTAGACTTGTTAAGAGCAGCTATTTTCTTGGCCAGCTTGACCACTGCTTTTGCATGCAGGAGCTGTTCCTCCTTGCAGGCAGAGCAGGGTGAGCAGAGCTCAGAGCAGTGTGAGCAGACCTCAGTGCACTCTGCCCAGAGGCAGTCCCAGTTCCCTGACCTTGCTGACAGGACAGATAAGCCCTTTCAACAGAGCACAAGTGTGTGTCATGTTGGAACACACAAACCCGCCAGCCTTGCTACATCTCTCATGTGTTAACAGGAGTTTGACTGGCCAGTCAAAAATGTGTTTCTTCAACTGCTGTCTTCTTCAAGGGGCAGGTCTTTTAGCAGCTTCTGCTGTGAGTTCAGTAAGACTGAGTTTGATGATCTGGAGAGTAGATGTATTCAAGTGTGTTGTCTTTTCTCCCCCCCTCCCCCCCACTTCTTGGCATCAAAGTTCTTGTGTAGTTAAATCCTCGTGTTTTCATTGTGTTCCTGTCAAAGGTAGGAAGAGCCCCTGTGTCACATCAGGGCTTAGAGGCACAGACAGTACTTGCTGGCAAGAAGTCTGCTTGCAATTACAATTTGGGTTGATATTGCAGCATCATGGGCGGAGCCATTACATTTGGGTTGCACTGAAATTGCTTCTCAGCCTGTGTATTTTCCCCTCTTCACTCTTGTGGAGAGACAAAAGCAAAACAAAACCACCCAGAAAACACATACACTCGCTAGGCTGTGGTGGATCATCTTTACTTTGATCATTTATTACACAAAGAGAAACTAAAATCAGTATCAGGATTTAAGGATAAAAGTGCTTCTATGCCTTGTGCTTTTGGACCTTCTTGGCTTTCAAATGAGAATGCCATCCTTGTTGATTAGAAATACAAAACTTGCCTGCAATGAAAATGAAAGGACGCTTACTGTCTCTGCTTGGGAATGGGGCAGGACTGCTGCTCCACATCTGGGCTGGGTCTGATTTTTAGTGTCTGTTCTTCCCTATCACAAACCTGTCTCATCTTTTCAGGCTGGTGATAAGGGGAGGGGGGTGGTTCTTGGCAGCAGCCCTGACATGAGTGCTGTGCAAATTGTGGGGCTGTGGAGAACAGGAACTTGTCAGAGCAGCAAACTGGTGGGGGTGTAGCTGGCCCCTTTATTGGCTTCAAGGAGAGGCTTATGCATTTAATTTGTGATAGAAAATTTGAGTTTGGTTTGCATCTCTCAGCAGCAGAAGAAAGCCCTTGAGGTAAAAGTGCAAGAGGAAAAGCCAGTGGTGTAGAGTAAGAGAGTAGCATATTAAAAATATAAGATGCAGAACATGGAAACATTGACCTGACTCCTCTGTCAGCAACTGAATGATCCCTTTCAAATCCTGATGCAGCCCTTCCTTCAGAGAGGCTCTGCTGAGCCCATGACCCTGTTCAGGCAGCTGGTGCAGAGCCATGTGGTTTCCTGCATTCCTTTATGAAAACTGCCATTTACCTTATATGACTCTCTTCCTTCTATTCCCAAAGGACAATTCTCCTCCTTAAGCAGAGTTCAGCACTCAGAAGAGCCTCTCCTCTCCTTTGCAGCCCTTCTCAGTGTTTGCTCCGGACTGAGGTCAGGGAATGTGAGAAGTGGCAGGAGCAGTGGCTTGGACTGAGAGCTGGAGAAGGTGAAAGACTAGCACAGCTTGAAGTGCTGGCACACTGGCTGTTTCAAACCCAGCACTGATTGTGCTCAGTGGTTTAGAGCTCCCATCCCCTCCTGTGTGCCAGAGGAGTGGGCAAACTGCATTTCAGCTTGGGCAGCCCCTGCTGAAGACACCTGTGCCCAACCCTCACAGGTGCATCATCTACTGAGGGATGCACTCAGTGGCTCTGAGGGTGATCACTGAGATGGTTTGAGGTGGAGCTGCACACAGGGCCATGAGGTTGTGCCTCTGGTATTGACTTTATAAAAGTTCAGGGAAGCTCCTTACAGAGAAGCTGTGCCAAACAATGAGAGGTGCTTTGCACAGCCTGTTTGGTGGATCTGTGCTGTTTGTGAATACATCAGTTAAAGAGCTGTTGCAGAGTGTAATCTTAATGAAACACCCAGTGTAACCAGAAGAGAGCTGGTCCTCTCAGAACCACCCAGTTGCTGATGGGGTGACCTGTGCCCATAGCAGAGACTGTCTTACCTGCAGGAATCTTAATTTGCTTTGATGTCATAGCAGGTTGTGTAATCTTCTGAAGAGATAAAACAGCCTCTGTTTTAAAGGTGACTAACTTCTCATCCTGCCTGTCCCACAGATTTTGGTCTCCTAGTAGAATGAAATGCTGAAGGCTTAGCAACACTTGTGTATTGCAAAAAATAACCAAAATCACTTACTGGGTAAGTCAAAGTCCAGTGAGAATAAATGCAGATCAAAATGAGAGAGAGCTTTTCAAAATGACATGACTTGCTTCAGTGGATCTAATGCAGAGCATAAGGTCATCTAAGAGTCAGAAGGTTTATATAAACAGTGCTAGTGCAGAATTATTCAAAGGGAATATATACCTCACTGGATGTGGTGGATTTGGTTACATCAGAAGAAAAGCTTTTCTTCATGCGGTTCATACTGAACCCATCAAAACCCCTTAATGACCATCAGGTCCAGGGCCTTGCTTATCTCCAGCTGCTATGAAAGATTCTAAAGAGTGTGCTTGTGCTCCACCTTTTATCCCTTTGGCTGCCTTCTGCATGAGCTGTGAGAGTTGCTTGGCAGGAGGATAACATCTGCCCAGGGTCAGGTACCCAGGGCTCAGGGATGCTCTGAGGCCACCCTTGGACTGCACCAGGGTCAGCAGTGGCACTCTGTCAGTGTGAGAGGCAGATGAGCTTGGTGCTGTGAGTGACCACAGAGCAGCCTTTAATAGGCAGTGAAAACAGAACCCTTGGGTCACACTGGTCTCACATGAATAGTCCTGTTGACTGCAGTGGAACTATTCGTGTGAGTAATAGTTTGCCTGTGGGAATAGAGAGTTCATAGCACAGCCCTGTGCAGGTGGTGTCTGCTCCCAGGCCCAAAGGAGTGAATTAGCAGATCTCATCTCCCAGGCTTGGGAGTGGGGCTTTCTGCCTCCAAACATCCATGATCTAGAACAGTGATGTGGTCACTTCACTCTGAAAGGTTGTGGTTTTTTCCACCCCCTCCTCCTTAAAAAAAAAAAAAAAAGACAACAACAAAAAAACCCCAAACAAACAAACAAACAAACAAAACCAAACAAACCCAAAACAACAAAAAAAACCCCCACCAAAACAAACAACACTAACAAAAACACACCACCCCACAAAACAAAACTCATGTTGTTTTTTGATCCCCCTGTCTTGTCCCAGCTGCATGAGGGTTGTTTGGTTCATGCTTCTCCATCCTAAACCACAAAACACTGGGAGAACATGACCTGGTAAATAAAAGTCCCCTGATATATACCTGTTTGGAAGCTGCTCTACAGCAGATGAAGAAATGTCTGCCTAGTTTGCTCTAGTTGGAATAGCTCCCTCCATTTGTTCTTGCCTTACTCTTATATATGATTTGAAGTGAAAAACAGTGTGAAATGGTCATAGATTTTGTTTACTGCATCTTACAAAGACCTTTTATGAAGGAATACTAAGGAGAAGGAAGATCCTTATATACAGTCTCAAGCATGTAAACCTTTAAGGGCAAGTTTGGATATCCATAAAAAATTGTGCAAGTGTGTGGATTTTGTTTTGTTGGTTTTTTTTTGTGTGTGTGCGTGTGGTTTGGGTTGGTTGGGGTCTTTTTGGTTGGCGGTTGTTTTGGGTTTGTTTTTGGTTTTTTTTTTTGTTTTTTGTTTTTTTTTTTTTCCTTTTTTTTTCTTTTTATGACTGACCCTAAAATGCAGTGGCTGCCTGGCCTGCCACTGCTGTGCTCTTGTTGTGTGTGCAGCCAGCACCTGAACAAACAGAGCTGTATCTGCTACAGCCTGGGAATCTGCCAGGATTCCTCAGGGAAGGAGTGATTCAGAGCATCTGAGAAAAGTGGGGGCTGCTTCCATGCATCCTTGCTTCCTGCCCAGACAATAACCCATGCAGCCTTTACCCTGAAAGGACAGTAGGGCTGTTCCTATAAGCAAATACAGGGCACGTTGTGTTGGATAAAAATACACATTCCTGTAATGGTCCCAAATCTTGTGCCTCGTGGATTATCCTGGAAGGGCTGATGTGACAGTGCAAAGTGTCACTGGGGCTTTCCAGAGCAGCTGGGCAGTGTGAGGGCTCGTGCAGTTTGGGAAGTTCAATTTTTCTGGGGTGGTCTCTTGTGAAGAAATAGAGGGTGACGTGCCACACGCTTCCAGCATGTCACCTTCACATGTTGGCTTCATCTTGCGCTGCAGACAGAGCTTCACTACTCCAAGGCAGATATTTCAAAAGTTACAGGGCAGAAGAAAGATTTTTGTGAAACAGAAGTCTTTGGAAGGAAAAAAATATTTGAGTAAAATGTAAAAATCATGTAAGAAGTTCTGCATTGATAAAATGTTTGAAATTTGAGTCAAAGCTGATGTGCAGGTCCCTATGACATTCTTCTCTTTCCTTCTTTCCATGCATTAATAAAAATCACTTAGGAGATCTTCAGTTATTGATTGTAATAAGGTGACTAGAAAAAGCAGAGACATTTATGTTGCTCCTGTTATAAACACAAATTCATCTTCCAGGTTATCAGTTAGCCTTCTTGCTTGGCAGGAAAGTTGCTCAGGCATTGCACTCTACTCCCAAACCTTGATTTTATTTATTTACTCTGTGTGTGTAGATGGCAGATCATTTCAGGTGAAAGTTTAGGAACCCATGTCTTCAATCTTCTTCAGTGTTTCTAGGAGGATCAATACTGGATCTCCATCACCTCTGAGCTGGTGAAAAGGAGGGCAGGTAGTTCCAGGCATCGTTTAGTCACAGTGTATGTG
Organism: Formicarius rufipectus; assembly: GCA_013399695.1. Classification (NCBI taxonomy): domain Eukaryota; kingdom Metazoa; phylum Chordata; class Aves; order Passeriformes; family Formicariidae; genus Formicarius; species Formicarius rufipectus. The sequence continues at coordinate 929,468 of VXAU01003789.1, forward strand.
ATCCCTCTCTCCTGTTACAGTGCCTTTGATCTCCCTGTTTTTGCAGGGCCTGTGTGGCACCAAACTTCGCTTGTCCTTCAGTAGCAAACCCCATAACTCTTTCTAGCTCTGGCATTTAGTTTCTTCAATACTTTCCCAGTATGAAAGAGTTAACTAAACCCTGAACTTTTAAAATCTCTCTCTTTCTAGTCTTGTCATCTCCCTCATTTGCTAATTTTGAAAATGTGCTGCCCTGTTAATAGAACCCTCCCCGAGGTGCAGAGCGTCTCTTTTGAAGTTCGGTTTTATTTTTGATGCCTATAACAGGTGCTGCTTTAATAGGTTTGCTGTATTACAGCCTTCCTTTTTTTTTCTGGTGAGCCCAGCCAGACCTGTAAGCTGACACTCCATGAAGGCCAGGCATGTGACTTCTCCCTGCCTTTAGCCTCGCTTCACACCACACACTTGCGCCGCAGACTCGCAGCAGCTCAGGAACTCTTAATTCAAGCTCTGTCTCAACCAGGAGGTTTTGTGCTGATTGTATTTAAATCAACCCAAGCAAAGCCCCTCGTACATTCCCATCTGAGGGTCTGCTTGCTTTGATTTTCCGCTGTCAGCTTTGCAATGGGCAGCTGCTTGGGGGAGTGGATGGGGCTCAGACAACAAAGGAGCGTGTTTGCACTGCTCTCTGCATCGATTTCACACGAGGAGTTTGAAGCCACGGTCTAAATTAAACTGATTAGTGCTCTCCAGAAGGACAGGCTTGCTGCAAAGAGAAGGTGAATTCTTCTCCTATTAGGTCTAGTGGAAAATGTTTCACACCCTGTTTATCAAATAAATATTCACAAAGACGCTTCGAACAAGGAAACCCACTGGGATTAAAGTGTAACTTTACCTCTAAAATACAAGCTGAGATTCCTGGAAATGCTGCAAGCCTTTGACTTTGCGCCACCTGTTAATTTTCCTGCCACCCCCTTCAGCCCCCTCCCCACTCTGAGCAAACCCAAACACGTTTGGGCTTCGCTGGAACGTTCTGCTTGTTTTTGTCAGCCCTGAGGAGCGCAGAGCGCCTTCACTTCCTGACGGGCTTTGGTTGGCAAAGAGCTGACTGAGCTTCATCCACATCTCCTGTAATCCCCGGGGGTCTGTTCAAGAGCAGTGCACAGTGCAAGGGCTAAGAGGCTGCACTGCCTCAGGGTGTGGAACAGGGGTTAAGCTGAGGGGCTGGAGGGTGACTCCCCCTGCTCTCCTCTCTCTGTCTGCAGCTGGTGGTGACCCGCGGGGGAAGCAGCTCCTGAACAAGTGCCACATGTCCAGAGCTCAGACTTTGACAGTCATCCACTGCTGACTCTGAGTTACCTTAGCTTGGCACAGAGGTGTTGCTGTTTGAGCTCTGTGTTAGCTGCAGATGAGGTGTCTCTGGGAATGACGTTGGGTATGAACTGGGAAGTTCAACTGTTTTAGCCAGATCCTCCCGTATTCATAAACAAACCCAAATGGATTTGGATGGGTTCCTTAGTTCCTGCGATTTCTTTTTCACTTGAGCTGCTTTGACTCCAGATTTTTAGTCCTCAGCAAAAGCAGTCCTGCACCATCCTAGCTGGGTAGTTCTTTTCCATAGGCAAACCAGAGGTAGAGAGGGGTTAAGGAACTTGCCCAAGGCAGATGAGCTGGTGCCAGAGCTGGGAATAGAAACTAAGAGACTTGGCTCCTGCTCCAGGCTCTAATTGCACAATTTCACATTGAAGCCCTGTCATCCTATACTCTTGAGGTAACACTGGCTGAAGTGAGGCAAGGAAAGCTGTTTCCAGGCTCTGATACCTGGGAAGAGGAAAAGACACCTGGAGGCAAATTGGTTGTGCAAGCGCCAATTATTTGTGCTTTAACGCCTGGTTTCGGCAATTGCTGCTAAAATCTGATCGGTCACCTCTGAAGCCAACTGAAGTGTAAACTAAGGAGCTAGTTGGGAAAAATCCAGCCGGTTTCCAGTCAGTGATAAAGGGGAGAGGCAAAGTCATAACATCACTGGTCCTTTTTTTTTTTCTTTCCTGTAAAACACCCTTGTGATGAGCTAGGGAACAAAGGCAGGAGAGCTGAAGGGATCCAAGGAATAACAGGAAGGGTTAAATCACATTTGGGCTCTTACCAGAAGAATGAAAAATAAATTGTAATCAAGCTAGTAAAAGGTTTGGGCAGCGTTGCCTTCATATCACATGCTGTATATAGGAAAAGTCAGCCGGGCTGGCTTTGTTTGAAGTGCAGTGCTTTGAGAGGGTGCAGTGCTTTGCAGCAAACTGTCTGACATTCCCCAGCTGGGACTGGCCCGGGATGGTGTTTGGAGCTGAGAGCTACATTTGGAGTCAGCCCGTGTTTGAAGGAGATGGGGAGAGGGAGAGAGAGGAGCCTGGTTTTTTCCTGTGTAAAATAACACATCCATCTCATCTGCCAGCTGCAGCACATGAAAGCAAGAGGCAAGTGGACAGAAGTCACCTGGAAACTGCAAACATGGCTCAAACAAAATTTCTTTCCTGTCCCTTTCTTCCTTTCTTAGTCTGTCTTCTGGGACAGGCTGGGAGATCTGGCAGGAGGGCGGATTTGGATATATGTTGAGCAACCAAAGCACAGAAATATTAATACTCCAAAAAAATAACATTGGCTTCTGGAGAGCATTTCATGTCCAAATTCACTCTGTGCTCTCAGTCCCTTGCAGACTTAACTGCCCTGTGCAGAGATTGTCAGGTGATTTATAGATTCTCCATGTTCGTTTGTACAAGCCTTCATTTCCTGTTAATTTATGGCGAGATCCATCTCAGCCATCACAGCCTCGATGAGGTCAGAGCTAAACTCACAGCCCCTGCTTCAGCAGAGCTCCAGAAAACTTGCTTTCAGTTTGCAGGGGTTTGCCTCAGTTGTGTCTGTGTTGAGGTGCTTTCCTGCATCAGGCTCATAGGCACATTTAATGGACTCCCTTATTCTGAGGAGGAAGAAAGATGGAAATTTTTGAACTTGATAGTTCTACTGACTGAGTTTATTGATAAAGAAACTATTCTTCGGGGAAGATAAATTCCCTTTGCCCATGTGTTTAGTTAATGGTGGTTGCAAAATTCTGGGTATGATGATTTTCCCTGTATTTTAGTGTTTGTATTATATTGTTTTCTATCTCAATACAGTAGAAATTCACTGGGCCTCCCTTGTACTAGGTGCATGAATATGAAAATTCAGTGTTTGTTCCTAGCTGTAAATGAATATTGGTCATTTGGATAGCAGCCATGTCATTGCCTTTTATACAGTTTGTGGTTGTGGAGACCTGTGTGCCTGTAAGCCACAGAATAACCAGTTTGGAGACATAAATTATAACTTTGCTTTGATTTTTCTTGACACCTTGTGTCACTGGGTTGGCAGCACACTGCTGCAGTGATGTAAGATTCAACCTTAATGTTTTGTGAGTGCGCACTGAATTAAGTATCGTTAAAACTCTTCAGTCAAAGCAGCATTTCTGTGCCTGTTTCCCCAGTATTAAGTGAGGGTCATGTGCTGGCTGTTTAAAGAGTCAGTCTCCAAAAAGCAAATTGTTCTGGGATTGCAGATTTTACTCTCTTCCTGTTGCAGACACCAGCAAATGTGGTGGTGAAACAATCTGGTTTTAATAATAGAGAGTAAAGGAGCAGATCACGGTGTGGGGAGCAGGTCCCTTGCTCTGTGCTCTTGGCATTTTCTGTTGAAGGGAGAAGGTTTTCTTTGGAAGAGGCTGATCTGAACCCCTGGGAGAGCCTGAAGGGAGGGTGAGGCAGGAGAAGACGGGCTCCTAGACAGCTGTCAGCCAAGGCTGGGGTGGCTCATCCCTCAGTTTTCTGTCTTGAAGAGCTGATGCTTTGTCAGGAGAACTGGGACTTGCATCCAGGAGTGCCTTCAACTGGCTGCTGTGGCCTCCTCTGGCTACCGAGGATATAGCTGGATGGATTAAGGCTCAGGGCTTGTCTGAACTCTCTACTGTCTCTTGTTATTCAACAAGTTCCTGAGTGTCTAGTGAGTGTCTCTGTTTGGAGTGCCTCTTTCACAGCCGTGCCAGTAATATCAGTGACTGGTCTAAATTCACATCAGGCATGTGCTCTACTTCTTGTGACTAATGCACAGTGTTTGGGTTTTTTTAATTAATTACTGTTCTCTTCACTGATTCAGGCCAGAAAGGACTCAGGGGGTATTTTTTTTTTGTTAGACCTTGTTGAGTACAGGTGAGGTTTAAAGGTATTTAACTCTTTGGTGGCTATGGAGACACTCAGGACAAGTTCTCCAAAGGAAAATCTTGACTCCTTCAGGCTGTGCTGCAGCAGTCACAGGTGATCGGTGCTTGGGCAGGTCTGGCACTGCTGAGTTGTCCTGACCGTACAGTGGTACAAAAGTAGCAAAATATGAGGAAGTACGAGAACATTTGCAAGTCCTCTTACAGTATTTCTATGTGTTACAAATCATTGTAACATAGTGCAAAGCTGGGAATTTTCAGAAGAATCCTTGAATTAAGGAAACAATGTTTTGTAACTTTTGTTGAGATTGTACACACTTATCTGTTTCCTTCTCTGAACGTCCTATCCTCTGTGAATAACACTGGCAAGCATTCCTTGCCTGCAGGATTAAAATCCAGCCAAGCATGTTACAAATCCATTTTGGAAGTTCAGGCTTGTAAGAGAACAAGCCCAGGTTATGGAAGAAAAACTGATGAGTGGAGTCAATAGTTCTGTAGAAGGGAAAAATGTATCGTGCCGTAGCAGAAATGTCTGGAAGCCTTGCAGATAGAGACCTGTGAGCTGTTCTGTAGCCAGAGGAGCAGCGTGGGGGTCAGGGAATGTCACTCGGGGGTGGGTTTCTCTTGGGACAGCTGTTGAAGAAGCAGCATAACTCTTGAGTGTATCAGCTCAGGGCCAGCCTGAGGGCCTGCTGCAGCCTGGGGTGTTCTTTCTGTTTCTCTCAGAGAACTAAGTCGTCTCTGTTTGTCCTCCTGACCGTTTCAGGCACCACAACAGGATCCGCAGCATTGAGGCCAGTCAGCTGCAGCCCTACGTTACCCTGGAAACGCTGGACCTGAGTTTCAATGACATCACGGAAATCCGAAACGGCTGCTTTCCACAGGGACTTCACATAAAGGAACTGTGAGTTTTTCTTGCTGGGAACAGCTTTTGTTGAGTTACCACAGCAGAGAAAAGGGCCTCAGACCTTTAAAAAAAGAAGTTACGTACATAAGGAGAATGGGGTTATTGGTCAGGATTTTAAGTGCAAAGGAGAATTAAAAGGCAGCACGTTGTCCCACATTATTTTTTTGAATGCTGTCTTATTTGTTTCTGATGTATCTGTAAAGAATGCAGATTATTAGCGATGGTGTTGCAGAGAAAAAGTGTCCTGCATTCTTCAGGTGTGGGTGTCTTTATAGCTGCAAACCACCAGGAAGCCAGTGGAACTGTCTGCAGAATGTCTCTTCCCCAGTGGGAAGTGTATGTGTTGTTTCCCAGATCAGCCCGTTGTTCATCTGGAAGAGTGGAGGGAGAACAACTATTTCGTCATTAAAGTGGCTGCTGAGAGAACAGAAGTGTCTCACTGGTTATTACAGGAAAGCTGGGGTTTAAGCAGAGCAACACCCTCTCTGTAGAGATGTTTGCCTATTCAGAGAAACATCAAAGAATCTGGATTGTAGATACCTTTAGAACAGTGCAGGCCAATAGCCTGCCTGCATTAGACTGTACACCCAAGTTTCTGCCACTGATTGCAAGAAGATTTAAGAGAATGGTGCTGTGACTTTTATTTGCCTGTTGTCCTGTGAGAACAGCCTCTCTGACTAAGACTGGGGTCCAAGCAAGAAAGAGCCCTGGGACAGATACTGAGAGGAAAATGGGGAATGAATAGAATCATCCTGCACTGGAATATTCTCCAGTTTTTGGCTTCCACTCCTGACTCCCTTGCTGAAGTAGAAGGGCATCAGGGAGTTCTTGGGAAGTGCCCAGCAATTCTCCACATTCATCACAGGCTCTGTGCTTTATGTCAGCCAAGAAATCCAATTGATGTGAAGCCATCTCTGTAATTTCACAAGCCTGTCTTGAGACGAACTAAATACTGATAAAAGGAGATTTCTGACAGAACTGTTCATTTTTCTGCTGTGATTTATTGCAGCTACCTGGGGAGCAACAGAATCAGCACCCTGGAGCCTGGTGCTTTTGACAGTCTGTCACGGTCCCTGCTAACACTTCGTCTGAGCAAAAACAGGATCACTCAGCTTCCTGTCAAGGCATTCAGGCTACCCAGGCTAATACAGCTGTGAGTACAAGTGTCCACTTTAATTAAGCTGAGCCACACTTTATGAGACAAAATGTCCCTGAGGATATGCACACCAAGTGTCACCCTTCCTCACCTACTGTCTGTAAAATACAGAATATACCATGCAGTGCTCCCCTGCCAGCACCTAGGAAGGTACATTGGGAGAGGGTCCTTTTGGTCTTTTAACTGTTGGCTTTTCAGACCACTTTTTGAATCAGCTGGGAAGGAAGTGATGCTGCAGCAGACAGCAGCATCTTGTGCCCTTGGCAGAGTAAACAAATCCATACCCTTGCAAGCTGCTGATGTCTGTGGTGTGGGAGAGGTTTGGAAGATGTTTCCATTGGGAGTGAGGGAGCTCAGGTACCATGTTAATTTTTCAAGACCACACAGGTATCTTTATGAGGCAATACAAATGCAATCAGGGAAGGTTGTTAAAGTGTGCAGTGATATTTGGGCAGAGAAAATAGCACTCAAGGTGAATTAACACTCACATCATTGTTGTCCTGCTTGCATGGGGACACACAGACATCTGCAACTATAAATATGCTTTATGTGTAAAAAAATAGCACTAATTATTTAGCTTTTCCCTTCTGCCTGAGGCTTGTTGCAGTCTTTTCATCAGATTTGATAGGCAAAAGGTCAACCTCTGTCTGTTAACATAAAATCCACAAGAGCTGTTGGAACTCACACCTCTAAATGGCAGAGACAAATCCTTAAGCCAAGGTGTGCCCAAGGAATGTGTATTTGTGCTTGCATACACGTAGGATTTATAGTGAATTTTGGGGTTGAACAGTGTGACACAATAGCAAATGCATCTTAAAAGTCTGTTGCCTCTCTGCTGGAAGTTGCTGTCCATAGAGTGAGAACTTGTAATCCCCTGTGTTTGACTGCATTATGTGCAAAAACTGTAATGAAAACAACTCTGTTTAGAAACACAGTTTGCACTGAAAGTTGGAGTAATTGGTACTCTTAATGACAGCCTCACAGCTGGTTGTTTAACCCTGTGGATAAACATGAATGAATTGTAAGTTACACACACTGATGTGTTGTAGAATTTGTGTACTTTTTCTGGCAAAGCCTATTTCACTAATAGCCCAGGAAGTGCAGTATGACAAGGGACTCTGGGCCTGCAAATTCTTAATTGCTTGCTTGACTTTAATTACACTCAACTTGAGTGTAAGTTCAACATTGGTTTTTTTAGGCAGTTGAAAAGTAAGCAGTAAGTTTCTGTGGCTTCCTCATCTTTTCCAAAACAAGTTCTGATGTTGTAACCTCCACCATTTTCCTCAAAACAATCACTGAATAGGGAACAACTACCCTTAGTTTAGTCTTGTACGTGTGGGAAAGTATCCATTTTAAAGAGCTCTCACTTCAGCTTTAGTGCATTGTGTTGCAGTTTTCCAGTGGCTTTGTAGAATGGGATTTTCACATGGTATGTCTGGGTCAAGCAATCCATAAGACTGTTTGATACAGGTTGGTAAAGTGTGCTGTGTAGATACTCATATTGCTGTTCAGAAAAAGAGTATTCCCAAAATTTAGGAGTCCTTCCCCACCGAGGGAAAAGAAAAAGAAATTTAATGCACCAAGCTGGACACCTTTGTACACACACACACACTAAGACTGCCTCGTTATTGGGAACAACTTGTTTCACTCTTTTTTAGTTTCTCATAGTAGGAAAAGAAATGCCAACTTTGTCAGGGGAATGCTGACAAACTGCTTTCCTTTCAAACTTGACCGTGATGTTTCCTCTTGAGCCCACAATTCTTGGGGCACCTGCATTTTTTCAGAGCACGTTTTTAAAGGGCAGTTACAAGTCCTGTAAAAACAATGGGCTGTGAGGGAAATAATGCTGATGTTTGATTGCACTGGTTCAAATGGAGACAAGATCAAGTGTGAAACAGATTAAAAGCATCAATGGCTTAAAAGAAACACAGAGAAAGGAGGGATGAAGAGGAATTGCTGCACTGTGTAATTCCTCTGTAGTGAAAGCCTTTCCCAGGGTGAGTTTTTTTAGGCACTCATTCCCAGCTGCCTTCCCTGGGTAGCTCTGGGATTGGAAGGTTCACCGTCGGCAGAGGAGTTGTTGGCATTGCTGTCCCCATTGTGTGCTGCACAGATGACTTGTGGGAGAGGGCTGGGGTTCAACCAACTTGTCTGGCCTTGGTGATTTTTAGGGAGCTGAACCGGAATCGCATCCGCCTGATTGAAGGCCTGACGTTCCAGGGGCTGGACAGCTTGGAAGTCCTGAAACTCCAGCGCAACAACATCAGCAAATTGACTGATGGAGCTTTCTGGGGTCTAGCCAAGATGCAAGTTCTGTAAGTCTGAGAGAGGGGCTCTTTTCTCTTAAACAGTCAGGGCTTTACCTGCTTCCACATCCTTATCTGCATTTTAGCAAGGACTCCCATCTGGGACCAGTCCTTGTGCTTCTTCCTCTGTCCTGCATGCCCAGAGCTCTCCCATGCTGCAGCAGTTTCTGTTCAGTTGACCCACAGGTCACCAGAGCTCATGGCTTTACCAGGTGTTCAGTAAAAAGAGTCCTGTTTTTTTGTGGCAGTAGTCCTTTGAAAGTTTGATGATTTGAATGTCCAATATGATCTCAGTTGGTCTTTGAATAAATGCTTGTTTGGCTTCCCCAAATTTGTTTTGACTGATACATGGAAACTCCGTGTTGCAGACATGATTATTCCACCTCTTGGAATGCCTAGAAACCAAACTGCCCTATCCTGGTGATGTTTTCTTTCTGTACCAGAGAACAAATTGATTAGTCATTGCAGAGAAATGTCTGAAGCTCCCAGCATGCCTGGCTTTCCAGGTGTGTTTGCAGGGTCATGGAGGCAGCAAGTTTCTGGGTGCTGCTGTCATACAACTGAGAACTCTGCAAATAAGGACTTGAATGGGATGCCTTAAGCCTGGTTTACTTGCACTGGCACTTACCTCTGCAGTCACAGCTTCTTCTGGGCATTTCCTTTGTGTTGTCCTTGAATTTCTATCCTTCATTTGAAAAGGAATGTCCACACATGCATGTATCCACATGACTATGTGTGTAGAAATGGCTAATGTTCCAGTTCTTGCTGGAAATTCTTCAGCATTTGACCAGTGCTGCTTATCTGTCAATTCATTCTGATTTTTCTCCACAGCCACCTGGAGTATAACAGCCTGACAGAAGTAAACAGTGGCTCTCTCTATGGCCTTTCCTCTCTGCACCAGCTTCACCTCAGTAACAACTCCATATCCCGCATCAACCCCGATGGCTGGAGCTTCTGCCAGAAGCTGCATGAGCTGTAAGTTGGTTTCTGTTGTGTTGTGAAACGTTGACTTGAAAGGGAAGTTAAGGAATTTTCTTTCAATCACAAGACTTACAGCCCCCACTGTATCAACCTGTGGAAATGCAGGAGCTGTAGTCTCCTAAGTGATGCCCTTGTTATTTATGGTGTTGTGACCTTCAGAGCACCTGATTAAAATACATTTGCATGAGAAAAAAAGACGAGAACCCACCAGAAGTACTCAGTGCCAAAAGACCTGGAGAGCTGGTGAGCTGTGGCTTGCCCCAGTGCTTTTAGGTAGAGAACTGCAAGACTTGTAACTTGCCATACACTGACTGTACAGCCTGAAAGAAACTTTGTTTTATCCTCTGTATTTACAAAGAACAATCATGTTTTTAACCAGCAGAGATTTGGCCCTTTAAAGAGGCAGTTCTCCTTGTTTCTCCTGTTTACACTTTACCCTTCCTGTAGGGTTCAGTTGTTGAAAAGTAAATACATTGGCTTTGCTCTCCTGAGGTTTCCAGCTGTGAATACGGTGTGCTTGATAAATGAAAGAAAGCCTTGCTGCTGAGGACAGCCCCACAAGGGTGGCTTTGGGTCTGTGGCACTGCTTAATGCCTTTTTGAAGAGACACACATGGACACTTGCAGTGTTTACAGAAGTAGCTGTCATCCCCTCGGTGGGACTGGGGAAAGATTCACTTTTTTCTCTGGAGAGCTTGACACATGTGGTTAGTGGAACTGTATTTCATTCTGCTCAGTGCTCAGAAACATTAAACACTGTTAGGGATTCTCCTGCCCACCAAAAAGCACAGCAAAGCAGCTTCCTGCTCCCAGAGGCCTCACTCTGGACTCACATTAGAGGTTGGTATCTGCCCACCCAGCTGGGAGCCCCTGGACTTCAGAGCTGTGGGTTCAGAGATAGGTGGACGTGACACATGTAATTCCTTTAAATTTGGAGTTAGCATGTTAGCCCTGAAATCAGCTGTGGAACTCAGGTTATTCTTTGGATGTGATCTGGTTTTGGGAGTGCAAGGAAATACTTCATGTTTGATTTTAGTTAAATGTGTGATTGTTTAATGACCTAATTTTCCAAGTTGCTACAAAACTGCCCCTGCCTAAAGGGCCCCTTTGCTTGGCACAGGACTAATGCCAGAACTCTTTTAGGGAGAGCGACGCTTGTCTTTTCTACCTGACACTGTCCTGCAAACCCCCAAGCTTTAGACTGGAGTTCGCATGTCATGCTGAACCCTTTATTTGTCAGGTGTGGATTGGGATCTCATGCAAACAAGCAGTGCTAATGGTGAGCTCTCCTGGCTCAGGGGCCATCCTCTGCAGTAACTGCAGAAACCCAGCACTGGACTCACTTGTGTTGGTGAAGGATGGGGGAAGTTTGGAAATGTGGGGTGGTGGGAGCCCCTGGGACGTGCTCAACCTGACAAACAGGATTGTGCTGGAGAGTGAGGCCAGAGATGACAGTGGCTGAGATGTGAAAGGTGATTATGTGGGTGTTAACACACAGCCCTGCAAAATACTGCAGGCTTTTGCAGGTGTTGCCTTTAGGGTAAGGCTGCTGCAGGGAGCCATCAGATCTCCTAAGCGAAACTCCCACAGCCAGGGACTATTTGTAGGAGAGGTCTGCTCTGAAATGGAAGGGTGAGGAAAGGAAGCCGTGGATACGTCCAGACTGACTCGTGCACTTTGTTAAATGTGAATATTTCACTCCTGAGTGAAAGATCCTTACTCATCTCCACTATTGCTAAATCTGATGGGTTTCAGTTATCAGAAAACACTTGTCTGTGGCTGTACAAGGAATGAATTTCATTCTAAGGAAGGATTTGGTCCTCTGGAGGAGGAGCTGTCTCTTGTTCAGTTGCTGGGACAAAACGTGACCCCAAGGCTCTGGTCTTATGTAAAAGCTAACATGGAAAGAAAGCTCTTGCCTCGTTGTGAGCATGAGAAAGGGCTGATTGTACTCACCAGTCAGGTGCTAGAGCATCAGCATCATGGAAAAACTCACAGTGGGAGCATAGGATTTCACCAGAGCTAAATGATGACTTGGCTGCTGGGTCTTTCACTTTTTACCTGTGGTTTGGTCAGTGGGAATGAAGTGTGTTGGATATACCTGGTCCAGAACTGGCTGGCAGCAGGAGACCCAGCTGCACAACAGGCCTCTGCCAGGGAGGGAAACCTGCTTTGTGCAGACTGGCCTGTGCCATGGCACGAAGCAGAGCCCTGGCACACTGAGGAAGCCACTGCCAGGTGCTCCTGGACCTTCCACGTGGTTGCACCATGGAGAGTCTCCAAGTTCTGCTGCTGCCTGTCCATCTTGGGTGACATCGGAACAAACAGGGGGAACGTGCCTTCACCAGTTGTGGCAGGAGCTCTTCTGAGTAGAATCAAAAGGAACTATTTATTTTCTCAGCCAGGTTTAGGATTGCTTTTGAACACTTTTTTTTTTCTTGAAGCCAAATTCTTTAATCGCAGGTGAGGACATAATTTTGACCAGTTGCCAGTACTTCATAACTAACACTACAACTTCTTTAGGAATGAAAGTATGTTGTCCCATACCTTCAAACTCATTAATCTTTGGTGATTTTTTTTCCAGAGCTTGCCCTCTGCCCACTCACACAGCTAAAAGACAGCACTTTTGCCAAGTAAATTACACTCTCAGGGCTTTAGAGTAAGTGTCTGTTTTAACTTAGGTTTTGGCTTTGCAGTGAGCTCCATGCAAGCCCTAGACAGATTTTTAAGCAGACTCATTAACCGGCAGTACTAGAAGAGGAATTTGGAGGTTTGGAACTCCATGAGATTTTTTTTTTCTTGTCTGTACAATGAAGGATTTCAGTGCTTGTTTAAAGCTGCATAACTCTGCTTTTTGAAAAGTTGAGCAGCCTAAACTTTTGCATTCTTTGAAATGACTGGTGCTTCCAGGTGACTGAGGTATTTCCAAAAATCCAATGCCTACTGCTATCCCGAGAGGTCCCTCATGTAACAATCCAAGCTGGCCTTCCCCAGCAGCAACACTGCAGCTTTCCAAGGTGGTTGCACAGTGTGGGCTGTGGCTGCAGTGGCTGTAGCTTCCCATGCCCTCTGTCAGATCTCCAAAGCCTCGTCAGAACCTTGCTGGGAGAGACAAGCAGCTTTCTTCCCACCAGCTTCCAAATTGCAGGAGGGAGTAGTGCTTAAAATCCCAAATCAGAGATAATACAGGCAAGGGGAGGAGATAGATGGAGAACTAGGGGGAAAACAAACTAACAAACAAACAAAAAAAAAACCAAAGGAAAAAAACAAGCAACCAACCCTCCAATATGAGTGTCTTGTAAGGGGGGAGGATTTCAAGCGGACTTGACAAAGGGGAGTGGGAGGGAAGGTGGCTGGTTGACAGCAGATACCTCCTTCCTGCATGAAAGGAAGCTTTCAATTGCCTTGTGGTGAAATACTCTTGGCTCTGGGCTGGGGTGGAGGCACCCACACCCTGACGCCTGGGGCTTGCTGTGCACAAATGCAGAACAATAAGACTCCTCCTGAGTGCAGGAGCCTGGACCCTGCCAGGAGTGCCTGTGAGCTTCAAAATCCACGTGTTCCACATCACTCTCCACCTCCGAGGGTGCGGGGAAGGAGGGACTGCTTTTTCCTGTAAGCCTTGGAGAGAGCCCAGATGGAAGTGGGGGTTAAAAACAACCCTCTGAATGTTGCCTGTACCTGTGGGGACTGAGGGGATGATGCTCCCAGACCCTCACCCAGCTGTGCAGGAGCAGCTCATCTCTGCTGTAGCTGACAGTGTGTGTGTTGGGTCATTTCACTGCTCCCAGTCACTCCCAGGGAAGCCTCTCTCTGTAGCCTGCACAAAGGACTTTCCCCTAGCTGGGTACCACATGCTTCCTGCTCCCTTGCAGTCATGTAGGCTTCCCCACAGGGATCTTGTGGGATGTTTGCAGGCTGTAATCTTATTTCCTAACCCAGCTGTTCTGTATCCACCCAGTTCATCACCTCTTATAAGGTGGTTGTGGGAGGCAGGCACTGGTTGGCACAGAGGAGTTTGGGAAATACTTGGGCGTATTGACAAGAGCTGTTGTGTTTTCCTTCCTCAGAATACTCTCCTACAACAACCTCACCAGGCTGGATGAGGGAAGCCTGGCAGACCTTGGGGGGCTGCACATCCTGCGCCTGAGCCACAATTCCATCAACCACATTGCAGAAGGTGCTTTCAAGGGACTCAAAAACCTGCGTGTCCTGTAAGTTGCTGCCAGCTGTTGTCAGCTAACACCTATCTTCCCTCTACAGTTTGTGTTCTGCCAGACAGTTCTGCTTTGCAGGTGCTTTGGGTGCCTGTGTCCTCAGTGGCAAACTCCCTTACACACTGCTGTTTGCCTTCAGCAGGTGTTGTGTTTGCCCTGTTACTCAACTTCAGTGAACTTGTATTCTACAATTTAGAGTAGTTAGGAGAATTTCCATTAGACTGCTCAGTGTTGTAGGGTGTTTTCCAGAGTAAAGAGCTCTGCAGTGAAATTACAGGAACATAGGTCAGGATCCTGAATCTACCCCAGCTGACCAAAAATCCCTGAGGTCTCATTCCTGCAGCTAATTGAGGAATTTCTCTTGCTGTCATGTTGGCTTTAATTGTAATTCTTAGAAAACGTGGGTTTCTGTTGGGTTATTCTGCACTCAGGACAGCACTAGGAATTTGAATATCCTCTTAAATATGCTATTGAGCACGTTTGTTCATTTTTTTTTTTAAAACTGAATATTAAATACAAAATGAAGGGCTTAGGTGGTGTTAAGTAAAAAACCAACAGCAAAACAAATTTAGAGGTTGGGCTTGGGATCTCATTATACCAGAAGTGTATCAACACACGAAGCTTTGCCCAGTCACAGGAATAAGAAGCTGCTGCAGCTTATTACTTATTACCTTATTACCATGAGGGTAATCAGAAGTCTTTAATGCAGAATTGGGTTCACTTGGGTTATGAAATGTTCTGTGCTCTGATTTTCATGGTAAACTGTGAAAGCCAAAAAATTGCCATGCTGTCAAAGTAAGAGTTTCATGTGCCCTAATACTGAATTGCAAAGTGATCCATCCAGTGGTGACTGTGGCCATTTGACACAGACTTTTATTTTAAAGTCACTGACACAGTGTAATACCTGGAAATGTGACACTGGAAATGAGCTTGCTAATCCAAATCACGGCTTCTGAGGTTGTAGGACTAGTAGAGCACCTTAGACAAAGCAGTGTGAACCTCCTCTGGGATCCCAGCTCTAACACTATGCCATTGTGCACCATTAACCCAGGAGCTGTGTTAGATTGAAGAACATCTGGGCTTGTTTTATGAACTTCAGAAGATGGGTAATCCTGTTCTAAATGTCCATTCCTGCAGCTGTGTTGTCTCCATGTCCTTATTATTACCTGCAGGGCCCTGCTGGCTGCTCTCCTCTCTGGGAGCTGCAGGCTCAGTACATTCAAAGTTCTCACAGTGCGTGTTACAGCACCCGCCTCGGTCCCAGGCTGGTTGGGTTCAGCACACTGATTTAATTCTTCCTTCAAAAGAAAAAACCACACTTTGATACTTTTATTCCTCTTCAGAAGCTCATTGTGGCCTGAGTCATTAAAAGGAAATGGGAACAGAGAGATCTCCCCTCTTTACAGTACTTTTTTGCATCTTACTCTCTCTTTTATTGAAGTTCATAGCGAAGGAAGTGACTGGAAAGTGAGTTTGGGTTTTGTTTGCTTTTTTTAAACTAAAGCCAAAGCCTTTCAGCCACTGGGCATTCAGAAAGGGACCTCTCTGAGGCAGCTGTCAGGACCGGAACTAAAGGTTTCCAAAGAGGGATGGAGGGGAAGGGGAGCTGGTAGTTCTCTTTGCCCTGCACTGAATGAGGAGCCTCTTTTATGTCCAGGGCAGAGGGGGGAGGCAGTGTGTGAGTGAGCTCTAATTTAATAAAGAGAAAGGCCTATTGGGTCCTGCACCTGGTGAAAAAGAGCCGAGCATGCTTTAATTATGGGCTATTGTTGGGGAGCCTTTGGTGGGTGTGAAACTGCTGAAATGTGGAGCTATTCAAATAGAGGTCAGGCCCGGAGACCTCGGAGCACAATGATTAACAAGGCTGCGAGCATTCAAGCTCAGCCAGCCAGAAAGAATAGGAAATTGGCAACAGGGGCTGGGAGAGGACTTGGAACACAAAGAGAGCTGGGCCAAAATACCCCACTCTTTTTTTTCTCCCTCGCTCCATTTTCACTCATTCGTTAAAAAGGTTTTTATTCCTCCTTTCTAACACTAAACCTTTGAGTTGCCTTTGGATGAACAAGCAATACCATTTTCTTTCCCTTTTTCAAGAAAACACAATGTGTGGCAGTCAATTAATAAAAGTGTGTGTCAGAGCTCCTACAGGCTGTTCCCACTTGTCTGTCCCTGCCATGGGAAAGGGTTTGCTGCTCCAAAGACCAGTAGCCCGTGGTGAAACTGAAGAGGAGAAATGTCCGAGAAAGGATTTTCGCTTCAAAACCGAACAGAACAAGGGACATTGGCTTGGCAACCAGGGGGAAGGCATAGAAACTCGGCTCCAGGAGGATGTATTTGCTCCTGTCCACTCGGGTAGCGCTGGAGATGCCAGCACATCAAAGCATCTCCCCCCGGACGCGTCCCTTGTGCCACCAGAGCATTGTGTGTGCCCACACCCTGCGGGAATGGGGAGTTTTACCCACCCCCCTGGCACAGAGCGACCCACGGGGCAGCCTGACATGCCCAGTGCTGCTGGCTGAGGCCAGGCTTCTCCGGGGCCACGGCATCCCAGGGCTCAGGATGAAGCCAGCTGAGAAACAGGAATTGTGGCTTTTGGCCTTCACAGCTTCGGTTCTTACAGCACAGGCGAGAAAGGAGCAAAGGCTGCAGCCAGCTGAGGTGCTGAGAGCAAAAATCTCAGCTCCCTCTCGGCTGAGGAAAGCCATGCACTCACTAAACCTGTTTCTCTATTTCCAATTTCTTTCCCCTTCTTGGGAGTTACTGTGTATTTGTGCTGCAGAGCCCAGAGGCTGCACTGTGATGCCTGTGTCTGAAGTGTTGCAGAATGCAGTGGGGAATTGTTTTTTCTTTTTTTTTTTTTTTTGTCTTAATATTTTTTATCTGGAAATGTTCTGATAATCATCTTCAAAAGGTGCAAAAGGAGTACCCGAGGGTTTGGGGGTTATCTGGATGGTGAAGTTTGCTTTGGTGTTGGGTTTTGCCAGCTTTTAGATCAGAGTGATGTAACAAAACCAACAAAGCCTATTTAGTTTTTCTTTCTTTTTACTTAGCATTGGAAGTGATGAATTTCTGTCTGTGTTGCTGGGTATTCATTGCTAGCTGGAATGAAAGCTAGGAGGGATGGATTTTTAAACGGACTGTTTAAACAGCTTTTGTGGCTCTCTTTGTTTGTTCTCTGTGCTTGTTTTTCTTCAGGCCTCTTTGACTCTTGTAATTGATGGTCAATTTGAAAGCCAAAAGAAGCTAACTCTCAGAAAGGAATTCTTAGCTTTTTTTTTTCCTCTTCTTTTTTTTTTTTAAATAGTGGTTATATGGAGTTAGGCTGGTGTAGGGATGCTGATACTTTCCTTCAAGTTTTCAAGTTCATTGCCAGAAGAAATGCAACTTCGTAGAAAATAAACCAAATCATCTTGCTAAGGTGCAGCTATAGAGAAATACATGTCTGCACTGGAATAGCCAAAGTGTAGCATCTAAGGACAGCTGTTTCTTTCAGTTTAGTTTTGGCACTTTATTTTTGTTTTCCTCCTTCTGTTTGGATGCACAGAAGTGGAAAAGGACTGAAACTACTTGTTAAAAAGTAGCTGTCTGCTCCTGTTGCTGTCTCAAGAGGATTTCAGCTAGGAATAAGCCAGGAATATTTCTGGAATGCACCATCCCAGAATGGGTCAGTGCAGGAGAGGTGATTAGTGATGCAGATTGATGCAGGACTGTGCATTTTCTGATAGCCATCAGGAGAAAATGGGAGGCCCTCATGTGGCATTCTCCAACTTTCTTCCATTCGTTTGTGACAATGAGCCTGGGCCTAAGATGCTGATTCCAAGCTCTCTCTTGTCCCCTCTCCAGGGAACTGGACCACAACGACATCTCAGGCACAATAGAAGATACCAGCGGAGCTTTCACAGGCCTGGAGAACCTGAGCAAGCTGTGAGTATCCCTGGGGTTGAGTTCTGTGCACCAGTTTTGTGGTGTGCCAGTGTGGGGGTGGGTCTGCCCTCTCTTATGCAGCCATTCCTCCCTTTGGATGGAGATAATGAAGAGAAACTCTGGGATGTGACAGTTTTGCAGGCTCACTGCAGGAGTGCAGATGACATTTCTGAGGAGGTATGGGGGAATTACTTCCTTTTAAATTGGTGAACAGAGGTGCCCCATACTGTAGTTCAGAGGTATAGGAGAGACAAGTTGTTTTTTATAAAATTCAGCACAACTGTTCCTCACTTCTAAAAGCAAACAAGGGACAGAAAGGACCCCTTGCAATCTTCAGCGAGGCACTGATTGATGCAGCAAATAACAATAAACAGAAGAGAAAAATCACCCCACTTCCTGTTACAACAGAGGATTGAAGCAGGACTCCTTTCTGTGGGACACTCTGTCTGAGAGCGATCTTTTGGGCTTGCTTCCATGTGCAGTGACAATAAAAGGCACCATGGGGCACAGGCTCTTGAAGAGATGAAAAGAAACCCACGGCAAGCATGCGCCTTGCAAATGTTTATGGCTTGCTCGGCCTTGGCGGGGATTTTCACATTGCTCGGTGCCGGTTGCTGCTCCATTGGCAATGGGCCGTGTAAATCAGGCCTGTCCGAGGAGGAGCCTCTGATGGCTCGTGACAAACCAAGGGTCTCTAATCATTACCTCTTGCCTTTGTTGAGGATCCCAGCACCCCCACCCTGCTGTCTCCGAAGCTGAGATGGCACAGCCAGAGGTGCAGTAAAAGTAGCTGGATGGAGAGCAGATGCTGCAGTGGGTCCTGGCAGGGGGGATATTGTCCTGTCCCCTCCTCCTCGGGGAGCGGGACGAGCCATGGCAGGGTTTGTGGGGCTGTGACACTTGGGAGAAGGGAAATTCGGAATCCCAGGCAGAGGTGACGTTTGATCATTGCCAAGGGGCAGGGAGAGGGAGACCAAGCTGGAACTGCAAGTAAAGTTGAGGCAGAAGGCAGAGAGGAGGATTTAAGGACAGGGGGAGCCAGGCCGGCAAGTAAAGTAGTGTGTGTGGGAGAGAGTCCAGTAGTAGGAATTGCTGTGCACATTGAGTGGGGAAATCTTCTCACAAGTTGTGTTAGAGGAGCAGATGTGGTGTGCTAGAAGAGTCCTCAGCTGCTTGAGGAAAGTTTCTTGTTTGTGTGAAGAAAGCAGTGAAAGCATGTCAGCAGCCAGAAGGGTGAGGGGAGCAGAGACTTTGTTCCAGTGGGATTTGCAGGCTGTAGGGATTGTGAGTGTGGTGCAGCTACAAGGGAGCAGAACGGGGAGGAAGGGAGTGGAGAGAGAGCTGTCCTGGTGGGACATCCACTGCAGGACATCCCTCCATCATGGCCACTGGCATGGGAGCAGAGTGGTGGTCCCAAGTGACCGGGATGTGTTAGAACTGCTAGGTGGAGCAGATAACGGGAGAGAGGTGAAAAAGCCAAAGGAGACAGCACTGAAGGAAAGAGTTCAGCAGCAGGACTGATGGCAGCCAGGAACAGTGAGCCCTGATGAGCTGTGGGGGTCAGGCAGAGGCCAGGAGGGTACAGCAAGGAGCAGGAGGAGGAAGGAAGGGAGCAGGGGCAGCCTCTGGTTGTGTGTTGGAGCTCTGGGCAGAGGAGCTGTTGCTCCCCTGTGAAACAGCCATGGCCTGATCTGATGTTTATCATCTGGCACAGGGAATGCCTTCAGAAGGTGGCAGGTTTGGGCTGCCAGTAGCCAAGGGTGCAGCACAGGCTGGTGCAAGACTAAGGAAGTTAAGTTTGCATCTTTTCCTTGTGTTGCTGACCAGCATCCACCATTGCACATGGACCTGGGCCAGCCCTGAGTCTGGTTGAATGCAGGGAAGGTTGGGGTGGGGATTGCAGTACACTTCATGGCTTGGAAGAGCATGTGGATCAGGTTGGTTTTGAGCAGACAGGATGGTTTGATTACCTAACAGTGCAAACCCGCTGTGGGACAGACAGCGTGTTGGGATCACTCATTGCCAATGAGAGTGTAAGGCTAGAAAACCCCTCAGAATATGAGATTATTTTATTATTACCTGTTGAAGTGTTCTGAGGGTACCTGGGAGTGGTCACTTTTAAAAAGAATCTCCTCAGAGCTGTTTTAGCTCATCAGCACATAAATCCTGAACTGGTGATTTCTAAGGCTGAAGTATCAGGGCTTTCTCCTAAATAAAGATCAGCCTTTACTGCAAACATTTCACTGTGTGATTTAGGGCCTGTGTTTAAACCCTCAGCCGCCTTTAAATGCATTAGCATACAAAAACTAAATGGGCACTTCAGAGGAGACCTTCCAATGAATTAATAATCACCTCAGCTCTGTGGAGATTGCCTTAAAAGCCGCTCCCCTTTGATCTGGCACAGATTAGCCTCTGAAAGGATTTAGCACTGAGAGGGCTGTTCGCTGACATGAAGGTGTTAAACAGAGATGGGGAGGCCAGTCACTTTAGCCTTCTCTGAATTATATATGAAGCTCTCCAGGATAGGGAGCACAGGCCTAAATTAAAATGTTGCTTCAAGAGAGGGAGTCGAGAAGCAGGGAAGCATAAAAAGCATCTATGGAATCACTGGGGAATGAGGAGGTTCCTAATTATTCAAGCTGCTAAATGTAACCGGTTTTTTGATGGCTCACTCAGCCACTGGGATCTTCCTGCAGGTGCAAAACTGGCTGGAGGAGAAAGTGCTGCTTTCTAATGACTTGCGTGCCCGGCATGTAATTACACTTGTGCAGTCACAGGAGGGCTGTGCCCGCTGGATGGAGAGGCATTCAGGGGTGGCTAATTGTGAGCTGCATCCTGCTGCCTTCACAGTCCAGCCTGCCACAGCCTTTGGAGGGGCCTGCTGGGTTTCAAACTGTTTCAGATTTGGAGAAGCACTTGGTTGAAGGTTGAGTGTCATGAGTTCACTGAGCTCTGTGTTATGTGTTTGTTAGGTGTGTTACATACTTCTCGTGTACAGCCACAAAGTTGTATGCACCTCCACAAGGGGTTGTATGCATTGTGTATTCCCATCCCAGACCTACTGCTTTTATCATCAGTATCTCCCATTTTCAAAGTCCAAAATCTGCTATAAACTATAAATAGAAATTTCCAGTTATCCAGCCCAAGCTCAACATAATTTTTTCAACCACAGGTGCCCATCTAACTTTCACAGCATCTTTAAGGCTGGAAAGGTCATCCAGTCCAGCTGTCAACCCAGCCCCACCACTGTGTTCAGCATCAAAACATGTCCTCAAGTGCCATATTCACATGTTTTTTGAACACTTCCAGGCATGGTGACTCTGCCACTCCCCTGGGCAGTCTGTTCCAATGCTTTACAACCCTTTCTGTGAAGAAATTTTTCCCAGTATCTAATCTAAACATTCCCTGGCACAACTTGAGGCCAATTTCTCTTATCCTTATTACCCTTATCTCATCTCTGTAACTCCCTTATTTAGGAATAGGGCTCCAAAAATCAGTATGTCAGGTTGCAGCCATATGATCAGAGATTCCATATAGTTAATTATTTACTGTATTAATCATTCTAATGGATTTTTCAAAGCCTTCATTAATGCAACATCCCTTTTACCAATGATGGTACACATGACTGCACACATCCTCTGGTGCTGGGGATATTTCACCCAGAGCAAAAAGCCACATGCACTGGGATGCAATGGGCAGGACCTCTTATAACCCTGTAACAAAGAGCTCAGTAAAGCTCACTGTGTATGTTTAGAATGATACTGCTGATAAAGGAGGTTGCAGATGGGTTGCAGCCTGTATTAAAGGAAAACTCAAAATCTGAGGCAGCACTAGATGTGCCAGTTCTTCACCTGAGGTGTGTGTGGTAACTTGCATCGGGAACCACGTAAAGCAGGTGGTGATGAGAGATGCACCTGGAGGATAAACCTTAGAGTGAGCCTGGGGAAGGAAGGCAGTTCCCAGTTAATGACAGTGGTTGATGTTTTACTAAAACAGGTGAGGAGGCTGTCCATTTGGCATGAGCCCTGCCTCTGGCTGATGAGCACTGGTCAATATTTATAGAGAACTGATGCTTTGAAGGTGGCAGCTGGGCTGGGGTCTCTCCAGCTGGCTATTGCCCTCTGATAGTCCCTCTCGTGCTGCTGCTGGTTCACTGGAATGCTCTCTGGTCACAGATGCAAGCAAGCACACTCCTCAGCTCTGGACATTACTTCTTCTGCCTTTTGCCCCTTGAAATAACCACTTGGCTATGATTTGCTGCATTATATTACTTTGCTGTTGTATTTGTAATGAGCCAAGGAAGGAATCAGCAGTCCCTGCAGTGTAAACGTGCTGTCAAGCCTGGTGTGCAAATGGCCATTCAGGCCAAGCAGCAGTGAATAAATTACCACTCTGCTGTCTGGGAAGAAGTCAGAAATGAAAAGTGTTTCAGGGAGAGACCACTATCTTGTTAAACTGTCATTGCACTTAATCCTGTCCTCAGCCAGCCTGCAGAGAATAGAGGGGACCTTCAGTTACTCAGCAAGCTGGTTTCCAAGCACGGGAGCAAACCAGCCTTTTTATGTGATATGGCACATTCCCTTTTGCCCTGTCATCACTATTAAATTCAAATACAGATAAAAGGATTTAATTTCAGGAGCAGGAAAGTGAGTGTGCTTCAGCCCTCTTAATCTCTGTGCAGTTCAGATTTCCTAGGACTTACACTGAGCGTGTATATCAGATAAAGCCACACTAATTGTGTTCCTTCTTTTTGTGCCTCCCTGTCCCCATTTTCTTTCTGTTTATCTGGCACTGGATGTTTGGAAACTACAGAACTCTGTTTGGAAACAAGATCAAGTCGGTGGCCAAGAAAGCGTTCTCAGGGTTGGAGGCCCTGGAGCACCTGTGAGTAACCCACCATGCCTCAGAGTTGGGGAAGGGGGGTCTGCCAAAAGTAGCTGCTTGAGAGATCTGCTAGCAATTTAATAGTGTCTTTGTAAACTGAGAAGCCAGTCCATTTGTGGGGGCCACCTGCTTCCTTCTCATTATAGGTCCGCCTCAACTTTGGCCTTTTTTTGTGCCAGGAACAGAGTTATAGAACATATGGCAAATCTGCATGCTCTTTAATTTTTTGATTTGTTCTTGGATAAATATCGCCTTGACTTGCACATTGCTGCTTTGCAGGCTGTTAGCAATGAAAATAGGCTGGTTCAGATGTAGCCCTCGCTCCTCCTGCCTTGCCCCAACTTCCTCCTAAATCCAGGCTCTGGCAGGGACACACACTGCAGATGATTGCAGGGTCTGAGCATCCCCGGCCAGCACAACTGCCTTGGAGCCATTTGCAAGAAGCACATTTTGGCTGACTCTGTGTTCCAAGGCTGATGACTCCAGCAGAGATTCATGAATAACCTCCTTTCTGGATTAAGACAAGTTAAAGTATATGTGGCTGTGCTCTACATGTTTTATTGGCTGTTGAGTGTATGAAATGTTATGGCCATTGAGAGCACTGAAGGGTTGGAGCTGCCTGACTGGGTGTATGTTCCCAAATAAAGGTGCCCTTAATCATCTACTGAGATTTTCCTCTTCAAGTGCTTGTCTGCCCTACATGTCACTTAGTAAACTTCAGCCCCAAATCTGACACTGTGCTTTTTCAGAGAGCAAATTAATCTTTTAATTAGCAGTAGTTGTGAGGAAAGCTTTTAACAATCCTTTCTTTTTGAAAACATTGTGGTATTTTTTTAAACACAACAGTATCCTTTCCAAGTCTTCAGATGTTGCTCAGTGCAAGTATTTTTTTCCTTTATGTTTGCTAGAGGTCCCACCAGGGGTATGATACTCCTGACTATCTTTGGTTGTTGAGGGGGCTGAGGAATTTCTGAGCTTGGGGTGATGGACCTAGCAGAGGCTGAGAAAGATGGAGTAGGGAATGACTTAGTGATTTATTCCTGTAATTTGTGTTGGTTGACTGTTGTTCAGGAATACTTAATGAATATTAAGGCGTTTCGAGGAACATTTCTGAGCTGCAAGTGCATATGGCCTTAAGAAGGAGATCCCAAATTAACTGCTACTACAGTCATTGCTTGCACATGGAGGGGCTCTGGCCCAGCTGTAGCACCCCTTTTGCTCACATTGCCTATGGTTGTGTCTGCAGGAACCTCGGGGACAACGCCATCCGCTCCATCCAAGCCGACGCCTTCGCCAGGATGAGGAGCCTGCAGCAGCTGTAAGTGCCTGCCCTGCACACCACTCAGGGGACAGGGATCCTCCTTGCCCTGGATGTGAGCAGCAGCACGGGTCTTACAGCTGCATTTCCACTCATTTATTGCCTCCTCTCCTCCATCCTCCTCTGAGGAGAGCTGTTTTTACACATGAGTAGCTGTCAAGGGAACAGCTTGCGTTTAATAGTGAACGAAATTAGATCACAGGAACAGGTCCTTCCAGCAGGTTTGCATCTGTGCAATTATTCATCTCTGCTCAGGAAGTCCAGCCCTGGTGGTGTTAGCCAGCTATCCTTCTCATGCCACCACGGATTTAATTCCCAGTGGCCCAGCTGCTCCCTTACCATGCCTGTGTTTAGGGTTCACACACAGGACTGCTATTTCAGTGATAAGCACCATTTGAACTGTGTCCACTTGTCACCCAGCCTTCTGGTGTAAAAATATGGATGTGTTATCAGAGCTGCTGCTTGTGCTCCAGGCTGGGACTCTGCACTGTTATCAGACACTGTTTTCAATCTTGCCAGGTTTCCTTTTCTCCTCTTCTCCATAAATATTTAATCCACTGTCAGTGCATCACTACACTCTGGAGTCGTGCAGTGTATGTGGAACACAATATCACTTATTTGGTATTTGGTCAGGTACAGGTTCTTCTTCCTGACATTGGGAATGGAAATCAGATGGTCACTGTTAGCAGTGACATTTAATACCAGTGACTGGGAATGAGCAAGATACATGTTGCATGTGGTGTGTTTAACCACCTTATCTTTTGCACTGGCTCTTGGAACAGAATTGAGGTGAAAGATTGATCTTACTAGGGAATGGAGTCACAGACTCCTGCAGGCAGTGGTTTGGGTTGGAAGAGACCTTAAAGATTATCTCGTTCTAACCCTCTGCCATGGAGAGGGTTGAAACTCAGGGTTTCTCAACATCTTAGGATGCTGAGAAATGTTTTTGTGTTTTGTTTTCCAAACTAATAGGTATTTCTATTGGATTTACACAAATATCTTTGGTATTTTCCCTTCCACTGCTTCTGTTAATCAGTGAACACAATTCCAGCTATCCCTCTTATCCCCGGTGATGCTGATGTGTGACTATGCACATTATGGAAGGCAGGGCCTCTCCACTTACTGCCCTGGGGTTGGCCGTGGAGGGAACTCGAGGCCTTACAGTGGGAGCTGGGCATTGTCTCACACAGCACTTAAGTCCTGAATTTGCTCCCACCAAAGATGCTCAAACCACCGAGGCAGAGGAGGAACATGTGTAGAGATGAGAGTGGGCAGGACAGACTGTACTGTTGCCTGGTGCCTCAGCTGCATCTCTCCGCTGTAAATGATCTGTCCCAGCTTGTCTCCCTTAAGCCAGGGATGACATTGCTTGTCTGTTCCTGGGAATTGCTCTGGAAGCTGGTTAATTAAATACAAGGTGCTAGAGAGTGTCCCTGTGGTACAGGATGGGGTTGCTCTATGTGGAGATGAAATGCTGTTTAAATGTGTCACGTATTTAACATCTTTAGTGCCTCGAGGACATCCCTGCAGTCCTTTTTTAACTTCCACCCATGCTGGGGGGGGCGGGAGGAATGTGTCTGACATGAAAGGGCTGTGAGCCTTCCAGGCTTCTCTCCGTGTAGGACTCACAGCAGGCTTGTGTTGGTTTTGTTTCCCTGCAGCCACATTAACAGCGACAGCTTCCTCTGCGACTGCCAGCTCAAGTGGTTGCCCCAGTGGTTAGTGGAGAAGGGGCTGCAGGGCTTTGTGGTGGCCACCTGTGCCCATCCTGAGTCACTGAAAAGCAAGAGCATTTTTGCCATCCTGCCAGAAAGTTTTGTGTGTGGTAAGTCTCGCCTGCGTGTTTTGGGGTTGTATGAAGGGTAGGGACTCACTTGGGAAACATTTTCTTTTGACTACCAGCGTGTTATTATGAGAGGATTTCTGTTTTGTTTTGTTATTCAGTGGGATCAAAGGAAGCCCAAGCCTGCATTTTAAAAATTTGTCATTGGCTACAATTTATTTCCCACCAAAACCACAGAGCGCATTGCTTGCACCAAGTGTATTCCTTACAGGGCCGAGTATTAAATCAGAAGGGACTAATGCCTGTTCCACTTCCAGATGGGGCTGCACAGAGACTTCCTCAGTCCTCTCACTTTGATACTATCAAGACTGCAGCTGTAATTTTTTCCCCTTTGCAGTGTTCTGAGCTGCTACTGTGGCTTTCTGTTCTTCACGTATCTTTTATCCCTTTTGGAAAATAACAAAGGGTTAAAAACAAAAAGCAGAGGAGAATCTTTCCTCACAGCTCATTTTTTGTGCCAGTAAGGCCCACCCAAATACTGCAGTTGACTGCACCTGAGCTGTGGTTGCAAAGCAGCTTTACTTAATACCCAGCACACACAAACATCTACTACCTCTCTTGTAAAGAAAAAGAAATTTAAATGATCGGAGGAAGCCAAATCGATGTTACTCATACATCCAGCTTTTGGGGAAAAGAAAGGCCTGGTTTGGGAACCAAACTATGTGCTTTGGAGCCAAGCAGTGTGGATCCTGGGTGGAGCTGCAAATGGGTGTTTGAAGGAAAAATGAGCTTTTGCAGAATGTTTAACTAAGCTGAATGCATGACTTGCATTGAACACTGAGCAGAAACTTCGTTCCACGTCCCTCCTGATCCCCCAGTGGCAGGACTCTGCCTAGGAGGCCTCTGTCAGAGCAGGCTATGCTCCTCTGGAAGAAGAGACCCTGAAGGCTCCATCCCCACAGCAACACCACAAAGCAAAGACACCTTTGCTTCCTGGTGCCTGCCAAGTCCTCCAGACACTAGTACTCCTGGTTCCAGAGGCCTGGCTGTTTAATTAAACCTTAGTCAAATATTAAATTACACCATTTGTAGAAATCTTAATAAATGAATCTGCTTGGACCCTTGCTGAAACCAACAGTCTTCAGGGCACTGTTGAGTGTGTGAAGCTTTCCAACCCAGATGGGGGATAGAGGCAAATACAGCTGCTTCTGCTTTGACAACATGGGCAGCTTTAGGTTGGAAAAGACCTTCAAGATTATTGAATCCAACCATTAACCTGCTAGTGCCAAGGCCACCACTAAACCGGGTCCCTAAATGCCACATCAACACTTCCTTGAAATGTATCCAGGGATGGTGATTCCACCCCTTTGCTGGGCTGCCTGTTCTGGTACTTGACAACCCTTTCAGTGAAGAAATTTTTCCCATTAGCCAATGTAAACTGTCTCTGCCCCAACTTTAGCTCATTTCCTCTAGTCCTGTCACTTGTTATGGGGAGAAGAGATCAATTCTCAACTCACTCACAACCTTTTGTGGACATTTTTTCCTAGAGGGGGTATTTTCAGCTGTCTAAGCATCCTCGTGCTCTCCTCTCCTGCTTCATGCTAGTGCAGACGTGGAGGTGAAGTTCAGTGTTCAGTTGTGCTCTTCATTCATGGGCTGTACAAGGAAGGGTATTTTCTTCAGACCACAGTGTTTTTGCCAGGATCAACTATATTGCTGAAGGAGCTGAACATCTTTTAAGTGTCTTACAGCCCACTGGTGACAGAAGGAACCAGAGGAACAAGAGTCCCACCTCAGCCAGTGGAGTTGTGCATGGCACACATGCTCCACAGAACCAGCCTTGATGCTGCAGTGTTTGACAAGAGCAGGTCCCTTTCCTGCTGTACAGCAGTGGGTGTAAAAGCAGATGGGCAATAATAACTTCCCTTTATGCACTGCTCATTCCTCGTTGCATCTCTTGGCTTGCTGCAGCCTTGCCCTCATAGTCCAGCAGTAACTACCCCTGCTCTTTTCCCTCAGACGATTTCCCCAAGCCACAGATCATCATCCAGCCTGAGACAACAGTGGCTGTGCTTGGGAAGGACATCAGGTTCACCTGCCTGGCCGCCAGCAGCAGCAGCTCCCCCATGATGTTTGCCTGGAAGAAGGACAACGAGATGCTGCACAACGCCGAGATCGAGAACTTCGCGCACGGGCGGGCGAAGGACGGGGAGGTGATGGAGTGCACCACCATCCTGCACCTCCGGCACGTCACCTTCGCGCATGAGGGGCGCTACCAGTGCATCATCACCAACCACTTCGGCTCCACGTACTCGAACAAGGCCCGGCTCACTGTTAATGGTGAGTGGCAAGCTGCTTTCTCATCCCTTTCTTCAGCCTGGGCTGGTACGCAGTTCCTCCTTGGGAGGAACTTCTGGCAGGGGTTACTCCTGAGGGTCCGTTCCTGATTGCGAGAGGAGCTCTTAACCTCTTCACAGCAGCTGCTTCTATCTCAGTGGATGCTGAGAAGTGCCCTGGGAGGAGCACATGCCAGATTCGGGATGACTGCCACCCACTTTAGTACATTCTTAACAGCTTTAGCTGCCTCTCTTTGGCTGTTCAGGTGGAGCCTTTGCCCAATGAAATGCGCCAATGAAAATAAAAAAGGATGCAAAAAGAGGGATGTATTAATTGGAAGTACTCTGTAGGAAAGATAATAGTGGGGTTTTTTCCAGGCTAATTGCAGAAGAAAAATTAGTTTCGATCCCAGCTCTAATGATCTGAGCTGGGGGGTCATGGACCCTGCAGGGGGGTGTGTTCTGTAGACACACAGGGTTAGTCCCCTGCAGTCCAGAGATACCCTGCAGAGGCAGCTGGCCTTCCCCTTGCCTCTGGGGAACAGCACAGCAATCCTCGCGGGGAGGGGAAACAGAACTGCGCCCGAAAGACGCCACTTCCCCCACGGGATTGCCGATCTCTTTCCTTGTTCTCCTCCCTCTCAGTGTTGCCGTCGTTCATCAAAACCCCGCACGACATCACGAGCCGGACGGGCACGACGGCGCGGTTGGAGTGCGCGGCCGAGGGGCACCCCCCGCCACAGATCGCCTGGCAGAAGGACGGCGGCACCGACTTCCCCGCGGCCCGCGAGCGCCGCATGCACGTCATGCCCGACGACGACGTCTTCTTCATCACCGACGTGAAGGTGGAGGACATGGGCGTCTACAGCTGCACGGCGCAGAACTCGGCGGGCTCCGTGCTCGCCAACGCCACCCTCACCGTGCTGGGTGAGCCAGAGCCCCTGCCGGCCAGGGCGTGGGAACCAGGAGGGGTGGCTGTTGGAGCTCTCTGCGGGTTGCGGGTGCACAAAGGAGACGCAGAGTCCATGCTCTGTCTTGTTTTGTTCTTTTGCGCTGTGGGTAACTAAGCTGCATTTCCTCTTGCGCCAAGGGAGCCCCTCCAACCAGCCTGTTTACCATTTCCCATTGTCCAAATACTTCAAAAGGAAATGGCACTCCATCTGTCCTGTCCTGTGAATCAATTCACGTGCCAGCTGTTGGCGCTTGTCCTCGGGGGCTTCTTTTTGGGAAGACTTAACACCAACTGGTTCTGGGAAGTGAGGCTTGGCTGTGGTTGGTAGGTCTGTTGTGGTTTGCAGCTGCCTTGCTCCTGGGCACCTGCCTGCCCCGTGTGTCGTTACGTCTGTGTGCATATTCAGCAGTGTTCAGTGCTGTCAAATCTGTTGTTGCACTGCCCCCGAGAACTAAGTCCTGTTTTTTCTCTCCTGCAGAGACACCATCTCTGGTTCATCCCTTGGAAGATCATGTGGTGTCCGTGGGCGAGACGGTGGCTCTCCAGTGCAAAGCCACCGGGAGCCCCCCGCCCCGCATTACCTGGCTGAAAGGTGACCAGCCCCTGGTGGTGACAGAAAGGCACCACTTCACCTCTGGCAACCAGCTGCTGATCGTTAGGAACGTGGTCTTGGAGGACGCTGGGAAATACACGTGTGAGATGTCCAACACGCTGGGCACGGAGCGGGCGCACAGCCACGTGAGCATCCTGCAGTCCCTGGGCTGCAGGAAGGACCGCACCACGGTGGGCATCATCACCATCGCCGTGGTGTGCAGCATCGTGCTCACCTCCCTGGTCTGGGTCTGCATCATCTACCAAACCAGGAAAAAGAATGAAGAGTACAGCGTCACCAACACAGGTAGCTCCACTCTCCTGCTGAGGCTTCCTCTGACCTTTCGTTCTGTCAGATGTCCCACTGAGGTGGGATCGGCCCCTCGGGGAGCAGCACAGTCACACTGGAGCAGCAGTTGTCCTGTGTCCACGGTTCTCTTGGCTCACAGAGCCAAAACCACCCCTGACTTGCTGCTGGAGCATGTTCAGAGCTGCATTTTTCCCCATGGCTTCCTCTTTAGGAAGGTCTCTTCCACTTGGCAGTAGTTCCAGCCATTGCTTTGCTAATTTGGTTTTCCATGACCGTAAATGATAACTCTTGAGACAGTCTGGATTATGTCCATGATACTGAAAATCTGTCTTGCTTCTTGGGAATTTGTGTTTTCAAAGGGTTTGTGAAAGATTAGACTTTGAAGCTGGAATCCCTTTTTCCATGTTTGCTGTAGGAGCTGTTGTAGCCTTGCTGATGTAGGGTATCTGTTATTTTTTAGGGGAAGAAGTATTTATTGCTTCCTCAGGGTATTTTGGAGGGATAATTTGGTGCTGAAATAATGTTGCAGTGGCAGTACAGTCTCCTGCCCTCAGTGTTATGCAGCCTTTGAATAGAAGAGAAGTATGGAAGAACTAGCCTGTCTTTCCCACCCTGCTGGGATTTGCAGCCTTCCTTAGCTTTAGATGAAGCATGACAGGGTTTTAAAGACATAGGCTAAGTAGGAGGTCTTGGATACCCTAACAGCAATGTGATGTATCAGTGGGATTCTTCCTTAACTACTTTTTTCAGTCCTAAAACGTTAGGGCTTCATGCCTGGTGTAATTGAGTTTTACTTGGGTTTGTGTGACAAAAGAAACTGAAATTGCCTCATAGAAAATGGAGAAAGCCAAGGACAGCCAAGGGGGACTTAAGACTTATTTGCCTACTTAAGTGAATCAAAGACCCTGTTCTCCAGAATCCTTTTACTCCTGACTTCAGGACACACACGATTTGAGTCAAAGGAGGGTCTCTGAATTCTAAGGGAAAGGGAAGGATTTTCTTTTCCTGAAGAAAAAGTTCCACTCCACCTACCTTGTGCTGACCATGCCAAATGTAAACACTCAAAATGCCTTTATCAGCACTATCTCTGACAGCTTTAAGCTTTGAAAAATCAGGGGTGGGGCTTCAGAAGGGAAAAGAGTATTTAGAATTTAGGCAGCTCAGTTTCCACGGCATCTACAAAAAATACCAGTTCTAGATTTGGCCCCGAATTTCTCTTGAAAATGTGATTTTATTTGCCTTTGAAAAATCTTACTGGGAATGACATTTCTCTGCCCCCACTGCTCTAGATGAAACCATTGTGCCTCCTGACGTGCCAAGCTACTTATCCTCCCAGGGGACCCTGTCGGACCGGCAGGACGTGGCCATCAGAGTGGACACCCAACAGTCCAATGGGCACATCGACAGCAA
This sequence comes from Formicarius rufipectus, assembly GCA_013399695.1. Taxonomy (NCBI): domain Eukaryota; kingdom Metazoa; phylum Chordata; class Aves; order Passeriformes; family Formicariidae; genus Formicarius; species Formicarius rufipectus. The sequence goes on from VXAU01003789.1 coordinate 960,761, forward strand.
CGGTGAGAAAGGGCTCAGTGGTGCCTTCTGCAGTGCTGGATCTGACCTTGAAATGGGGAGGTACAAATCACAGCCCAGAATACTTCTCTGAGTTATCTGAGAGATCTTCATAATGCAGTTCTCCAGCTCCTGCATTTATGCAGAGCAGGGATGTCTTTGAGTTCACAGAGCTCTCCTCTCCCAGGAGTAACTGTTCCTACAAGCAGACAGTCCCAGAAACTGCTCAGTCAGGCCCTAAGGACTATTTTTTTGCTAATTTTGGATTTGTTTCTTGGCACCAGATTTGCCCATAGTTAAGCTCTACTAGAAAATACATTAGCATTGCCTGTCCCTGCCTTGAGGCTCAGAAATTAAATGTTGGGGTTTTTCAGTATTTAAACACAGCACGTTAGGGAGGTGAAGTTAAGTGTTCTGAACTGAGATTCCCCTGAGACTGTACAGCATTTGTTCTGTTAAACGTTACCTGAAAATGATCTATTATCTCCACTGCTATTTTTTCTCCCTTTTACAGTAGAAATAAGACTAACAAGTCATTTAACTGAGAACAGATGGCTGTAATCTTTAACCAGCTGGTTTGTTTGTTACAGGTATGTGTCAGACTGATGCTGGGAGGTGTCCAGATGTTGAAGCTCCTGCTGTAGGTTGTAGACAGCCCAAGCTGTGTATCAGCTATAATAAAGACACTTGGAAAACTGAAGACATGGCTGATGGAATGCTTGTTCCAGATAAGACAGGTACAAAACCCATTAATCTGGGAAGGCATTTCGTGTTTGTACAGATCAGAAAGCCCTCCAAGTCAGAAAGAATTAACAAAAGAAATTGTTACCTTCAGAGGAAAAAAAAGCCCAGAATGATTCTCAGGTGCAAGCACAGTGAATTTACTTTCTCCTGCTTGCTTTCATCCTCTCTCAAGCTTAGTTAGTTGGAATTTGAAGAACCATCAGAAAGAGGCAGACTGAAGCTCAGGATCACCATTCCTTGCAGCTGGCTGGTGGGAATTTTGATTTGAGATATTCCTGAAATGTGAGAGTGCTTTCAAACTGAAGGTGTTTAATTTTTTCATGCTCTTTTAAAGGGGCTGTCTACTTCAAAGCTCAGCTTTAGATTTATTTATTTATTTTCAAAAGGTGAAGGCTGTTTTTGGCATTACACCTGCCTCTGCTTGTTGCCAGTTTCTTGGGTGTTACACTTTTCTGTTTTTAGGATGTGTTTTTTGTTCTCATGCTGTACTGTAACAGCCACAGAAAAAGAGCCAGTGAAACAAATTTTCTCTCTGGGAGAAACTGTAAAGTTTAATAATGGAAAATTGTTAAGTGCACTAAGGAAATCAATTTACAACATTTAGGAATTCACTGCTTGCTGCTGTGACTTAGGCTCATCTGTTGTTCCCACTGACAGTAATAACTTACCTTGAGCTAACAGTGTGAGTCAATGGTGATCCCTGTAAAGCAGCAGCACAAAAATGAGAAAGGTATTTTAAGGTATTGGTATTTTAAAGGAGGTAAAGTTACACTTTGCATTTCTGCCCTGGCTAGAAAGTCTGAAAAAGGAAATAAATGCACAGGTTGTTGTTTTGTTTTGTTTTTTTTTAAAAAGAAAGTAATGAATTCTTTGAGGTAAAAAAACCCCAGCCAACCAACCCTATGAACTGGAACTGCCTTCAGTGATGGTGGCTACAGAGAAACAGGTGTGTAGGAGCCCTGTGTAAAACCAAGAAGTGTCCACGTTACTCAGTGAGATTCTCACACTAAACTAAGCAGAGCTGCTGTTTCCATCTGCAAGTTGTGTGCTCCAGTGCTGACCACTCTGCTGACCACTCTGCTGACCACCCCCAGTTGCTCATCTCCATCTGTGTCTTTGTGCCTTCCTCCCCCAAAGGTTACGGGCTGCCCGTGGTGTGCACGGACTGCAGCAGCAGCACAGACAGCATGAACGTCCACATCTACCCCAAAGACTCCGAGTGCTACTCCGAGAGCCTAAAGACTGTGGACAACCCCCACCCCAGTGCCCTGAGCAGCAAGGAACGGAATAGAAAGAGGGGTGCAGGCACCAGCCTTCTTCATCCTCAGCCCTGCAACGGGATTGCCAGTGGCAAGAGAGTGGAAACAGACGGGACCCTGTACCCCAGCAACCACGACAGAATAGGGCCCGTGAGTGCAGCCAGCCCGCTGCTCGCAGACACTCACGGTACGTGCGGCCTCGGGGACCACTTTTTCTCCCCAGATCACCACCAGGGTTACAGCAGGGCCCTGGGTGCTCCCATCAGCCTTTTTAACGGGATCACGGGTGTGGATGATAACAGAGGGATTGGTTTGGTCATAGAATAGAATTACAGGGTCATTGAGGTTGGCAAAGCTCTCCAATGCCATAGAGGCTGAGCACCAGCTCACCCCGCTGTCCTTTGGGTTTCTGCAGGCTCTTCACAAGCAGCAGCGAAGCCGTCAGAGCTTAACAACCTTAATCTGGTGAGAGCTTCTCCAGCAGGAGGGTCACTAAAGCAACTGAACTTGCTTCCTGAGATGCCCCCAGCACTACTGGATTTGCAGAGTGAAGCAGAGGTGCAGCAGGTCCTGCTGCCCAGCACAGCCCAGCCCTGTGACTCCGCTCACGAGCCCAAGCCACCCAACAGGTTGCTGGACTGAGGGCACAGACTGCCAGTGCAAATTAACAAACCCCCTTTTTTTTTTTAATTTTTTTTTTTTTTTTTGCACAGAGTATATAGGCTACTTACTTCTACCTCGAATCTCGAACTGATGACCTGTCAAAGGCAACCAACTGAGGTATGAGAAACAAGCTTGTATGGGGAACAAACTCCTGTTCGAGCGTCATCTGATTGTACATAGTTTAAAACTTCCCTGAGAAGTATGAAGTGTTCAAAAGTCAACTTGCATATGAAGCACATAAATGCAAGGGATTATTGTGTAAAGAGAAAAGTATTTGATACAAATGTACATAAGAGTTTTCATATATAAATATATATATAAAAAAATATATATCTTTTACAGAGGCTATTTTAATCTTTAGTGCATGGAAAACTGAGTGAAATTTTACAATTTTGGCAATATTGTTTTCAGTATCAGGTTGCTGTTAAACTTTGTGAAAGAAGTTATTCTGGTGCCTTAAATGCATAAACAGAACTTTAAAAAGCCAGACTGTCCCAAAGGGATTGTCCTCTTTTCAATGGAAGATTCTTTACATCAAGTACACCTGGGTTGGGGCAAACCCAGGTACAGATTGGGTGGAAAAGTGACTGAGAACAGCCCTCTGGAGAGGGACTCAGTGGATGAGAGGCTGGACATGAAGCAGCCATGTGCATGTTCATGATTTTAAGTATCAGTTGGGTTACTTGGCACAAATTTCCTTCCCCTTTGAAATTTATTGCACTTAACACATTTAAACAGAGATCTTCAGCTGTTTCAAATGAAGTTTATAAGGAAAAAAAACAGTGAGAAATTACAGAGCAACCTGATATTTTCCTGTTGGTGGAAGAACTTAAATTCCTTTATTTTTCAAAACTGCATAAAAATTAGCATTTGAACTGTGACTGTGTGAGATGTTAAGAGTAGACCACACAAGAGGCACTAAATAACTCAGCAACAGTGTGGAGCCCCAAAACAACCAGAGGAAAAGGCTGTCATGACTAGGAAGCAGCCGTTACCAAAATAAATAACTTGTGCAGTAAACCAGGGGTGGTCTCACACAGTGCACCTCTCGAAAACATCATCACAGAAGGTGTTCCCTGCCACGTGTGCTGATCACCACGCACTCCCCAAGGATCCAGCTTTACCTGCCTGAAGGTGCCTGTAATGATCCAGCCTTGCCTTGCTTAGAGGGACTAATGCAGTATAATGCATTTTCACACCCAAAAAAATACATCTGTTCTGGAGGGGGTTGGAAACCATAGAGCTGTTTTGACAACACAACCAAATCGCACTCCTAAGGGGACAGCTGTACCATGAATCCACCTGATACTTTTTTTTCCCCTGCAACACAATATTACACTTTGTAGTTGAACACCATTGGCCTCATCTGCAGCCAGACTCTGTATATAAAAGTACCACCTTCAAGTGAGTTATGCTGCCTCGTGTAGCAATTCTGGGCTAGTCAGTCAGAAATAAATTCATTTACAAGGAGAATCATGTCTTCATGATTGAACAGACTGTTAAATGGAAATGTCCCAAATATTTTTATGTGGTCTTTTAAGTTCATTCATTAATTGGGGGGAGGGAGGAGGGATAAAGAAATACTCACCTCAGTCAAACAGATCTTTGTCACTTCTGTCTTCACTAGGATGCTTTTTATTTATAAAGGGCTGCTTTCTGTTGATGTCAGTACCTGTGGATGGAGGACTCCCAGTTCTTTGTGATTCGAGTTCTGCTAACATGAGGTTGCTAACTCTGGTGATGACTACTTTGGGGGGAGGGTTAGTAGGGGAGGGTTGTTACTTTTTTCCTTGGGAGCAACTCAAATGCCAGTTCCACTGAGGCCAAGTCTGGTGGGAAACCCACCTTTGCTACGGACTGGGGCTCAAAACAAGCATCAGAGATTAGGGCAGAAACACTTAACTTTCAGTTCAGACCTGTCACTTAGGGACCTGCCCAAGTGCTGCCATACCTATGGGGCTCCAGGGAGAGGATACAAGGTGCCCCTTGTTTTTATCAGAAGCTGGTCCTGCCCAGCCTTACCTTAGGGAAGGACCTCACCTCTGTGCCCAGCAGCTGCTGAGTGTCTGTGCAGAGCAGCAGCTGCCCCTGGAGGGATGGAGGCATAGCTCAGCCCGTACCTGTCTGTACCAGTTCCTGACTATGGACACGTTTGCACTTTGAGACGGGTGGCGAGTTATGTTGAGTGCCAAGTTTATGCAAAGCAAAGGACATGGATGTTAGAAAATTATCAACTGAGTGTAGCTTTTCCCTTTGCTGAAGGGAAAAGTGCTCCAGACCCAACTCATGGAGCCAGGGACACGGGAGACATGGGAATGACTCAATGGACACATTTTGCTGGCAGAAATGTCATCACCACTGCGGACACAAAGCATAGTTGCCATGTTAACATTTGAAAATAATGTTTCTGAGTAAAAGTTAACTGCCTAATGTTATGACTTCCACTAAATATGTGAATTTGCTGCTTCTAAGAGGCAATGTGAAAGAGGAAGTATTACTTTTGTGTACAAAGTTATTTATTTATTAGAAAATTTGGTACAATGTTGTACATTGAAAAACATGTAAGATATTGAAGTGTCTAACAAATGGCATTGAAGTGTCTTTAATAAAGGTTCATTTATAATATTACAGCTGTTTTGTTGAGAGTGAGCTTATGGGAGTTTCAATTGAAAATTAAATAAAATTCTAATCCATTGCTATATTCTTTTCTGTCTTTTCTCTGGTGAAAATGCTCTTGAAATTTGACCATGAGACACTGTGGGACAGCATGAGGCTCTGGCAGCCTGGCTTGTAGATAGGGTGGAATTTGGGGGCTGGATTGAGAACTACAATAAAGAACTCATAAGAAATAGATTTCCAGTATATCAGCTTACTTTAGTATCTGACAAATCCCCCTTATCTTGGCACTGAGAACACGACAGATGGGGGGGTGTGAGCTTGTGTGTAAGTGAAAACAGGGCCAGGACAGAACCAGACCCAGCTGCAGTTGTGAACACCTCTGGTGTTCCCAAACCCCAACCCCACCCTGGATGGAAATTCCAGAGGCAGCTTTGGAGATAAGCCTGAATTCCTGCTTTAACTAAAAAATATCAATTCAGTTTCTCTAGATTTAAAAAAAAAAAAAAGTATTTCCTCCTACAAATGACAACTTGTCTGAGACTACACAAAGTCCCTTAACACATATAGGAGTTAAATTTTTCTAAGGCAGAAAAGAAAGAACCTTTAGGAGGCTGGTGCCTGGTCTGAGATTCAGGTCTTACCCCACTTTATTCCTGTAATGGGCTAAGGTAAAATTTTGCTGAACTTGAAAAACATAGCTAGAACTCCAAGGTGAAGGGAAAAAACACATTTTTAGATCTATTTTTTCCTCTGCATAGTCTCAAAACTAAAAAAGTCTTTCTCATCAGGATTAGACAAATTGGTATATGCAGAACAGCCCTGGGAAAGAACTGGAGTGAGAACTTGCCTGGTGCCACTCCTGGGTACCTTTGGCCTTCCTATAGCAGTCTGGGATGTGGAGCTTGTCCATGAGCACAGAACAGGAAAAATTTGGGGTGCATCTCCTCCTCCCCTTAGGCTGGCTAAAACAATTTGGTTAGTGGTTTGGGTTATGTTGGGTTTGTTTGTTTTAATTAAAAAAACTAATCTAAAATGGTGATGACAAAAACTGATTATGCAATGTTAAATAAAAACAACAAAAAAATGCACCATTTGGACCCAGCAACTTACTAAAGATGATTATTTACAGCTCAAGTAATTAAATGCATCAACTGCAGTGCTAAATACCCCTCCTCCCCACCATTTTTTAAAGAGCTTTGATAGCAAATATAAGTTAGATTTTGAGGCAGAGCAATAAATCTCCTCCCTCCCCCAGGCCCTAAAATTGGCTCTGTTATATATATAGAATGCCATAAAAGAGACAACCTCCAAGTGGCAGGAACAGCTACACTTGGTAACTGGCAGCGTTAACAACCAGCCAACATGGGACTTGGCTGAAGCTCCCCATTTTAATGGAAGATTATTTTTAAGAATTATGTCCTTTGTTCTGGATGTTTTACTTGTCTGCCAATTATTTTCCAAGTTTTGGCCTCTAAAAAGTTGACTTACTATATCATGGGCTGGCAGGGTGATAAAACATCCGGCCTTGGTCATGGTGGGGCGTCGGCACTCAGGTCACACGTGTCCCCCGGTCATGGACTATCCTGGTTTGGTGTTGGTTCTCCCACGTCCCAAAATCGTCCTTGTGAGTGGAGGAGCCTCAAAAGTTGAATGACATCACTCAGGGGAGCATCATCCCTGGTCCATCCGTGCTGGGATGGTGGGGAGGGAGCGTGCATGGAGCAGGGGTGCGGTGCCACCAGCATGAGCCTGTGGCTGCCCAGCTCACCCCACACAGACCAGCTCCCGCCTCCTCACCCACATTCTGAGGAGCTTCCCAGCACCAAAGCCAAGCCCAGGGCCAGGTGTGAGGTGACACTGCCTGTCCTGGCCCCATCACCAAAGGGGGAGCCTTCTGGTGTTGCCGCAACCCCTCATGTTTGCTCACCCAGACAACCCCACAACCACCACCCTCCACAGCCACCCCCTAGCACCACTCAGCCAAGCTGCTGTGCACTTGTTGATAATTTTGAGTAACTCCAGTAAGGTCTTTTCACCATTTTGGCTGCTACAGCTTCTGTCTTCCTACATGAGAACCACAGCAGTTTTGCTCTGCCTGCCAGCAGCCCCCTGAGAACCCCCAGGATCCATCAATACATCGGCAGGAGAACTCCCGTGTTCTCCCTGCCTTGCCTTCTCAGGCTCCCTCCAGGAGCACTTCAGCACTCCCTTCAGCACTTCTTAGGTTGGAATCCTTCAGCTGGTGAGGGATGAAGACCAAAAGAAGGTAGAACTCCATGTCTTTGCACAAGCACAGCTGTAAAATAATACAAGCCCGTGCTTTTACTGAAGAAATGTGAGTCTGATTAATAAAGCTGCACTGGCTCCCACACAGGAATGCTTGCTGAGCACCTGTAGGTATAAACAGGAATATAGACTTCCACAAATACAGCTCAAATCAGAAACAAATGCATTATTGTCTTTTACAAAGAGCTCTCCCAACCCAGACTATTTTCGGTGCTGTTGGAGGGCAGCAAGGCTGTAACTCTATCAGCCCCTTCCCCTCCCCATGTTACGAGGCAGGTGCCACTGAACGATGAAAACTTGCTTTATTTCAGCCTCCCAGCTCAGCCCCTGAGCTGGAGATTTCCACAACACTCTCCCTGCAGGAGTTCTAATAACGCCTTTCACAGCCCCCGCAATTAGCTGTTTACCCCCCAAACGCCACCTTGTTTTGGCACAGCTCTCACAGTGAGCTCACTTCACTTTCCATGCAGGAAAATTTCACGTTTGGGAAATCGGATTATTGGAGGATTTACTTTGCTCTAACAAGGAGAGTGGCGCTCAGCCTGCGGGACAGCTGCTGCTGCGGTGGGAGGAGGGCTGTGCTCACAGCCTGACCCCTCCTCCGGCTTCTCCAGCTCCTCGGTGGCCACGGGCAGGACGGGTCGGGCTGGCTCAGAGCAGCAGCTGCCGAATCTTCTCGTATGTCCCCAGGAAGATGAAGCCCCCCAGGCTGATGGCTGCCATCCGTGGGACAACACCTGCGAACAAGCTGAAGGCGAAGGAAAGGCGGTGTCAGAGGGGGAGCGGGTGCTGCTCGGACGGCTGCAGGGGCTTTGGAAAATAAGGCCAAGAAAAACTCACCTCTTTGCTGGTTTCTTAAATCCCACCCCACTGCTGGCTGAAGGAAATCTGTCTGGACTCCCCTAACACAAGACTCCCCAAGCCCTGTGATTTTTTAACCCCTCTCCACACTCCTCAGGTGCAGAAGGAAAGGGCAGGTCTTTACGGCGGGAGCTCAGACACACCCTCATGAAGGGCTGCAGACAGATGGGAAGCATCCCATCCTCTGCTGCCCCCATCCAGCTTGGACAGAGGGACCCCTTGGCTCTGCCAGGGGCTCCTCCACTGCAAGGAGAGCCCTGGCTCGCTCCCAGTAACACACAAGAGCCAGCCGGGTTGGAGCAGGAATATTCAATTTGTGGTGCCTTCAGCCACCGCAGTTTTCAGGTGCCTGATCCTAATAGTTCTTGGAAATGAACAGGAAACTCTTGCAAAGCCAATTGCTTGACACATCTAAGCTCATAGTTGGTTTAACAGCTTCAGGACAGGCCAGTGTATCCTCCCAGAGGATCACAGACTTTCCATGTGGCAAGCAAGGATTAAACATTAGGCTCGGGTCCGTTTGGCATCCCCACCCCCTGGATGTTTTGCCCTCAGCCTGGACACTGCCCTGGCTTTTCCAAACACTGCAGGGTCCCTGCCAGGAGCATGTCCACAGCAGGACAAGGTGTGATTGCTGGTGAGACCTGCCTGTGCAGGAGCTCCCTGCCTTCCCTGGCTGCTCGTGCTGCACAGGGAAACCTCCGGCTGCTGTAACTCTGGCTGTAATGAGCTTTGCTAAGGAGCCTGGAGCACACAGGCAGATGGAAACATTTTATGGCTTTACTAGACAGCAATTGGGTCTATTACCATAATGACAGCTTTAAAACAGAGTAATTTGTACAAGGCATGTATGGACAGAGCACTGATAGGGTAAGTCCTAGCGAGTAGCATCGCTCCCAAAGCACACACCATCCCTCTCCGGCCGAATTAGGCGGCGTCATTGCAGGGGCAGACATTCATTTCCAGAACAGCCCACTCGAGACACCTCTATTACACAAACAGGAGCTGATAACTGAGTTACCCAGAAGCTGCATCCCTGGCAACCCCCATTATTAACCATCACTTCCAAGAATCCTGGCCATACTTCCTCCAGTTTGCCATTCCCACCTGCCAACCGTGGCCTCTCCAATCTACGCTTCCCCCATGGGGTCCCTTCTGGGTGAGGGCAGAGGGGAACAGATGCAGGAAGGTCCCATATCTGGAGAGCTGAGCTCTGCCACAGGCCTGATCCAAACTGATCCCCACTGGGCCATGCCTGCCCCCACCAGCAGATGAGATAAATTGGATTTATCTCTGCTGGCCCCATCAGAAACCGCTCTGGTGGGCACAGGTCTGGTGTCTAGTTGTCTTTGCTCTCTGCCTGCACAGATTTCACCTGGCATTCTGCCATTCCTCAGCCCCTAACAGGAGACTAACAGGACCCTTGCAGTTCCCCTTTGGATCACAGAATCATTTAGGTTGGAAAAGACCTCTAAGATCATCAAGTCCAACCATTAACACACTGCCAAGCCCACCACTAAACCATGTCCCCCAAGCACTACACCTACACATTGTCTGAACACTTCTAGGGATGGTGAGTCCACCTCTCTCCTGCACTGCAGGGCCTGGACACAGCATAAAGGGGCCAACACTGAAAAAGGCACTGTGTGCTCAGCCAAAAAACTCATGCATTACCCTCTGGACCAACGAGGTGGCCATGCTGAGACAAACCTCTGGCTACAGCTTTGCACCAAGCTCACTCCTGGGGTTTGCACAGCAGCCAGCAGGTTCTGGCTGTGGAGAGGAGAGTGGTTCACACCTGCCACGCCGAGCCCACTCCAACCAGGAAATCTCACTGGAGGAACAGGACACCTGGTACAAACCACCAGCTCCATCCCCAGCTACACCCAGGCTGGGACAAGCCATTCTCACCAGATTTATCACTCCAACAAACCTTCACTTTCCTCATCAGTGAGTTGTGAAGCTTCATCCATGGCTTTCAAACACCTCCACCTCCTTGTGTGAAAAGCAGTCCTACAAGATGCAAACTCCCTTTTACATGAAAAGTTCACCTACTCCATTGGCAAGAGCAAAGAGGCACAGGGATCCTCTCTCCCCATCCCTGTCCTACCTCCCACCACAGGCCTGGCTCTGCCCAGACAGAGAGGGATGTGAGATGTCTTGGCATGAAGCAGAAGGATTTACTAGGTGCAGACCAGGAAGCTGAGCCCTGTGCTCTGGTTTTAATAAGGTGGCAATAAGCAATGCATCTTTCTGCCCTCAGAATTCCTCCTCTTCAAGCACGAGATTTATTAGAGGAGCCATAAATCATGTCATGTTGCAACTGGCCAAAAAGGCCCGACATTTTTATTGTTTTTGATTAATAGATATATAATTGGCAGCAGGCATGGCAGCCTCTGCGTTTATTTTTCCCAAGACTTTCTTCCTTTTCCTTGCAGCTGACGCAGCTTGGCCTCCTTTACACGTTACTTTTTCTCCAAATCACTTATTGTTTTGATTTCAACAGAATTGTGTTCCCTTTGGTCCTACTCCACGGGTACTATCTTTAGGCAGAGTTTAATTTTGGGCTGTTTAGAAAAGGGCACTGCTGAAACACCCTGAAAAGAACACAAACATACATTTTTACTTTCTGCTGTTGGCTGGGGAAAGGGGAGGTTTCCCCAGCCAAATCCATGCCTCTTCATGCCCTTCAGAGATCAACTGCCCTCAGCAGCAGATGTGGCCTCACTTTTATTCTCTTTCAAAACACACCTTAGAGTCCACCAAGCCACCCAAAACTCACCTACTGCCACATCACCTCAGAGAGGCGAACCTGAGACAATCTCAGTGCTGCCGGGGGGCACAGCTGGATGTCTTCCTGGAACTGGTGTTCAGGAACTTCCTGCAATTTGTTTTGAATTATTTCCCACATGTGTAGAAAGAGGACTGAACTTCTCTTAGCTGGGCAAGCAGAGCTCAGATGTTCAGAGAAAGCTGTCCCCCACAAAGCTGTGATGGGCACGGTGCTTTGGGAATGGTTGACAGAGGTTAAAACAGTGCCCTCAGAGTACTGGCCACAGCCAGGGGGTTAAAAACCTGGGGGAAATTACAGGGAAAAGCCCCAAGTAAAACTTCCAAAAATCTCTCCATTTCTCTTCCAGGCCATGGGCAGGTAGGACACAGGCCCTACTGAAGGAAGCACAGGCTGGACTTCATGGGCTGGAGGAGTTGAGACATATATTCACTATGAGAGGCCAACAACTGGTATGAGTCACACTCAGAGGGCAAGGTGGCGTAAATGAAGCAGGTAAGAAACAACAATAATTTATAAGCCTGTGACACCTCAAAATGTTCTACAAATGCTAGCAGAGGAACCTGGTTCCCACACCACTCCAAGGTCAGGAGAATAATTCTCTGTCTCAGGACTGAGCAAAGTGAGGCAGTCAAGAGTCTGGACTGCCATCACCCCAGACCTCCACAGCATATGAAATTGCCAGGAGACAAAAAATACTGTCAGTTAGGAACATGTGACTCCTATGCTGGACTCCTCTGACATCTCAGGAAGGGGGATTCACACACCCCAAGAGGAAACTGTGCTCCTCCCTGCCACAAGATGTGCATGCCTGAATTTAAATGGATACAAAACAAACACTCACAGAGAAAAGTCAATCAAGGGTTATTAACACAAAGCCACCCTCACCTCTGACATCTGGAGCTGTCCTTAGAGATTTGTACTCAATAATGCCCTATTGCTGTGCTCTTCCCTGGACAGTGCTAAGGCAACCACACTAGACCTCCCTGAGGGACTTATTCTTAGTTACCTGCTCCCTGTCCAGGTGCACAGCAATCAAAAGTCTTTTCTCTTTGACAGTATTTAAATATAAGCAGACTATCCCATCCTCTCCCACCCCCTGGCACAGAGGTACAACACCTGAGGTGCAGCATGTCCTTACCCTGACAGGCCCTGTGTCCTCCAGATGCCACCAAGAGCAGTCAAAACATTCCCACTGGCATTTCTGGAACCAGCCTGCACCACAGAGAGAGAGAGGGAGGTTGGACACTGTTGGCAGAGGTTTAGACCTTAATAAAAACACACTCTCAGAGCACCAACAAGTGACTTTGCTGCTCACTGCAAGAGGACACCATCCTTGAGATTCAAAAAACCAAAAATCCCCAAGCCTGAGCAGTGTATTGCATGTGAAAATTGCCTTCAGTGCAAACCAGAGGACAAACACCAGGACTACAATTAAAGTAGATGTGTGATCTAGTTTGTGAAGATACCTAACACAAAGAAGCTGTCTGAATGGTCTCAGAACCCCTCAAAGGACGCTCATTCCCTTACCAATGTTTACCTGGCTGCTCAGGACAGGGGTAGAGATAAATTAACACCAGTTCTTATAGTTTTATCACCCACACTATTGAAAGACAAAGGAGCTGCAGCAGATACAACCCAGCCATGGCTGATACACCCAGCGACACGGTGAGCACACGTGTGTGGCCTGGCTGGGGAGGTGCATGTTATCAACAAGCTACACCCCTGCACTGAGACAGGAGCAACAGGGTAAAAACCACCCATAGAACCTCCAGGATGCCTGTGCACTGCCAACACAACAGCTCTCTTCAGGCCAGGGAAAGGCTTTAGCCTGCTGAAGGCTTTTAAGCTTATGTGGCTGTCAGCTCTGCTGTGGGTCAGCAAGATGATGATGATGGGAACATTACACTCACTATCAATTTATAAACTTATTAAAGTCACTGATCTTACAAGCAATCTCCCTTCTGCCCTGGTTGGCAGATATAGGCCATCACAATCTCTATGGCTTAAAATTTTAGGACAGAAAATCCAGTGCCAAGCCCTCCTCAGAAAAGACACAAACACACAGACACACTCTGAAGCCCAACAGTTATCAAAACAAAGGAGGAATAAATCCCTGATGGGCAGTTTAACCGTGGGTGTCTGACTCTGCAAGGATTTTTTCTTAAAGACACTGCAGGAGACTCTGGGAGTCAAGCACAAGCCACAGCCTGTTTCAGACAAGTCCTTTGGGAAAGGACCAGAGGAGCAATTCAAGGAAAGCAACACAACAATTTCATTAGTTCATATCTAATCCTGCCTTCGAGGACAAGAGCAGAAATGATTATTAATAGGGGCTGGATTTCATTCTTTAACGACCCTACACAAAGCCTGAAACTACCCAGGCCATTCACCTGTGTGTCTGCTGGACTCCTTCCCTCTTACCTTTGCCAACATAATTCTTGTCTTCGCTACGTCGAGAGGTGTGGTGACTGCAGCTGCAAACCCACCTGAGAAAATTAAAATACCAAGCACAAGTGAGACATTGTTGGGTGAATATGAGTGCCACACTGCCTATAATTCCCAGGGCTGTGGTCAGCACTGCTCTGCTATTAATGCCTACAGCATGTTCCCTCACGTCAGAGCCCAGGTACGTTTGTCGAGGGCCTGTAAACAGAGTGCTTTGTTACAGTGTGTTCACTTAAGAAAACAGCTCAATACTGGGTAACTGTAAATCCAAACATCCCCTGGGGAATTACTGTCTTTTTGTCTTGGACTTCACATATACCAACGTGAAAAGGTTGTAGGGATAATGGATTACACTTCCAGCATCTACAGCAAGTCTGAAAGGAAGAATCTGCTTACTCATTTGAAGAGATGGGAAAATAAACTACTCACACTGTGTTCGGCCTCGAGAATGAAAGCCTGACCATTCAAATGCTAGAAAGATAGAAAAATGCACTGCCCCTGAAACACACAGGCTTCGGGGCAAAGCTGATCAGTACATACAGACAGATTGGATCTGGGCTGTTAGACCTGGGACTAGGTCTTGTTAGACTTTCAAGGAAGAAAGACAAGCCAGAGTTTGGGATGGAGCTAATCACCAATAAATGGAATCAGCTCCACTTTGGATAATGACAATACGAAACAGCCCAAGGGTCTTAGAAAATTGTTGGAAGTCTGCTGCCACAAGTGCCATCTTCCCCTCAGGGCCATTTTTCTTCTCTCTAATCACTCCCAAACTTCACCCTTGGAGCTCATTACTTTCACTTGCTGCAGCCAGCTCAGCTGTGACTTTCCTCCTGAAAGCCAGAAATCCAGCTTATCCATCTGCATGTCTCACCCACAAATGTGTGAGGGTCTGGCTCCATATTCTAAGCCTGTGACTACAGCCTGGCCTCTTGTGCTATCTAGGGACCAGCTTTACTGCCTTTTCTCCCAGGATTTTATTCCCTTTCCTTATTTTCCCATCCTAAAATTAACTCATATCTCTCTCCTCTGTTCACAATATTTCAAGTAAGTAACTCATGCTGAGGAAGAGCCAAAGTGAAGGAAACTTCTAAAATGCAGGAGCAGCAGTAAGTGAACAATGAAAGGGGAAGAAAATGGGGAAGGAAAGAGAGAGAGACTTGTTCTGAAATCTTTCTTCTTCCTCCTGTTTTGTTTTCTTTTTCTCTGGAACTTCTATAAATCCTGTATCTGCTACAGTAGGGGACAAAGTGACTCCAAAGACTGAAGCTTGCACAGTACCCAGGGAATAAGCTAAAAATAATCTATTTTTTGTTCCAAGTCTCGTGGAATGTCAAAAAATTGATCTCTCTTTTCTTGGGGTGGGAGAAGGGAAAAAGCACTTCTTCTAAGACGTGTGAAGCAATGAAAAAAAAAAATCCATTTTCCCTGCTGGCTCATGTTTTTACCTGCATCTCTCTCTCTCAATCACCTTAGGCTTGGACATATTAAACTCCTGTTTTATGACAGAGGAGGCTGGGCCAGCTGGCACCCTGCTTGACTTCTTCCAGTTAATTAAGGAATGTCCCCGGACAGTTCAGGAGATGCAGTAAGGCACATGTGCAGCCCCTGGCCCTCAAACAAGAACAGCAGCAAAGCTGAGTTAGTGAAGAGCCCAAAATGCCTGGTTGAGGAGCAGCTTCTGCTCCTGCAAGGTTGGCCCGTGTGGTTCACTCTGCCCAAACCTTCCCAGCAGTGGTACCTCACCAAAGAGCAAGAAAATGGGTTGCGTTCAAGAAGTCAAAGCAGAAGCTATGAGCAAGTTAGAGTAAATTCCAGTTCAGAAATCTTTTTCTTGTGAGCCAGTTTTTGAGTAAGTGACCAAAGGCTTGGAGAGAACGGGCTGGATAGAAACTTTGGTGCTCATGTCAGCAATGTATTTTTAGAATGGTAAAAATAACCTTCATGGAAAATAGTGGCTTTACAAGACTGGATGTAGAAGCCCTTCCTTTGCCCACAGACCAGGATAAAATGCAACACAACCACATGGCTGTCAGGCCTGCAACAAGCACAAAATCTCAAAGCATCACCCACCTATGGTGTTGATGGTAACACTTTAGTGAGAGTAACTTATGCCCCTTATCAGATCCCTGAAACTTTTTTTATGCATTTGTTCCTAAGAGTTTCTTACTGGCAGTAGTTTCAGTCTTGGCTGATTGAGTGATTAGAACAAACACAATTTATCCTGACACGATGTTCTCAAATTCTTATCTGAAAAGTTTAATCAAGGCTGATTGGTTTTCATTTTTTCCCCAGCAAACATCTGGATCCTTCCTACTCTTTTGTTATTAACATTTCAATGTTTCTTTTTCCACCACTGGGAGGTATTTGGTACAGATTTACCAATCAATTCAGAATGACAACAGGGACAATAAAATGCTTCATAAGCACAACAAGGAGTGGGATAGTGGCTAAATTAAAAGCAAGTTTGTATATGCTTGACAGAAACACAAGATTAAAGTGAGCATTTGCTGGGAACTGCTTTGTATTGAAAGCAGTGAGTCTGACAAAATGAATTTGCTCCAGCCTTAACCCTAAATGTCCAAGGTAATTTTAGAATGACCTCTTCAATGTTAGTGCACAGGCGTGCAGGCCACAGTACTCGTGAGGTACTGCTCAGTCCCACCTACTCTAGCTGGGTGAAGGAAATTAAAACATGACTGTTTCCAATCACCAGATTAATACAACAGATACAAACCAGTACAGTCAGAGTCTGCTCATTCAAAATAGGAGGGCTGTGCACTGCACTAATACACATTAGGGCCCAATAGATCTCTAAATCATTTCATATTTATTTAGTCATTCTACTCCTGCTCTCATGGAATTCTCCAAGAGTTGCCATGTAAGGCTGGAGTCTGCTCAGCCAGTCAGCAGCCAGGAAAACCATCACAGGATCAGGTGGGCAACAATAGCCCAGGCACATCCAGCCCCACACTTCTAATCATCCCAGCCCCTCTGCAGAGCTGACAGAGAAAAAGGCACCTCTGCAGCCACTCTGTGCCCAGACTCACTCACCAACTCACTCCTGGACAAGGCTCCTTTCTCCCTTGCCCCAGAAAGATCTGGTGAAGACTGGGCTCAGTAAGTAGGCATAAACATGGATTTTCACATGGGAGAAGGCTCTTGGCTCATTAATACTTCTAGCAGAGTGACAAATTCCTCCACTGGGAAAATAAACCTTCACTCAGTAGTGGGAAATTCATCACCCATCTCCCAAGAAGTTACAATGGTCACTGTATATTCACACATCAGGCGAGCTCAGGGTGCTAAACAGAAAATCCCTCTGCTACTCACACTTTCCCAGCAACCAGTTCTTGATGGAAGTGCTAGTGACAGACATCTGCAGAGAATGGTTATTTGACAATAAGAATAAAAAGCCTCAAAGATTAAAGCCATTCCCCTAGGTTCCTGTTGGCATTTCCCACCCTTTTTAGCTGTCATACACAAATAAAAACATCAGAACAGAGTGAAATACTTCACCTGAGAACAATACAAAACCCTGGGTCCCCTCAGTAAGGTGGCTGCCTGTAGAATTTGCTGCTATAGGAAAATGTTTCCGTGGTACTTTGACACAATCCTCAAATAAGATACTCTGAAGGGACAAAAGACAAGTTCTCCTTCAGTTCCTGTACCACTTTAACTTCTCCTCACCTGTTCTAAAGGGTCCAGGAAACCCTTCTGGCCACCACAGGGGCTCCTCCTGATTCTGTGTCCCTGTCACCTGGCCAGATCTCTGCTCTCTCTTCTGCAACACCAGCCCAGTTCAATAGGTCAGGCTTGTTTCAAGAGACAAGAACTTGTGCTTGACTAATGTCCTTGTTGGAATTAGCCCATCCTAGGAGAAGAAAAAAATTCAAGTCGAGCTGTACTATTGGCTTACTCCGCTATAATTTTCTGTACTGTCATCTGAAGGTTACCCAGGACTGATTCAGGATCGAATCCCAAATCTGGACTGAAAAACTCAGTGGCTTGGGTCCAATGCTAAACCTCACAGCATCCTCTTACACTGACTGATGCTCAAGTTCACAAACAGCCTTTTTCAAAAGTCTTCAATCAATAAGTTCTTATTTGAACTTTTATTTTATTGATAGTATGTTACACTTTTTTAAAAGGAAGTCTATTCTGGTTCCTTTATCGGTGTGGGAACAACACCTGCCAATGGTAGAGCAAAGTGACCCCAGAATGTCTTTGTATTTCAGTAGAAATACCAAGACAAAGCACTGTTCCCTTGGAGATTTAACCAATTCAGGGTTAGGAGCATGGTCCAAGCAGATTCTGCAGGGAAATCTTGAGAACTACTCAAAAATTTATTCAGAGCTATAGAGTTAAAGAGGCTTTTAGACACAGTGTGTAATCTTGTCAGAGCTGATTAGATCAAAACAAAAGTGATGGGAAATCCTCCCTGTTAATGTGCAAAAAGCTCTCATTAGTGTGTTATGACTCACTAGACTTGCACCTCCATCCTCGGTGACTTTGTCACCACAGAGCATTAATTATTCATGTTAAGCCACACTTTATTTTAGACAGGGGGAAAGAAGGAATCTTAACAGAGGCGATTTTCAATCGCATCAAATGGACACTTAGGTTCTCTGACAAGCTGGAGACCTCCAGGGCTTTACTCTGCTTTCCTGAGAGCTAACACCCAATGGCAGGAGTTCCTTGCCACCGTCCCACTTCCCTGGAGCACACACAAGACTCACCCAGGAGCTCCCCAGGGACAGGGCTGAGGTCAGTGGTCCAACCAGGCTGCCCAAGCCCAGAGAAGACTTGGGCATGGAGCACAACCACATGGTGCCTGGTCTGCCCACAGCACAGGGACATGATTCCCTCCTCTGCCTCCACCACGTGCCCAAATCTGGGCTGGAGTCCAAACAGCTCAGACACGAGGCAAGGTTTGGTTCAAACACAACCTCAGCCTTAAGACATCATGCAGCTCCACCCTTGGGTTCTTCCCCAGCAGCTGCTCAGGTATCACCTTCTCCCACTCCCTGACTGCTCCAAACATCGCCAATCAAGACACCAAAGATGATGATGACACTGGACAAGGCCTCAAGGGATTAAATTATTAACAGATGAGGCAGAGCAGATCCCAAATCTCTGGCATCTCTGCCCATGCCCTTTGTGTTGCTATAAAAAGCCCGTGGATCACATCCATCCATCTCCCACGTGTGGGCTCAACACGGCAGCGTGAGGCCTCTCACAGCACTGCAATGGCTGGAACTGCTGCCATTCCACAGGCACTGGGCATGGAATCCACGGGGTTTTGCTCTTGGTTCTGTCTTCACCAAACAGCTATAATATAGTTAGGACGTAACCAATGCACACAGACACGTGTGTGTGCGCCATAAAGGGAAGCTAAACAGGGCTTTTCTTTCAGTTTGTTTCAGCTTATTACCCTGCCCCTCAGGACCCCTAACATATTTTTAGAAAGTATTGAATTCAAGCAAAGAACACAGAAGAAAAGCGTGTCTGTGTGATTTCACCATCCCACTACTTACACGGTGGCATTTGACAGCATCTCTCTGTGTAAAGGTTGTTTTTTGGATTATATTCTTTTAAGGTCTATAACATGAAGATTTTAAAATCACTTGGATGCACACATCCCTCTTGTTTTATTTACAGGATACTGGTGATTTTTCTGTGTTTAGGGGTGGAAAGAAAGGGATAAGGAGTTTGGTCTGGGTTTTGTTCTCTTGTTTGAAGGTATATGTACGAAGTTAATAATTTTTAACTGTGGAATCCATTCTTTAGAAAGCAGGAAATTGGTTTTCCACTGTCTCCCCTCAGCAAGAAGGCTAAATATTTTCAGTGGAATAGAATGGAGGCAATACCAGAATAGATCAATAAGCAGGGCCTGCTTGTTACATGTCTGCAGAGGGAGGCAATGCAGACAGAGGGGAAGGTTCTGATCCAAAAAGAGCTGAACCTTGTGAGTTTTGAAGCAGGTCTTCAAAGGATGTATGAGAAAGGAAGTTTATAACATTGGTGATGAAAAGGCAAGAATAAGGAAACAAAGCATAGAGAAGGAAAACCAAGCTGGAGGAAGTGAAGCTGGAAAGATAACCCAGAGAGTATTTATCATCACTAATCACAACATGATCTATAAAATAGGACTCCAGCTCTGCAAAAGTTTGTGCTTGGGGAATAGAGCTTGTGAAAGCAGGCAGGCTGAACTGTCTCATCTCCCACCACCACGGACTTGGAAGTCTCTGTGCTGTTCCAGGACCCAGAGTCTCCTCCAACAGCAAGAGCTGGGTGTCCCCAGTGTGTGCCAAAGGGCATTGAGCACATGGCCAGGCACAGCTGTGCCTCTGGAAGCTCCTCCTGCAATATTTCTGCTAGAAAAGGAGCAGACACTGCTGAACATCCATTAAATAGCAGCAAGGCCAAGCACAGATGGTCAGAATCAAGACACATGCAGAAGGAATTGGAGGCACAGGGGTAGATTTCCAACTGAGGCACCAAATTGGACTTCAGGAAATTACTCTGGAAGGCCTTGGGTAAATCAGATAACCTTTCCAGCTCTCTGAACATGCCTGAACACAGTTTCTGTATCAATCTGACTGTAAAGAAATCAACTGAGGTAAATTAATGATCCCCATCACACCTGCAGACATACAGATTACATGTTAAAGCATTTTCAGTCCGATAGTTTGATTTGTTTCAAAACAAAAATGAGCAATCTGCTTTAATCGCTCTGACTTTGTTTGCACTGATTGACGAAGTCAGTGTAGAAATTCAGCAGAGGGATTTTAAGCAGAATAAAACTCCCTTCCCATCACATAAACATAGAAATTACAGCTGGACAAGATCACAAGAGGTCATCTAAAATATTCCCTCTGCCCCAAATGGAATCAGTTCCACCTAAACCATTCCCTCACTGTTCACACACCCGACCCACTCAACAGCAGAGCAGCTACAGCCACAGCCCCTTCCCTCAGCTGGGCAGTTTCAGTGCCCTTCAAAACGAAGCCTCAGTCTCTGCAGGAATTCTGCTGCTATTAATACTTCATTTCCCATAACACAGCTTATTTTTAAAAAATTACATAGAATTTAATGGCTCTGACTCTAACTTATCAAAGAACAAGCTTTGCTTTTGATAATCTCTATTTCAAGAAATGCTATAATTTCTCCTTAAGCAGGATTTATTTTTTCCACATATTCTGTTACTGGTTTGGAATCTCAAAATGTATTTTAGCTCCTTGGGGAAAAGCTCTGGCTATCCATCCCTTAACTACCAATCTGTTTTTTCTATTAAGACAGTTGAGGCTCTCCTCCCTCAAACTTGTCAGCTATACTGATGAGTCATTAATTGATTTCCCCCCTCTTTTTTTTTTTTTCTTAAACAACTACAGTAGATTCAAATCAAGCAAGAAGCCTACTGAAGAATTCAATTAACTTCTGGCTTGTTTGGTAATAAATAGTGCAGTATTGTACTCTGCCACTTTTTATTCTTGTTCTAGTGTCTGGAGATTGCCCAGATGTTTCATCCTCTGGGGTTTTTTTTTTTGCTGTGGAAGGCTTTTGCCTCTGGGCTGAGCAGTGCTCTCCTCTGCTCTGCTGCCTCCAGTTAATCTGCATGGCTGTCAGAGCTGTCACATGAATGGTGAATCACGGCCCCTCGCTGCAATCAGCCGGGCCCTGGGGAAGCGCTGGGAGCGCACAGCTGCACAAACCCCCACCCAAGCAAAGTTTCTCCCGCATGAGGGTTTTCCAAATCAACTTTGAAATATTCACAAAGCCTGACTGACAGGCCCCAGGTTTTTAAATAACAGAAATTTGTCAAAAACAAATTAGTTGTCTTTCAAACAGACACCCTGGTTGAGTCTTTTTTTTTTTTTAATTCTTCTCTCTCCTTTGCTGACTTTCCTATTTCCAAACAACAACTGGAGCCGTTTTCTTCTAAACAAACTTGAATTACAAAGGAATGTTATTCTGCTATACTTAATAGATTTGCACATTTTTCCCTTTCTTCTTTAATCTTTCCCAGTATAACATATAATCCTTTGCACCTGCAAAAGCTCCACAGACTGCTGACTGCCAAGAATCCACCACGTGACCCTGCTTCCATGACCAGAGATCCTGTGTTTAAAGAGAAAGGAAAATAAAAAGTTATTAAATGTTTGAATATATCTGATCCCCATGTGAGTTAACTCCAAGGATGGGAACTTAAGTGAAAAGCTATTTTTGTGGCATTTTTCAGTGATGTAATAAGTGATTTTTCCCAAGGAACTTGTGTACTTGAACGAGTAGATGGAGTGAGAGAGATGTCTGGAACTGAGGGCTTGAAGCAAATTGCTTTCAGGGAATTCATATGTATGTATTTAAGCCTGTGGCCATGCATCTTTGCAAATACTTTGTGAATTTATTTTCTTTTTGGCAGATAAAACAAGGCAAAGCAAAACACTGAGGTGGGGGAGGCAGCATGCAGGAACCACTATCAGCTCAGCCCAGATGTACCAGGGCTCCCACTGAAAATGAAGAGTCCCCAGTACCATGAGACAGAAGTCCTGTTTGCTCCCCTACATTTCTTAAGCCAACCCTTCCCACCACACTGCCAAGAAAACCCCATCATTAAGAAATTACTCTTATCACTCCCATTATATTCCTGAGCAGGTGTGTTTCCTCACTTGGCATCCTTAGGGACCACACACCCTCCTCTCCAAGGCTGCAACACTCCCAAGCTCACAGCAGCATCTGAACAGGCACCTTTAGAAGCACCAGCAGAAAGGAGCCTCCCAAAATCACCTCCCAGGAGTCACCTCACCCAGTCTGATGAGCCCAATGGGGATGGGCAGCAAAGGGTAGCCCTGCTGGGATGGTTTTACTGCAGCAGCACTCATGGGCACTGTGTTCTCTCCTCCTCCACTCCCCTTCCCGTTCCCATCTCCTGAAACACTTAACATTGGAAGCTCTCTGGAGGAGAGGTTTCTGGTTTATGATGTGAGGATCAGCGCTGAGCAAAATGGGATGGGATCCATGGCCCTTCCGAGGTCTACCGCAGAGAGAGCAGGAGTTTTATTTTCTAGCTGTGGCCTTCTTCTTTTCAAAGTCATATTACTTTCTATACCATAAAATTTTCTTAAAGGCAATTGGATAGCTGTGCTAGGCTGAGATATTGCTCTGGGGCTCCTGGTCTTCAGTACAGCCACTTTCCACTGGAGCAGGAGAGCTCTTCCCTCATTTGCTGACTCTCCATTTAACACGCTGCCCTCATGACTCGCTTATTCCAACTTGGCTGGCGGTTGCATCTCAGTTGAATGTTTTAAAACTCAAACTGTTCGAGCAACAATGGCCAGCCACAATGTTGTTTGGTACCCTGCCACAGCTAAAGAGCTGCAAGCTCTGCTGTACGAAAGCACTAAAGGGATTCCAGCCTCTTTAATGCTAGCCATTCTTTCCCGGGTGTTTTCAGTATGGGATGCTATTCTGCCGTCACCCACAGCAGAAACTCATTTTCATCTCATAAATAAATAAATAGGGATTCGTAATTCTTCAAAACCATAATATGCTTTTCTGGAATAACTTCCAGTCTTTTGGACACGCAGCTCTCTCGCAACTCGGTCTTGCTGGATGGAGGACACACGTTCCCTGAGACAAATGGCACCACCTTCCAAAGTCTCTGGATGTTGTAACAGCCTAAATCCCACCTTCAACAGCCATTTTCAAAATACCTCAAGGTGCTTAAAAACCTCAGACTGAAAGTCAGGGTTGAGAAATTTAACTTCTGGAGCCACTTGACAACAGCAGAATTACTGTATTTTTTCATTAAACTTTCTCCAAATGTCTGTAGCTCTACAGCTAAATCCAAGAACTTAGAGCAGCAACTTCTGCCATGCAAAAAACCACTGTGGAAGAGCTGTTGGAGGACTAAGAGGAAAATCAGCCCATTAATACAGACATTCATAGCTTTGCCAGAAGCCCAGCCTATTCTCAGTCATGATGGGGTTTTATGCTAATGTCATTGTCCAAAGAAGGAGGAAAAGGTCATTCTTATTTCTTGGCATGTAGCTCTGAAATCTAGTTTCTGATAAGGCCTGGCTTCCCAGTGCAGCTCTGCAAAAAGAGCCTTTGCCAAGCAAGGCAAAGGTGATGAATTCCCATCCATTATGCCTGTAAATTGACAACAGGTATTTGCAACTATCATGCAATATGGAAAATAGTTTAAAAGGGTGGAGTCAGGAACAGTTCAATTAAATTAGGGAAAAGGAGAATTGAGGCTGGAGAACAGGAAGAAAATTCCCCAGAAGTGAGGTCTGCTGAACCACAGAGCCAGCCTCCCCAGGGAGGAGAGGAAAGCCCTCTCCTTTGAGGCATTTAAAAATAGATTGGAGAAGGCACTCAGGATTGTAATGTGGGGAATAATCCTGTGTTGGCAAGGGCAGGATGAGATGACTTCATGCATTTCTTTCCATCTCCAGTTTTGGTGATTCACCCAGAGCTCCAAACCTGAACATGCAGAAGAGCAAGAAAGAAGCAGGGCACGAGGACACCATCCCAGAGGAAGCCAAGAGGAGTATGTGTCACAAGGCCAAGAGGACCAGCAGGACTCTGGTCCAAATTCTTTCTAACCACACAATGCTATGGGCCAAGATGACGTGCTGAAGGTCACACATGCTTTCTCTCATAGCCCATGGGCCAACTAATTGACAGGACTTTGTGGTAAGTCGGGTTTGTGAGTTCTTCGAAAACACTCTTTGTGCTGCACTGGGAAGGTTTTACTACCACTAAAGAAGGGGCAAAGGAGAGAAGCTATTTGAGGCTTGTGGATTACTGTAAAACCAGGGCCTTGTTCCTGGAAAGAAATTCAGGAGCCATATCCATATCTCCCCAAAACACTGACTTTGGACAGAAAGGCTGGTTATTTGCAGTGATACAGTGCCTGGATCATGCTCTGCCCTCCCAGATGCTGCACAAATTCAGAAGAGCATTCCACTTGGGGGAATGATGGTGAGAGTTCACGTCAGGCAGAAGATGGGTCAGAGGCAGGCTCAGAGCCCACAGGCCACAGCTCAGCAGCTCCAAAAAGGGCAGAAGCGCCCCTGTAAAGCCTGCAGTACCCCTGCAATGACACCACTCTCTTTGCAGGTCCTCTTGCAATACGAAACACAGCCTGATAACTGCAGCAGTTGGCTCAGCCTGGGTTCCCCACCACCACCTCCAAAAGGCTCCTGGCTGCTCACACTGTGCTCCTCCTGCAGAAGGCTGCAGGGGATAACCTGCCTTTTCCAGGGCAATACCCATTCCCACCAGTATTCACAGCCCAGGAAAGCAAAATGACAAGGAGCACATTACATGAAAGCAGCCGCCATGCCCAGCCTGTGTCATGTGTATTCTATTAAGCTGAAGGCTGAATAGAAGACTTTGTTTTCCACTTCAAAGGACCCCATCCCAATCTCTCGCTCTTCCCTTATGAATAACAAATTGGAAATAAATCTTCTGGCTGAAGCACATGGAAACTCGTACAGTTGGGGCCCTCTGCAGCTTCCCAGCTCAATCACATGCTAATTTTTTTTGTAAACACTTTTATGTGATATATATGTAAATCTCACTGTACATTGCTGCACCATGTAAAGCAATACAGCGGGTGTGGCCTCAGGGGATGGGACACAGCAGGAAGCCTGAATGCAGATTTACCAATTATTCACAGGGATAATGTTCACAGAGAAGGGTCAAATTTTATATGTGGGCAGAGCCTTACTTTTCTTCCTAGAGATCCCATTTCCTACTGTTCTATAGGCTAGTGTCCTGTAATTCTCAGCACAAATATTATTTAGCTCTTTTGATACTGAGAGCACATTTTGTTGGGTAGAGGGAGCATTGGAAATGTCACTCTTAGGATAGACCAAAGGGCTTCCAACCCGAAAATAAACCAAAAAGGAAAATACTACTGCTGCTTTTAGATAAAGGGGGGAAGTGTATGGTGCCCACAAATGTGAACTCCTCACATGCTGTGGACACGTGGCCTCCACATGGCAAATAACCTGTGGCTAGTGCACACAACTCCTTACCTGTGTGTGCCTGTCACCTTCGTTGTACACTTATGGTAGAAGGTAGGAGCAGAAATCAGCTGTCAGCTTTGTGCTCCCAGTGCAGCCAGACCTTGGTCTATATTCTGGACATCTAAGCAGTGGCAATCCAGGGGAAATGCAACACTCACACCTCCCAAACCTGATGACCAGCCCAACAACCCAAATGCTGCAGGAAGCACCACAGGGAATGAGACACCTTTGCCTTGTCCTTGCTATTCTTTAGGCATTAAGAGGCAAGCAGACCTCATACATCAGACTTGAGGCCTGCAGCTGAGTAAATATTACAACTCACTCCAATGATAAGCATCTCTAGTATTTCTACACTTCCCTCTGCTCAACTTCATGATAACAGGGGGGAGAAAAATCTGTGCAGATTAATCACATGGCTCTGTGTGCATGTGCAGCCCTGCAGACTGAGGGAAGAAAAGCAATTTTCATGTTTGCCTTTGCTACAAGGGATTTTACCTGCAACGTGGCATTCTGCGTGGCTGCCCCTGACAGCTGCATGGCACATTAGCTACAGGACAAGCAGAAAATTCATAAGCTCACTGCAGTTTCTGTATGTGAAGTCAAACATGGAGCCCAGAGCCAAACATCCTCCCCAGTGAATTTTTATGTGCATATGTGCAGCATATGTGCAAGTACATGTGTATAGTATCTTGCAGGAAACATGCAAGCCCAAACATGGGAAAAATTCAATGATCTAAGTTCACTGTTGACATAAATGTTGAGACTCCATCTGCACTAATGGAGTTGTGCTCACTTATGCCAGTACTGAATTTGGTCCTAGAATTAAACCCACCCAAATCCTAGATAAATTGAAAGAGAACAAAAGTTGGCCTAAATGCAAGAGCATATTTTTTCATCTTAAAAGCATTTCATTCCCTTTTTCTGCCCATATAATGCTGCATTGATGTCTGTGACCCATTTGGATGTAAATCAAAATGGATGTGCTAAAAGCCTGGTTAAAGAAAACGTCTTCAGAACAGTGTTCCCATGCCAAGTCAGAAAAGCTACACTCAGTTTCCCTGGCACAAAGGGCCATATCTGTATCTGGGGAGGGAAATGCAACTCTGAAAAATCACTTCAAAGTTTGGGGAGTTTTCCTTGAGCATCTGCACTGCAGCTACCTGCTAATAACACTGTGCTTCATGGGCTTGTGTGAATAAATTACATGGAGGAATTACATGTGTCTTTTAAGGTTCTTCAGCAAGAAGAAAGTGTCCAAATCGAATCCTGAGCCCTTCACACTGATTACTTCAACATTCTACCAAACATCTCCAGATGACACCAGAAAGCTCAGCAACTTCTAGAGAGCCACTTGTGGCCCAGGCACGACCAAGAGCATCACAACCTGGCTCTGTGTCTACAGACTGGTCTCCTCTGGCCGTCTCAAAGCTGCATTGATGACCCAAGGCCATCTGACTTACCCAAACGTGCCTGCAGTGCTGTGAGTGAGGGTTGCATTTGTCTCTCTCTCTCTGTGGTGCAGATGGTGTGCAGCATTCCTTGGCTGTGTCTCAGGACTGTGTGAATGACACTTATTGTGCCACCAATAAAGGGAGGGCTGTTTGCTGAACAGCTGTTGGGTGCATTGTCCCTTTGTGAGAAAAATGCAGCCGCTATGCTAGTGGCATGCACAGGCTGCACTTACATCAGCCTCCAAGCCCACGGGGAAATGTCTTCTCCTCATACAGCACCCAAGCAAATGGCAGACACAGCAGCTTTATTTAACCATTAGGACTTAATCCCCAAAGCAGCCCAACCCTCACTCAGAGGGAGCAGGGTGTGGTAGAACACTTACCGCGCTGACTGCAAGGAAATGGGTTTAAAGCCGGGCCTGGGTTTCATTTACTCTTGACTTACATGCAGCTGAGCACAGAGAAAAGAAACACTAGACTGCTCCTCCAGGAAAAAAGGGAAATGGTCACCTACTCATAGAGCAAGGAAAGAGCCATTAAGGCCCAGTTTGGCTGAAATTGCTCTATTTTCTACTTGCCCTGCTAAACAGCAACAGATTTGACTGTAAATTTTAGGAGGGAAATAGCATTTGATTTATTGCTTCAATGGTGGAGTTATAAACATGTATTACTGCTGAGAAGCCCAGCTGCTTGGGCAGAAGTATTCTGTAAACTTTTTATTCTTACTGACTTTAAAAATCAGGTGCAATCAGCTCCAACCAAGATTAGAGTCTTCACTCTCCACAGCCAGTCACCAAGCAGCCTTTGCACAGCAAGCTTCAAAATATGTCACAAAAATATAACTGCACTGACCAGTAAGAGTGAGGCTGAGCCCACCCTCAAACCAGTTTGTCCATACTCTATACTGCCCATCCCAGGCCCCAGAAGTTGAGCTGTCTGGAGGGGGAAACCAAGAGAACCAAGCAAACCAATATCAACACCCTCATGCAGACCTATAGTTCAGCCCACCAGCAGATTTCCTCTCAATACAAATGCCCTGTACCTGGAGTGACAAATAACTGAACAGAAAACAAGGGACCCAAAACCAATCCCAAACCTGCTCTCCACCATGTGGGCAGAAACCAGTTCAGAACCAACCCAGGGAACTTCTGACCCAACCAATTTCCACATCCTACTCAGCCTCCCAGGGGAACGTCTGGACTCTCCTCATTCTCTTTAGTACAATGGCCCACTTATTTCACAGGGTGGAAATGTGCCCATGTGCACTCATGCTCTTCTCCTGAACTCACCAAACCATTCCTTCCTCTCCCTCTTCAGCATCTTACACAGACATTTGCACGTGTATCTCAGCTCCCTGCCTCCAGCTATTGCCTCTGAAGTCCAACCAAATATCTCTTTTGGCAAGACCTACAGATCTGAGAAAATTATCTTATTGCTAAAGCCAGTGACAAAAAACTTGTGGGCTCACGAGAGCTGCAGAAAGTCTAAGAGCTTTAAGTTTTGCTCAGCACTGAGACAAAGAGGGAAACCCTAGCCCCACTGAGCGCCAGAAGAGCCACATCTCACCTTGAGCATGGTCAGTTCAAGATTTTTATCTTTCTTTGCAGCTCCAGGGCCAGTGGAGCAGCCCAGCCTTCCCAGAGAGGCTGGGTGTGCAGGGGCAGGACTGGCTGACCCTGGTGTTACCCAGTCTTTGCAATGTCCAAGTGTCTCATCTTCTAATCAGACACATCTAATGAAAAAGACAAAGAGTTCCCAGATAGTAGGTTTGTTTTCCTTAAAAAAACCCCACCAACTAAACAAACAAAAACCCCCTTATTTTTCCAGCCTGCTCATTTGAGACCTATGTGCTCCTCTCCCTCCTGTTCCTTCCCTCCTCACTGGCTACCAAAGCCTTTTCTCCAGACATACAATACATTTGGTCTATAAAGAGCCCATTCTCCATGTACAGCTGCATTTGAGTAACTCTCAGAGGCTCTGAAGCGCAGCCAACGTGCAGAAATATAAAACCCAAGAGGGCTGAGTCTTGTTTCACCTGAGACGGGTTTACCTTACACACAGCACTGTTCTTTGAGGGAGCTGACCATTTCCAGTGAGCCATAAGAAACGGGCATTTTCCACAAGATGTTTCTGAACTCAGACCTAACCAGAGGCTCTTGATTTTCTGTAGGGTTTTAAAACTCTATTTTATTGAGGAAAAACCCCATGCCCTGTATTTCTGTAATACCCCCACAGCAGGAATTAAAGCTCTCTTTTTGACTCAGTTAGGTCTAAAAGGGAATTATGGATTAAAACAGGAAATAAATGATAAATCACTTATGTGCTGCTGGTAGGAACTCAGATATGACGATTACAAGTGCTGAATACAATGGCTGAAGAGAACAGAGCAGAAAGAAGGGCTGGGCTCCACAGGGCTGTTGTCATCTGAGCAGAGCCTCCACAGCCCTGGCAGGGTGAAAGCAAGAGCTGCACCAGACTCTGTGTAACCCACAACAATTTCATGCCAAATACACAGCCCACAATGTGAAATTCCCACAATGAAGAACATACATATAGGATTTCCAAAGCAAGTTCCAGAGGCACCCTGGAAATTCCAGGGCAGCATACAAGGGGACTGTATCTTACAACGTTATTCCAAAACCTGAACTAATATGGGAGGCACTGTGCTTGGCTGCAGTTTCGGAAGCACACTACATCTACGCTCTGCTGCCTTTCTTCATGGCCAGCTGGGTTTGAGATGGGATCAGAAGTATTAGCCCCACATAAAAGAACCTAAAACTGATCAAACTGTCACAGTGGTATTCAACCATGATGCTCCTCTGAGGGTTGGTGTAGCAAAAAGTGAATGAGATTTGAAACACTCCTCCTTTCCCTGAACTCAGAGAAAAAACTCAGAATTGTTTTAGCTGAAAGGCTTGGACTAAAAGGACAGAAGTGCTGCTCTAACTCATCCTGTAGAGAACTAAAATGTCTGTCCTGAAATCTAATACCCTACAGCAGCTTCCTCCTCACTTTTGGTTTATATCACTAATCTATAGGTCAGATAAAATAGGGAAAAATGGAGAACTGGGAAGAGAAAGGACATGAAGCACACATGATAGCAGTGGCTCTACCTACATCTAAAAAAAAAAAAACTAAAAAAAAAACCACAGGAGGATTTGAGGTTTTTTAAATTAAAATCCCCTTAATTTCTTTACTGTTTCTTCACTCATTGCGAACTAAGAAAGAATTCTATTAATGGTTCCTAAATTGTAGGTTCACCTGAGTCACTGGCAGTAAGACTTGTATTTGAAGCACTATCTGTTTCTTGCTAATTACTGCAATATCCCCTTTGCCAGCACACAGAGCAAACGTAACCTTATAGTTCAGTAACCTATACAATGCTCTCTCTTCTTCTAACTTAGCTTAGTGCATGATATGCAAGTTTACTCTTACATAATACAGCTGGCCCACATTCACTGAGTAGAGAAAACTGTGCATGCAAATTATGTGGCTAAAGCATGCTGGAAGCAGAAGGAATATATAACTAGAGCAGTTTGGAGCAAAGCAGACAGAAAATGGGATATAGAAACACCCAACTTGCTATCTAGGACAAGCCATTATTAGGCTTCTTTAAGCTTAACACCCTGCTGCTGGCTGCACCCAGCATATATCTGAAGGAAAAGGGAACTCTTTTCCCTTCCATGTGCCCCACTAACTGTCCTTTCATGGTGGAAAGATGGTTTTCCTCACTTTTATGGTGATTAGCTTGTTCAGCCAATTATAAGACTGAGTCTACCCTCCATCAGCTTATGCAACTTTGTACTAATGGTTTTAAAAGTGGCACAGCCACAGCACTTGTTCTGTTCTCCTCTGTGAGATGGCCCACAGGCACCACACACAACTGCTCCTGCAGTTACTTTCTCAAGTAATCCCATTAATACAGTGCAGAATGGTCCCTCAGGCACCATCTCAATAACTCCTCTCTGTTCAGACTTTGTGCCATTTTTCTCTAGTCCTTTGTAATTAGTCTCTTCACGCTCCCTTCATGCCCCCATGAGAAGCCCGACCCTGAGCCATACTCTCACTGATGCTACTGGCCACATCCAGCCTCTTGATGGGACCATAATGGGTTTTGTTAGTTGTTGTACTGACAATTTTTTAAGAGCTTCATTCAGATAAACAAAACATATTCTGCTTTCACTGCCTGGTTTTGACCACGACAAGCCCTGAGCGCTCTCCCTGTGCTGAACCAAAGTGACTGGAGCATGCCAGACTGACTTCTGCAGTTTTCTACTCTTGGTTCCTCAGTAGAAGAATATATTGCAACAGGTTTGTGGAACAAACCAGCACAGTTTTGTTTCTTTTCAGATCTGCACTGACCTCTTTAGATTAAACATGATGCCTCATCATCCTAAGTGACTCACTCCTGCAGCTCGCTAAATTCACGCTGTCTTCTTTAAAGCCTGCCATGTAAACAATGCATTTTATTGTCACAGCTACGTGGATGTTAATTAAAACAACTTTACATTCTGAAACCGGCTACACGGTGTTGCTGGTTTTGTGGTTTTGGCAAGAGCACTGCACTTTTTAAGCACTGCCACCTCTTGCTCCCAAACACGGCTGCTGCACTAACTGTGAGCAGGTTGGGCCAGTATTGCTGCTGAAGAGTTTACAGAAAGCCATTCCTAGACACTGGCAAGAAAAGAGATTCCTAATAAGGCAGATGGAGCTGCCCTGTGCAATGGGATGATACCCAGACACCACAGCAAGCCAAGTTCACCAAGTACCTACAGAATCCTCTGAGAAACACAGCTCACTTCTGGGACGGCTCCTGATGCATTTCATGCTTCTCCTGTCTGTGAACTCACCTTTCTATTGCACTCCCTGAAGCCTCTTCATGCAAACATTCACACCATGGGCTTGTTCTCCCCAGCCCAAGCTAGAGACACAGTGAGAGGGCAAGTTATTGTCGCAGCCCAACACACAAGCACCAAGTTTGGGTATCAGTGCTGAGCTTGCTCCGAAGTCCAGCACCCTTAACAAGAATAAAGTTTCTCTCTCCAGCTCCTCTCTTATAAATACTATATTCTGCTGCAGTGCTTTTAACGATCTGCAATAATTCTTTGTGCTTCCAACCCAGGATCTCGAGGCACCTGAAAAAACCTCTCCTCCATCTTCTGCGGTGAGTTCAAGGAAAAACAGAGGGAGGGAGAAATTCCATGTCTTCAAATCCAACCCTCTGCTCAGAAATCTAGACCCTGACTCTGAGCATGACAAACAAAGCAACCAGCTGGTGGGAGAACAGCACACCATTCCAAACAACTGCACTATTAAAACATCATCCCTTGACACCTTCTTTAAATGACCTTTAAATAAAGTGTATGCAGCCAATCAAAACAGCATTTCAGTGATGCACTGAAAGTCTTTCCATGTGTACAAAACTCAGGCTCAAAAAGCCTTTGCTGTATCGTTCACAATTTCACATCTTACACTGAAGAGCAAAACACACACACAAAAAAAATAAAAATCATACAACACAAGATGGTTCCCACTCCTTTCAAGCAGTATAAACAGTTAAAGGGGAAGGTATGATTTCTGGCATGTTGGTAGTAAAATTTAGCCTGCATGCCACAGATCTGTGATTAGATATTCCCTGCTATTTTTCAGATATTCAGGTAAATGATCTTCACATGCACAGGTATGGCACATACTGATTCTTGGACATGCCCATAATTGGGATAATCAGGTTACATAAGTTACCAGGGAAAGCCTTTGCAAAATGTTTAACTTGTATTTCTATCACTAAAGAGGACTTACCTTTAAGGACTCCCAGAGGGGAAATTGTACCAGAGAGAAAGGAATCTGGAGAAGTGGGAAAAGAAAATAAAAATAAAAAAATAAANTTACAAAAGCAAATTGGGTTGGCATGTTCCTGAACTGGCTAAATTAGGACCAGTTACTGTTCCCCCAGTGAACTGCAGCTTATTACACTTACAAATCTTTACGGACACTTTATGTACGCTGCCATTAAATGACTGCCTTCACTAAAGCAGTTCTACTTTGTTTATCACGTTCCCTGCTGAGAGGTTAATGTATTGTTACCAGGGTGGCCTAGAAGAGCAATAAGCAGTGTGATCTAGTGTAGGGACATTCTTGGTTTGACAGTCGGCCAAGAAAGCCATAAGGATGGTTCAAGAAACACGTTCCCAAGGCCAGGAACACAGCTTGGCAAAAAACCATCCTCAGCAATGCACACTCTCACAGATGCTGAGCTGACAACAGTTGTGCTCCAACCAGGGCTTTGCAGTTGGGCATCAGCTGCAGAAACTGCCCTGAATGTCTCCTGCTGATTTCCCATGAACAAACTCCCTCAAGAATTAAAAGCAGGTTGTGAAGAGCTACTGCAACCCAACTAAAACTCAAGGGAGAAACTTGGTGGTGCTCTTCTCATTGCCTGTAACATGAGGTTCTTCTGTCCAGCAACAGCCTGTATCTCTGTCTCAGCTCAGTCCTGCTGTCATGTATCCCCAGCAGTGCCTGTGCACTTCCAGGTCCTTCACAGATCCTGCCCTGATGAACACCTCTGGACCAAGTCTCTTAACACACAGGGAAAAAGGAAGAGTGTGTCTCCATCAGCTCTGGGGGCTGTGCAGGGCTAACATGTAATGAGTCAGTTCTCATCACCAACAGAGTGATTCTTTGCAAGAAGAGACATCACTTTACAAGGTTACGCCTTCTCAAAATTCTCCTCTAGTAATTCTTTCTTGCCCTTCACCACTCTGAGATGTCCTGTCCAACATCCACCTCTGGTACCAACCCTGCCTTTGCTATCTCCAGGCCAAGTATCTATCTCCAGACGTCTTGGAGAAAGGGGTCCCCCAGGGAAAACACTACGTTGTCCTAGAACTGTCCTTCAGCTGTATCTGCTTTGCCCCGTCCTAGAGCTTCTGCAGTCACCTCCTCCTCTTTCACAGCTGGTCAACCCCAGGTTCAAATCTTCTTCCAAGTACCTATTTTCCCTTTACTTTACCCCAAACACGATGCATGTCAGGTTAGTTTTCCCCCTTGTTTACGCTGATTTTGCAGTTCATGCCTCAAATTATTTGACTCAGAAAGTACTAATGCACCTTTTGCCATGAAAAGGAGTAAATACTCAAAATGGATCACCCTTAACTCACACAGATATCTTCGCTCTGAGTAATTCCAGGTTAAAAATATTCACTAGAGATATGAATAGCTTATTAAAGCCAAATTCAAGCTACACAAAGAACGTGAAGTGGTACATCCTATTCCACCTCACAAGAGTTAAAGAGTATTGTCTGCTTCACTGTGTTGCAACTAATGATTAATAAATGAGTCTATTAAGTTAATCTGCCAGGAAAAACTAAACTTGACAGACACCTGCCACAGAAAATTTGTTATCTATTCAGGCAGGAAATGGCAGTGAGAAGAAATCAATGTCACTGCTGTACACTGAGCTGACAAACTGAAATCTCAGAGGAAGTTTGTCATCTTGGACAATGAGCAATATCCCTGGTGGCACCTCAGAGCCCCACAAAAAAGGTCAGACATGGCTTTTATTTATCAGAGTCCTGAAAGTCTAGTGTAGCAATTCAATTTCAATTTTAATACTGGGCAAAGGAGTCCAGCTATTTGACAGTAATGTGTGGTAATATATTTATGAAAAGATATATATACACCCACGTGCTACTTCATCACTGAATTGGAGTTATATGGCACGATTTCTTTGCAGTATAAAATGAAAAACAACATAATATTCTGTTATCTAGGTAAAAAAATAGAGGGGAAAAAAAAAAGAAACAATAACCCATACATTTGCTTCAAATCTGTTAAAGGAGAGAAAAGGAAATGCTCTGTATCCAGCTGTACAGCAAACAAAACAAGCTTTCAAACACAGTCCCCAAGTTTCACTTTTTAATGTTCTCAAAAGAGCGGCAAAATTAGGCAGCTGTTAATAAGACAACAAGGAAAGCTTTTGACATAACCCCCTTTCTATCTCCTAGCTAGAAGCATTTCAATCAAAGAGGAAATTTGCTCATGACTGCTGCTTGATTTTTGGTGTTGGTGGTGTTCACTTTCCATGTCCTGC
The DNA here is from genome assembly GCA_013399695.1 of Formicarius rufipectus. Classification (NCBI taxonomy): domain Eukaryota; kingdom Metazoa; phylum Chordata; class Aves; order Passeriformes; family Formicariidae; genus Formicarius; species Formicarius rufipectus. The sequence goes on from VXAU01003789.1 coordinate 996,013, forward strand.
TCAGCAGGGTCAGAGCTGGATAAGGATTATGGGCTGCACTTTTCCCCACACGCCCCACAAGATGTGGGACACCCAAAACACCTGGGAAGATTCTGGGTGTATGTCAGTGGGGCCTGCACAGCCACTGGGCTTCCTCCTCTCCAGGATGGCTGCAGGACAAGGGCCTAAACATTCTTAAGTCACACTGCAATACAGTTTTAAAACTTGCAAAGCCCAAACAAATTAGGAAGCAGGACAAACTACAAGCAGAGCAGCAGCACCTCTGCTGCACTAAGACAGTCCTAATGAGATGCCCTACATTTCTTATAGTCACCCATTGGAGCCTGTTTGACAACATCCTGACTTAAAAACAAAACCCACACAACCAATTCCATGGGAACTGGAATGAAAGGGAGACTGGCTTCCTGTGGATTTGGGATTTGCCATCAGATTCTCTGAAGCCAAATAATTTCCAAGCTGCGTTCGGCAATCTTCCCAGGACAGGGACCTCCATCACATTCCTTCTCAAGATCCATTCCACAGCCATTGTTGAAAGTTCCTTCTCTCAAACCTCCCAATCACCTCCATCCTTCCCTCACACACGTATTTTCAATAAACTTGTAGGAACCTCTATTTATCTTTGCAGCCTCTGCCCTTCCGCCACATTTCCGTGGTCAAGATGTGGAAGGGCTGCTGTGTGCTCGTGTGTGCATACACCCTGCTTGCATAAGCCCTGAGACCAGACTAAACAGCCCACACCCAAAAGCAGGATTAATATATGCAAAAAAAAATTGCTCTTCCAGGGTAGCCTTTAGATGTCTTATTGCCCTCTCCTCCTCTTCCACGACACACAAGATCTCGCAGGCTGGGGACACTTCTAAATTTGAACACTTACAGCATTTCATTGCTTTTGCTATTTTGCTCCTTAAAAGAAAAGCTCTTCAGCAATGAACAGACTCATACCCTGCTAGGCAGAGATATTTGTGCCTGAAATAGGCTAAGGCAACAATAAAAATGTGGTCCACACATGTGGGTAACTTGCTGCCAGCAAATATGAAACCCTGGCAAGCTCCACCAACCCCTCATTCGACATCAATATAAAATAGACAGAGAGTACCAGTTCTCATGTCTGGCCTAACGTTATATAACTGTGCTGTTTGCTCAATAAAGTCAACCCTTATACACACACACACACACACAAAAAGGACAAGTTTAAAGCCCCCAGACAGCTGCAAATCATTATTCTAAAATGCTTTATAGGTTAGCAAAATTATCATTTATTCTGGTCCCTGTAGTCCTTAGCACCTGATGCCTAACTTAGGGTAATGAATTTTGCAGATTCTTATTTCTACAGATCTACTTAATTCCCCTTATACAAAACGATTTCAAAAGATTATTTTTAATGTTACTTTTAGAAATAATTGCATTTCGCAGCCGGAGCAACAGATGCACACATCTTGCTTCTAAAGAAAAATGCTGTAAGTAAGTAGTGAAGATTGATGACAGATCAAATACTCCTCCTATCAAATGCTATTTGATTAAATAAAAGAAATTTAAGGAGGAACTTAATAACACTCTTTGTAACTACAACACATTTTAAAGTAACTCAGAATTCACCCATGTGATATCTGATGCTAAATTGCAAGCTGACACTGTCCGAGGAAAACAGCAGCCAGGGAGCAAGGGCAGAATGCTGAAGGAGTGGCAAAGAAGGGAGAGAAGAACCAAAAGAAAAAAACCAAAACCTCATCAGCCCCTTCACAACTGGGATTCCCTTCCAAATATGTGAATTCTTTCGCACAAAGAGGAAACAGATGTCCATGGCTGGAATTTGCATGTGGCTTTATTCTCTTCTAGGATACAATAAAACTACTCTTCTTCTCATCCTCCAAGCTAGAAATTAAACAGTGGCATGTCATGCAGAGTCCAGCTGTGCTTTCTACCTCCAACCTTTATTAGCAATATATTTAAAAAGAAGAAGAAAAGAGAGAGACAGAAACAAAGGGAGAAACTGAAAAAGCACAAGAAATGAAAAACTGTGGTATGTGTTCTCAAAACAATATAAAACCTACAGATGTTCTTACTAATCTGTGGCACATGTTTGTTTATTCAGGTTTTCTCTGTCTCCAGTTCAGCAGGCTTTGCTCTCCAGAAGACTTATCTGTTTTTACAAATGTTAGAGTAAATACTGAAGGAGAGATTGGCACAAACAGCCAGAGGAAGAACAGGCTCACCTTGTAAGAGCTTTCTCCATGTCCCTAAAACTGCACCTCCATCCCAGAAACTGCTGTCACCCAACCCTGCTCTGCTCCCTACATCAGCAGCAAAGGGAGAAGGGCAGTGATGGAGAAGATTTAAATTTAAGAGTAGGAATAACACCAAGGCCAACAGCAAGAACAGCTGTTCACTTCAGGGAGAACACACTGCATTCATCACAGGGTCAAACTTGCACCTAACCTGTCACCTGCACTTGCTGTGACAAGGACAGAGGGGCCATCACTGTCCAGGTCTGGATTTATGAGGAGTACTGCACACAGTGCCTGAGCTGGGGTGCCAAACAATTCCCCCTCCATTGTAATTTCAGGGAAGAGTCTAGTAAACCACTTTTGAATATCATAAAAACATACTGTTTTCCAAGGATACATGAAGAGCTAATTTCAGGAGAACAATATTCCCTTTACTGAAGTCCCTTTTTCATTCACTTTTTTTAAAAACCATCTTCTTTATAAAAGATAGGGTTTTTTAAAATAAGTTCAAGTTACAACAGAATAAAACAATCCTATCAGCCCACTGGAGTTAAGCATTTCTGTTAATCACAGTAAATATGGTTCTGTGTCTTCTCCTCCTAAAATTCTTCAGACACTTGCCCAATACATCTGATGATAAACTGATGTTCCAGCTATAAATACACTTTCCCCATGGTGGGATATGAACAGACAGCATGAAATGGGGTCAACCTCTCCCATGTCAATCGCCACCAACATGAAGACCTGCAGTTCTCCACAGTCCTCACTGAAGGTGTAGAGGACTCATCGTCAATGGGATACCCCAAAGTTGACACAGTAGACTTATTTTCTTGCAAAGCTTCAATTAATACTGTCTCCCAGATCCTCCTTGATAAATTGCACACTTCACAAGGAACCTAATGAAGGTTTTTTCAATCTTAACATGAATGAAAGACTGTCAAAGCCATCAGTTGTGTTCCTTCCTGCAGTTCAGAGATGGAAGGTGGGAGAGTGGGGAAAGGCCAGACAGGTTCATATGTTCAAGGAATGATGGAGAGCTTTGTTAATAAACACTGATGCCATTAGGAACAAAACTTTCTGGGCAAGTATGACAACACTGGCATAGGAATGATGAGGGAAGATCTCTGGGCTTCATTCCTTAAAGAAAACAGTGGAAGACCAAATTTACACACAGCACCTTCCTATGATTCTGCAGGAAGCCAAAGAGAGGTGAAACCCCTGGCTGGGTCATCACAGGGAAAACTATCAAGCTGCATGTGCAACAAACAACTTTTCACAGCTCTTTGGTGTTGAGCACGTGGCTCTGCAGCACTGCCAGAGGCAGAGGCTGGTAGAAACACAGAGCTCAACAATGCCAATAGTATAATTAAACCAAGGGTTTCAGACCATGCAACCAGGAGCCACCTGAGGTAACCAGCAATTCCCTCACTTTCAAGCAAATAACATTAACCCTCTGTGAACTGGGAGACAACTGCAAGATATAAATGGGAAGAAATACAAAATTCCTGAATTATACTCACTATTCTGTGGTTATACTCACTCTTAGTGGTTCAGGCATCCACTAAGCCTCAAATAAATATTTGCACCTTGCTTCCTCTGTTTCCCCAGCTCTGACCCCAAAGTATTTCCACTTGTCACCTGGCATATGTGAATGTTTGGAACTAAATTCCTGTCTGAGACAAAACATTATGTGCCCCACAGGGTTGCTTAATTTGGTTACAAGCCATTCTCACAGATGTGCTTTGGACCAGCGTGGCAGAACTTCACATCCAACAGGATTTTGTTTTTAAACAGCACTACGTACTTGTTCTAAAACCAACACAAAAGGGACACTGAGTAGAAAAGATAAATACAAGGAAAATTCTATCCAGTTTTCCCCTCTATTAGAAAATGGGCTTGTGCTTAAAAAAGGAAAGGAAAAAAAAAGGAAAAAAAGCTTTTCTGGAGGGGCAATGTTGACCAGCGAAGGGGAAAGACACAGTCAGAGATCCGGCGTGACTGAGTGTTCCCAAAACATGGGAAAAAGAGAGGCACTGAGGCAGATGCACAAACTCAATGCAGGCTGGATTGATTTAAGAGAGCCTGATGATCACAGAGCCCTAACTCTGCACACGCGTGAGACAGACCATCACTGAGCTATTGAAGACTCATTCCTCAAAGGAGCAACATTAATAGCCTCAAATTCCACTCCCACCCCCTTTCTGAACCAGTCCCTTACTTTTCTGGGAGAAGAGAATAACTATTACAGATTGTATAATGCCAGCCACAAAAGTCAATTTTATTGGATTTCAAATATGAGCTGGACTGACCAGCCCCTAATTACACAAATAATATCCATGTTCTCCCATTTTCCAACAAAAGCACTAAAGGAGATGCCCACTTTGCTATTCATTTTCAACAACATGTAAAAAAAACACCCTCAGCAAGTAAATGAATATGCTGACACTGATTTGTACATGCTGTTTTCAAGGAGCAGATAAAAATCTTGTAGGATAAAAGATGAGTTTAGCAGCTCTAGAAGAATGAAGGTATTGTTTAACAGGAAGCAGATGTATGTCAGATGGCAAACTCATTAAAGTGTCCCATCGTTAAAGGAAACAGGATAACAACGAGCCATCTGAAACAACCTGAACTGATCAGGAAATGCAAAAGCCGCAGCTAATCTCCTATTTATTGGTAGGTAATGCCTTTAAGTCATGCACATGCACTGAGTTTAGGACCATGAAGGACTGATCTTTGTTCTCATGAAAAAAAAACATAAGAGCAGAACCCAAGAGCACAGAGAGCAGCATTTCTGGAAGAAGTCTTCTGAGGAAAAACTCCAGCATTTGGGGAAGTTATCACATCAACCCATGGGTGCACACACACAGTGATGTGCTGCTGTTTGGGCAGTAAGTCACTTCTCTGACTTTCAGAGCATTTTAATGGGCATTTTACATGCATGTAACACTTTAAATGTAAGGATAATGGCAAAAATGCCTCATGAAAAGCACCTATGAAGGAAGAGCCTCTAAATACAGACTTGCAAGCTGTAATCAAAGGACTCTGGACTGACAGATTTGCACTATCACAGAGCTGAACAGTTCTTCAAATGAGAATCTGGCAGGGGATACAAGGACTTAAGCACAAGGAATTAAACAGGCAGCATAGAATTAAAATCATAGTATCATTCAGGTTAGAAAAGACCTCTAAGGTCATCAAGTTCCACCATTAACTCAGAACTGCCAAGTCCACCACTAAACCATGTCCCTGACTGCCACATCCATTTACTTAACTCCAGGGATGGCAACTCCACCACTGCCCTGAGCAGCCTGTTCAATGCTTGACAACTCTTTCAGTGAAAAAATTTTTCCTAGTATCCAACCTGAAGCTCCCCTGGTGCAACTTGAAGCCACTTCTTCTCATCCTGTCACTTGTCACCTGGGAGAAAGGACTGACCCAACCTGGCTACACCCTACTGTCAGGGAGTTGCACACAGCAGTATTATCACCTATGAGCCTCCTTCTCTCCAGGCTGAGCCCTTCCAGCTCCCTCAACTGCTCCTCATCAGACTTGTGCTCCAGACTCTCCTTTAGTATTGTTCCCTTCTCTGGACACTCTCCAGCCCCTCAGTATCTTTCTTGTAGTGGTGGGATGAGAACTGAACACAGGACTTGAATCAAGGACAGTGTGTTTGATTCACAAGGCAGGTGGATTTATGGAGAGGAGTGAGAGTATTGCTTCATCTGGCAAATATTCAGTCTAAGAAACTTGACAACAGTGCAGCTGTAATTGCACTGACATCAGCAAAGGAACTCTTGTCCTCAGAGAAACAGCCACCAAAAAAAAAAAACAAACTCAAAAACCACCAACAAATTAGCAGACTGGGAAGAAACACGTGTTTCTCCCTTTCTGGATGTATCTCAGCCTATAGTAGTTTTGTTACAAATGGCTTGGTGCTACATCATGATTACAAGTATAACACAGCAACTGTCTCCATAAAAATTAAATACATCTCTGGCCAGGAGTTTTCTGAGTATCACAAAAAACACTTCCAAGAGAAAATCCATCTCTGTGTTCACACATGGGTCTGATCCAAAGGTCATTGAAATAGCTGGGAATGTTACACATGTGATTTCAGCTGCTTCTGGAACCCAACTGAGGCTCAAGATGAAGAAAAGAGCAGAGAGCAGATGCAAGAGTACTAGACACAAGGGTCAACTAATCTGCATTCTGCCATGTCCTTCCCAGGATGCACAGACCAAGAGCAAGGTGAGAGCAGGATCTAGGATATGCGCTTTTTAACCTGGTAAGTGCAAACTTCTGCAAACTCTCTGCTTTTACAGAAATCTAAACAACAGCCCAATTCTTGGCCGTCTCTGAGCCCAAAGTCACAGCATTTAAGTACAGCTTTAAGTCCCAATACAGTCAGTGCAACCTAAGCAAGTTCTTTTGAATTTTTCACCACGTACAGACTTTGGTGCCTTGCTGCATCACTGCCCCTGGTTATTTGGCAAAGGAATTCCTCCTTATTTGCCTTTGTAGAGGGAAAAAATAACCAAATCTAAAAAGAATATGTAAGCAAACATTGCTTTAAACAAAACACTCCACAGCTACTACTGATAAATTCTTCCACCAGTATCAAGGCAAAACCAACATTAATGGAGCAATTACCAGAAACCAATTTGAAACTTCTTCCCCTGAAGTGAGAGCCCCATGCACTGTTTATATATCTTACATCGTTATCTCCATCATGTGGCAGAGAGAAAGAATGCAGACTAATGTCAAATTTAGGAAATACTGTTCATGTAAAGGTATTTTACTTATCTTACACATGTACAAACATTCAGGATTTTGTGAGTACCTCACAAAATGAATATTATTACTCATGAGCATTATTATTTTGAGTATCTCACAAAATGGGGCTTTGTTAAGCTTCTTCCTGTGGCTGCTATTTTCAGTTGTCTAGAAAGAACCACTCCTTGCACTGTACACCACAGGAGAAGTGGCATTAGCTGAACAGAAGATGGATCTGCAAAGCACTAAAACACACATCTGATTTCCCACCTCTTTACTGGGAAGCAGTTAACCACATCCTTAAGAACAGTCTGACTATCCTGTGTGCCCAAAACAAGAGCAGACCATCTTCTCTCCCTCATCTACCTTTTTCATTTTTTAATAAACAATTCCACTGCTTTTCCCCAAACACATGACATGGTCCTGCAGAAGAGAAATGACCTACGAGCTTACAACAGTGATCTCTGCTAACATTTACGTATTAAGGCTTTCCTGAACTGCAGCTACAGTTCCACAAACTTTAATCTGATTCTGCACTACAAGAGACCTAACCTAAAACTCATTAGAGTGAACTGAAAAATCCCAGCAAGCATTTGGTCAAACCCAAATGAGCACTGAGACAATGCACGTACAGATACAGGAAGGATGGTTCTCTTTTTTTAAATTTTTTTTTTTTTTTTTACCCCCCATAATTCTTTTCTGACAGTTTAACCAATTCTGCAGACTCTGTAACTATTCAAACAGGAAGCTCCCTGGACCCAGCAGACCTCCCTGCCTATGCAGCTGGAGAGTTGCTCTGCTCCTAATGGAGCATTTCTTCCACCCCCACCCCAAGGTAGCAGCTGTACGATGTCGGGGCGGACACTGAGGGCCACCTGGGACTTGCTGCCCTCCCAGGTGTGGACTTGCAGACTTGTCCACGGCGATCAAGCCCCTGGGAAAGCTGTCTGGCTGCCTGCAGCCCCCAACTTCCTGCCTGTCAGCAAGCTGGGAAAAAACTTCAGTGAGGCTGGCTGAGTGTGCAAGGCCAGCATGCAGAGAGCAGGGAGGGTTTGCTTTCAAGAACCTCTCGTAGCTTCCTCAAAGCAGCCTAACCCTGCTTTGCACAACAGCAGCACCACCGTGGGAACTGTGGAAATCAAAGCCACGGCTCTCGGTGGTGTCTTTTAATTCATTTATGGAGAAGGTGTTCTCATCAGAGGCCTCTGAATTCCTTTGCACGTCTCTATATGGCCACCTCATTTCTGTCTGCCTTGAGGATCTCTCATAACCACAATGCTAAACCAAAATGATTTCTCACACTCAGTCACCCAGCTCGGGCACGAGGAGAGCGTGCCAGGCTACGAGAGCATGGGAACAAGATCAAGAGGAACGAGGGTGCTTTGGGTGGGCAAGACAACTAAACAACTGGGACACCCCAGCCACACACAGACCCTTATTTTCTTCATTTGCTTGTCCTGCCTGACTGTTCACACAGCCCAGCTATAGCTCTGGGACCTGAACTGCAGAGCACAACAGCCGTTCGTGCTCCTTCTATGAAATCCTGCTTGTGGCTGTGATCAGCAAAGTAGACACCACTAAGTTCCTCCACTTTACCAGTATAAATCATCCCCTCCATGCTTGGCAAAGCACTTAAGCACATGCTTAGCTGTGCTAGAGCTAATTTTCTTCGCAGCAGCGAGCACGGGGCTGTGTTTGGGATTTGTGCTGGAAACTGTGTTGAAAACTCAGGGATGTTTTAGTTATTGCTGGGCAGTGCTCACACAGAGCCAAGGCCCTTCCTGCTCCTCACCCCACCCCACCAACGAGTGGGCTGGGAATGCACAAGGAATTGGGGGATATACATCAGGGACAGCTCACCCCAAGTGGCCCTCCAGACCAAAGGGCCTCGTGCTCAGCACATAAAGCTGGGGAAGGAGGAGGAATGGGGACATTTGGAGAGAAGGCATTTGTCTTTCCGAGTCCATGTTACACATGATGAAGCCCTGCTGTTCTGGGGATGGTGCCTGTCCTTGGGAAAGGGTGAAGGAATTCCTTGTTCTGCTTTGCTTATGTGCTCAGCTTTAGCTTTACTTGTTAAACTTTCTGTATCTCAACTCCTGAGTTTTGTCACTTTTACTCTTCCAGCTCTCTCCCCCATCCCACCAGGGCAGGGACTGAGCGAGAGGCTGTGTGGGGCTGAGTTGCCAGCTGGGGTTAAATCATGACAACAGCTTCCACTATTGCTGAATAGGAACAAGAGCATGCTTGAAAAACATTACAGACCAAACACAAACAAGTTCTTAAACTCCATACTCTTCTTTACACTCCCAGCTTCCCATTAATCTAAAAGCTCCTCCAGAGCTGGAGCTGGGCCAAAGTGTTTTGCTGAGCTGACGCCTAAACAAAGTGTTCTGCTAAACTGGGGCTGCAACCAACATGGTGAATGGCAAGAAAAGCCAACCAACAGAGTCTAATCTTCTTGTGGGTTATTTTAGATACACAATGGAGAACCCCAAGTGATCTCAAACACTCACCAGAAGACCAGCCAAGGTAACAACACGACTGCAGCTCCACCAAGAGGCTTTAGAATCACCACCAGCAACAGAAAAATCCAAGCAATGAGGTGCAAATGCCAGGCCCCCATCATGGGATCAGCTCCCACCATTTCCAGCACACTCCCCTCTCACACAGCACATTTGAGCACAGCATCTGTTGCACTGATGGGCCCTTTAAGAAACCTACTTCTGTGGAAAACATTGACACCAAAAGAAGAAAGCCAAATTCCACACCCACTGCAGTATGGGATCCAGAGGGAATGGGATGGGAAATGCTGCTCTCACAGCTTTAATTCATTTAAAGGCCATTTTGCATCCAGAAGGTTCCACTGAGATGATTTCTTTTCCTCATTGGTTTTGCAGCCATGTCAAATGTCCATCACAGCCAAGTGACAGGATTGTCAGTTCCCTGCTGTCACAGGTACCTTCATAAAACCCACAGTGCAGTGGCTCAAGCTGTGTTGCCAGGTACAGGATTTTGTCTGTGACACACAGCAGTTGATGGGATTTACATCTACATGATTTGAACCACAGCCTCTTTTCCCCCAATTGTTTTCCAGCTGGGAAACAGGCAGCAATGAAATAATTTTCATGCTAACAGGCATTACTTGAGAGGAAAGAAAATCAAATACAAAAATGTTGGTTGGGGAAATAGTCAGACATTCCCTAACCACGAGGAATCTCCTGAAGTTTTACCTTCTCAGTGGACAGTAGATTAGTAACTGCTTGAGAAACCTGCCCTTAGGTAGGTCTCCAGAACTGTCTGTTCCTGCAGCATTTGGATGCCTTATCCTGGGTGCTCCTCACAGCCCCCATACAGCATGCACAGCACACCTCTCACCCTGGCACTGACTGAGATGGACCTGCACAAGTTAGTCCAACAAAACCAGGAAGCAGCACCTGCAGAAAAAGGTACTGATCCTGACCAAAGACATGGTGACCCAGAGGTGGCACTGGGGTCAAGGAATTGGGCAACACACAGCGCAGTAAAGGAAAATTAAGCAATTAAGGAGAAGGAAGGAAAGCAGTGCTACTGCCTAATGCAAGGAATGAGCTCATCTCCAAGCAAGGATCTTTTACAGTATAATGTTCATAGCCTTTTGGGCTGAAAAGGAACAGGCTGGTGTTAGCAGCATATAATATAACCAGGTGACTTAAACCAGGATTTTTTTTTTACCAGATTAACAAGCTATACATTACAATTTCCACAATGTTTCAGCCTCGAGGCATTTTAATTACATTTTTCATTTATCTTCCCTGGGATTTTCTGATTTTGCCAGAATCCTTTCTTCACATAAAATGCAATTTTTCTCTCAGTGCAAGTGCTAATAGACCTCTTCAGACAAAACAACCAAAATCTGTGAACTCATACAAGAACAAAAATCAACTGTGGCTTTCAATCAAAGGATATAATTCCATTAACACCTTTCTTTAAATAGTATCACCAAATGGCAGCAGAGGGATTTGGGATCATGAAAAGAGTTAAGAAACCTGCAGAACAGCTTGTTGATTCTGTGTTCTTACAAGCAATTTTAAAAGCTCAGCTGAGCTGATGACAATAAATGACCTGAGTTGTTTTGGAATTCATAGAATCACAGAATGATCTGGGTTGGGAGTGACCTTAAAGATCACAAACTCCCTGCCATGGGCAGGAACTCCTATTATCAGTGTAATGGGACTAGGACTAATCTGGGGTGGAAAGGAGGTTTCCAAGAACATCTCCAGCCTAAGGAATAGGCAAGACTGGCTGACTCCACTCAGGCTTAAACCAAGCAAGAGCTACTCCTGCCACCACCACAGTGTGCCCAGCAGTGGTCAACCCAGAAAAGACCCCAACACGATGGCCTGTGCCCACAAATGTACCCCTCTGGAACACTGGGAAGATCCTACCGTGGGCAAGAGCCCTTACAAGATGTGCTGATTAAAAAAAAAAAGCCAACACAGAAAGTAAAGAACTCATGCCTTTGCTCTGCAACACTCAGCAAGTCAGTAAGACAAATGCCAAAAGCCTTTACTGTGGTGGAATAGTTAAATACAACCACAGTAAAATTCCACCTGTCAGCTCCCTAAGCACCCCACATGTAGAATTTACACAAGCTGAACTGGAGCTGGTTCAGGGCATGTCATAACAGCCATTTCTGCACAGTGCACTGCTAAAATTGGCCTCAAGATGAATTGAGCGCCTGGAAAGGGCAACCATATTTCAAGCAAAGCAGGACACGCTCAGGGTGGTTGGACTGCCCCTTCAGCTGCATTCCTCAGCATTTCGTTTTTGCCACTTGGTTTGCGTGGAAAGTATTTCCAGCACACTTCCAAAAAATCCTGAAATACAGTAAAAATACTTTCTGGTAAAACTTCAGAGAAGAGAAGTGTTATTTTATATTGAAAGTATTTTCCACAGCAATATTCCACCCTGTACTCTTAAGTGAAGAGTCAGCATCACAAGTATTTTTTTTCCTCATGAGTTGTTTGCAATCTGTCAATTCTCACAACTAAAACATGGCACTGCCAATCTACTCACATCACATAAAGGCTTTTTTGAATGGTATTTGTATCTGTGACACTTTGCAGCACTTCTGGTGTAAGAGATGACATGACTAAAATGTAAATAAAAAGACCACTACAAACGATTTCACTCTTACTGTTTTTTTCTCAAGGGGATTTAACTTGAGAAACCTCACTGTGTGCAGAACTTCTGAATCAAGACAGTGGTGCTCAGCACCCTCATCCCTTTTTCAAGTCAACTTAACTTCAGGCAGACAAGTATAGGGGAAATAATGAGGCATGTTCCTTCCCAGGAGCTGTGCAGTAGAGAAGTTGGTTTGACACAAATGAATAGAAATCCTCTTTTGCTTTCTCAGGTATAAATGCACCAATAGTGTAAGGTGAAAATGTAATGATGAGACCATTTTCTTCCATGTTCACAGACTGCACATACTACATCAGCAATTCATGTGCACTTTGGAACCAGCAAACTACTGTCAGCAACAAACACATTTCAGCTGTAGCAACTAGAACAGTTGTTAGTGGCAATTTTGCAGGGAAGGCTGCAATGAACTCTATGTCCTCTTTATCCAGGCAGCTAAAACAAATCTTCAGATTTGGTAACACATTTGAAGGTAAATATTTTTGTAAATTATCTGCCTTTAAAATATTACTATTCTTATATTTCTCAGGATTTAAAAAAAAAAGCCCTCTCACAACCTTCAAAAATAAAAATAAAATAAAAATCTTTAAACTTGTATTATTTTAAAAAAGGAGAGAGAGAAGGAGAATCAAATATCTCAGATTTCCTCTTATTCCAGGTAACTTATTCCATATGCAGCCCAGCCAGCTAGTTAAAACTTCCCTTTCTATTTCCTGATGCTACCACTATCCAGTTCACAAAACCCATGGCTTGGAGAGATGATGAGAAATCCAAAAGGACTTTAAAAAAACACAACAAAACAAGTAAAGAACTGTGCTGGGCTGCACAAGGTCTGGGATGTCCTTTGGGGAGGCCAGAGGCTCTTGAGGGAACAAGGCATCGAGGAGGGAACGATGGGGCAGTGAGAAGAGATCACACATTAGAGAATGAGAACATCGGAAAGGCAGCTAAAAAAATTGTTGCGGGTCACTTTTGTACCAAACCCTCCACAAACAACAAGATTTGCCCCAGGACCTGTAAATACGGGAACGGAGGCAAAAGCCATCCTTAACTCACCTTAAAGAAAAGCAGCCCAGATGCTGCAAGCCAAGTGCCACTTGGGTGACAGTTTCTTCTTGACAAATAAATCATTTGCACACCTGACACAGCTCAGGCCTTTCTTTCGTGATAATTATAGTTTTTGAAGCCTCATTTAAGGGGTGCAAATTAATTTCCAAATTCCACCTGCTGTCAAAGAGTGTATTTTATTAGGTGATTAATTACCTTCAGGAGCACTTCAGGAGACGCCCTGGAGGCCAACAGGGTGACAGCTGTGACAGCTCCTTTAAGATATGGCTCCGCTCCTGAGGCCTGATGAGCCCAGAGATAAAATAACTGCATACAGGTGTTACCATCTCCAGCACCTTGGGATGGTTGTGGCTCAGAACCATTTCCCCTCTAGAACATGCAAGCATTTGCCATGATGCTACAGCCCCTGCTTTGTGACAAGTCCCATAAATTACCTCAGGGATGGGTCCCCTGTGAGGCAGAGTGAGAACAGCCACGGGGAACTGCTCCTCCCTCAGCCTCAGTGTCCTCCTGAAACCTTCGGTACCCCAAAACACACACCACTTGGCCTCCTCCAGCTTACATGCCTGAATGACATCCAGCTGGTTCCAAAATTCTTGGCCAAAAGTACTTTTTCTAAGTTTTATGCAAGTCAGTTAATAAAGGTGGCAGGATTTACGGCTAACCTCACTGCAGTTCCCTTGCTGTCATTTCAGGTCTCTACACTGACCAGAGCTTCCAGCAGATTGATGCTAACGTAACTCCTCTTTGCAAGCCAGCTTGGTGCCCAAAGACCACTGGGAGAAGAAACCAAGGTAGCCCAACACAGCCCATACACACACGTGTGCACTCCCAGTGACTTTGACACATCATTTAGATACTGGAAAAATGTCCACAGAAAAACTCTTCCAATAGCACAAGTGGAGAAACACAGAGTTTAACAGATTTTATAGCCTTTACCCACCTATTTTATTTAAGGCTCTTACTCTACACAACATCCAAAGTGTTGCTGTCCCAGGAATTGCTCTGCTCTCCTGCATTTCTTGTTCACCTTCTGTTACAACTACATTTATCTTTCGTAAGAACTAAATCTTATGGAGAAAATAAGATCCAAAGGCCACTGGCCAAGGCCAGGGCCTGTTCCCAAAATGCCTGCCTAACTTATTTTAGCAGGCTCTCCTGATGGATGGACTGCACAGATGATCAGCTCAGGTGCTGCTTTGTTGGATAGTTCCCCAGAGCAATTTAAGTCATCACTTCTTCACCTCCTCATCAGAGGCATAGGAACAGATTTTTCTTTTCTCCTTCACAGAAGATTTTCAAGTCCTTGTCTTTATTTATCATTTTATCTTCCTGTGGCTTTTTCAGTGCTCTTCCTCCCTTTCCTGCACAAGGACATCAAAGAGGGCCAAAGGCAATTCTCAGTGTGTATTTCATCAGCAAGCTTAAGCCAGATTGTCAGAAAAAGCTGGTCAAGTGTAAACCAACATTAACCCTTCAAATTTGGGAGCAAAAGAAAACACCAAGTCAGAATAGTCTGAAAGATTCTCTCATCTGACAGCAATAAACTTCTGCTGATCTCAGGGCAGTGGGTTATCACAATCCCCCTTCAGGTAAGCACAGAAAAGAGGGAACATCAGAGGTGAATGAGGGGGGAGAAGAGAACACAGAAGTTGTTCCAAAAATCTAAGGATGAACAAAATAATAATGAAATACACAAAGCCTTTTTGGAAGCATTTTGAAGAGCTGAGGAGATGTGGCAAAGGGAAGGATTACTCTGGAAAGACCACCTGTAGCCAGAATGGACCAACAGCAGTTCTAGTTTTCAAGATGTAGAATTAGAAGCTCCTGACATAACTCTCCACTAAACACAGTCAGAAAGTTACTTGCTGCACTGTCTTTCTGTCTCTCTCAAAAAGCCAAAAGCCCCCCAACAACCATCAACAACAGCAGCAAAACAAAAAAGCTGAAAAAAATCAACAACATCACACAAACTGCCCAGAAAAACAATCAGAACCCACTGAAGATCAAGCTGGAGCTTATTGCTGCAAATCTGCCCTTGATTAAGTATAGTCTTCCACTACTCAACAGTTATTACAGGGTTAGAGAGAAAGGTATCATCTAAAATGTCCTCTAAGCCGAAATTAATTAACCAACTCTGCCAACCACTGCACTGCAAACCTACTTGGATTTTAACCCCTGAAGTGTGCTGGAAACTTCCAGCTGAACACTCTGTATTTTCTCATTTGCCCACATACGCTTGTTATTAAAACCACATGTGGGCACTGAATCATTTCATGGCTCGTTTAGAGACAAACACGCAGAAAATTGTGGGAAACAACTCTGGCCCTACGAGTTTGTGCAAGCCTGTGTAGTGTGAGGCACGCTGTGCTGCAGGAGTCCAGGACTGTGTCGTTCTGGGGCTCAAAAGCAAGCAGTCCCCACACATGTCCACTGCATTTCAGAGCAAGTCATTAGCAGAGTCAGACACAGGGTGGTGGTTTCAGCCCTCAGTGCCTTGCAAAATGTGTGTGCTCAACTGCTGGTTCCCAACAAAAACCCTGAAGTGAGGCAGCAGGACAGCCCCTTCAGTTCTGAAACTGCTGTGGCGATGAGGAGGATGCCCCAACTGCATAGGAAGTTCAGAATATAACCTCAGGCAAAGCACTCAATCTTTCTGGAACTGACATCTGGAAAAAAGGGTAGCCCTTCATCTTGTCCCCTGGACTAGGAGGTCAGCAGCTCAAAGATGACCTTTTGCTGAAAGGACATTCAGTAAAACAGTAAGGCTTTGATTTTGATCAGGTTTCTCTGGATTATTCATATTACAGCAGTGGCTGAGGGACTCAAACATAATGTGCCAGCTCTGATGTGCAGAGATAACACATGTGAAGTCCACCTGAGAACACAACCTCTTCCCCTTAACAATCACTGTTGTACTCAGAAGCTTAAATTCCCTGAAGGGGAAAAAGCTTCTGTATAAGCATTTTCTCTAAGAATACATCTCACCTGTGAATCTTATTCCCCAGCAACACAGGGAACACTCATATTATGTCTGCAGATCTCCAATTTAGCTTTGAAGCCTAAAGAAGCATGTCCATGATCCAGGTTTCTTGTTAGGCCCTCCATCAGGATGGGAAAAGGTCAGATCCTGACACTGCAACAGAAACAACTTCAGTAGCTGCAAGACCTCAACTTTTCTCTTACTGGGGTGTTTGTATGAACATACCAGAGATTTTCTGTGGAACCCAAAAGCTTCAAGATAAAATTAAACCATTAAATCATGAGGTTTTCCAGGAAGTTCTAGGAAAACCTTTTAAAGTCAACCCTGATAGAAGAGCTGTCAACTAGAAAGCTCCACAAAGGTCATTTGTGATGAAAGACAAAGAAGATAAGTGATAAATCTAAAGCTCTATAAACCTTCTGGCCAGATAAGGGGCACACAGTTGTCCCAAGAACACTGGCTTACCTGCAGCTTTACAAGTACATCAGTGGCACTCAACAGCAGTAATGAAAACCTCAGAACCTTTTCCCAGTGTTTCCACCTTGCTCCTGTTGATGGCATGTTCTGAGGCAGGACTTCTAGCTGGTATTACTGAGGCAGTAAACATTCCCTTTCAGAAAAGGGAATTTCAGACAGCGGCGTATATGAAACTCTATACACAGAATCCATCGAGAAGATGATTATTATAACCATTTCAGAACTAGGGAAAGAGATGGCTTTAGTACCAAAAACTTAAAGTATATACTAAATTTGTTTTTTTGACCAAGGTTTTGGAGTAATAGGAACCAATATTGCTGCTCTCTACAGCTCTAGGAATAACTATTCATTTCCACATGACTTGCAACACTCGTGAGCAGTGGACACAAACCTTTTCTCCTTGTGTTTCTGAACAGAAACAAAGCTTTTTCCATGAGGAAAATTCATATCTTTGAAGGAAGGAACTTTATAGTGCAATCTAAATATCCATCAAAGCCCTACTTGTAACAGCAGGAACTTAGCACATGGAGGCAGGTGGGGTGAATAAGAATTTATGGGATGTCTGCAGACATATTAAATATCTGAAGTTCTTCAAAGCACAGGTAATGCTGAAATGGAGTTTACAGACACAGTTCATTTAAAATATGCACAGTCTCAGGCTATACTCAATACCTTCTCCTATTAAAACACATGCAGAAGATACCATCTGCTCTTTATAGGCACTGGTAATCAAAGGTTTTCTGTTAGTCTAAGCCCAGGCATTAAAGGATATACTGGGGTAAAGCTTGTGCTAAAATGGGAGCAATGCTGCATTCTTTCATCCAGAGATACACCTGCAACCTTGATCAGAAAGCTTATTCAAGCTGGGGCATCTGCAGTGTGTCCATATTCATGACACTTCAGTTTCTAAAACCTGAAAAATACTTTTGGTTAATAGGATAGCCTAATGTTGCAATTTCTTCACTGTCAAAGGACTGTTTGATCAGTTCTTTATTAAGCAATGAACTTCTTTTATGTTCTGATTATCCTCATGGGAAAAGACGAGAAGGAGAGCGACAAGGTACAAGTAACTTCCTGTTAATTCAATGTGCTGCATCAAGTAAGAAACCAGGATATCTTGCCCCTGGATGCCTGGAAGCAGCCTGACCCTGCAAACATCTCATTCAAGCAGTTCACACTTAGGTGAACAGGGCTGTGGAGAGCAGAACAGCTCCTAACACACAGAAATGCCAACAGTTCTGTTTCATTGTGATTTTTCTTAATGTATTAAAGTACTTCAAAACACGCCATGTACAAAAATCTTTTCCATCCCAATAAAATGGAATGTTAAGGTGTTATTGAGCAGAAAAGCTTTAGGATCACAAAACACTATCCAATTTTACTGTCTCTGATCCAAATTGTAGCCTGGGTATCCGTTTTCAAATAGAACTGAAACACATTGGGAGTTTTATGCTCTCTGAACTGTTATTAAACTGCACTGTAAATTTAATTACAGGAACACCTTTGACAGAATTAAACAGTAGAGTTTGCAGTCAGAAACAAGATCACCAATGGTGGAAATAACACTGACAGATTTACATAAAACCTGACTGACTGTGATAAAGCTTAAAAGCAGCCAAGTACCAGATACCTTTAAGAAAAAGATTTCTAAGCCCATTTAGGTACCTGTCACAGTTATCTGGCATGGACACAATTAATTGTAAATAAATCAACAATGGAAAAACTCCATCCCTGCAAGCACACAGCATCTGAAAGTCTGATTCCCAGTGGGTAAAGGCCATTACAACCCAATGCCCACACAACACCATGCAATTCTGATATCTTGGCTTTAAACTCCCTGATCCTCCTTTATAGGTTGCTTTTTTGGCTATTTCAGGCATTTCACTATAATAAACTATGGAATTCTGCTCATACAAAGAAAATTCCATAACTAAATCTTCAATTAAAGAGTCTCATATCTACCAGGAAAAGGAAAGTGGAGCTTCAGAGCTGCATCATGGTTTGGGTACTACCCATAACAACTGCTGAAAGGACATCTGTGCTGAGGAGGGCTGAGGACATTTTGTTACCAACAAGTATTCCCCATTTTTAATACCTGAGTATTCAGAAGGGCCCTGAACTAAACTTCAGCTTGTTGGGTTTTGGCTTCCAT
Organism: Formicarius rufipectus; assembly: GCA_013399695.1. Taxonomy (NCBI): domain Eukaryota; kingdom Metazoa; phylum Chordata; class Aves; order Passeriformes; family Formicariidae; genus Formicarius; species Formicarius rufipectus. The sequence goes on from VXAU01003789.1 coordinate 1,014,878, forward strand.
CTGCTCCAACTACACAACGTGCAGATGGTAAAATTCTATTTACTCACTTGAATAATAATCAACTTAATCAATACTAAGGTTTCCATCTCCACCACATGCTTATAATCTGGCTCCAAAAATTACTTATTGCACTGCTGTACCAGTAAGTAATGCAACATGAGCCACTCAGCAGGATATTTACCAACACCTTGTCTCTGACTGTATAGAGCTGCATTTCTAGACTGCTTTGCTATTGAAGTGGTGCATGAAATCACCCACTTTCCCCCTTCTTTAGCCTTTGAGCTCATCACCTGGTATTAGGCAAGTAAGACAGAGGTAGGGACAGAGCTCCTAAAACTCCTGTGAACATCACACAAACATCTCAAATGCATCTGTGAGCACCTTGGGTGAGCAGAGAGACTCAATTTGGAAACTACTTTGCAGGTAAGGCTGCAGAAGGAGCTCAGTGGGTGTTGGTGTGGTTGCTGACCAGGCAACCAGCACACGGATACCTTGGGAAGTTCCCCAGCATCTGTTACCATCTGCTCAACCAACAGCTCAGGGCTGGAGGAAAGAGTTTGGGGGCCAGGAAAGCACAAAAGAGTCAGCACAAAAGAGAAGCAGAGGTGCTGTGGGTTACAGGTCTGCAGGAAAATGTGCCTGTGCTGTCTATAGAACCACTTCATTAAAGAAAAGGTACTCTGACCTTGAGAGCAGCCTTCTGACCACGTACTGCACCACAGTGAGGAGGATGCAGAGGAAGGCAGTGAGCAGGCAGCTAAACAGCCTTTCAGAGTTTCCTCCAGAACACAGAACCATCCAAAACACCACAGGGGGAAAGCCACAGATGAAACAATAAAGAAAACAAAAAGCCGCTGCGGACCTGTGTAAATAAATGGTGAAGCTGCTTAAACCCCAAGGATTTCTGGTTTGTGGTGGTGGATTAAAGAGCAAAGCAAAGGCCTGAGAGGCTCTGCCTGTATTCTGCTCTCAAAGGAAACATCATGCACAAAAGAAAGATTGGCAGCAGAAAGAAGATCCAGTGTTTGGGAATCAGTGTACTACTGTTAAAGCTGAAGTGCTCTTTAACAGGGTTCTCTGACACACAGCCTCTGTGGGGAAGCTCTGGAGACCATTTACAGACTGCTTTCCCAAGCTCAGGGGAAAGTCTTAGTCTTTCTTGGCTACAAAATGTTATCTCTGGCTGTTCAGGATGTTCAGAGTCCTTGGTTCTCCTGAGGAGATGAGGAAATCTGTGCAGCCAACAGGCCAGCAGACATCTGAGGAACAGCTGCTGAGAACTTTAGAAGTTCCAGAGACCTTAAAGTTGATTAAAAATAGAAATAATTTAATCAAGGTCACATTTATCCTCAAAAAGAAGGAATTCTCTTTAAATACACAGTTGTTTTTTTTACAGTAAAAGTACTCCCTGTGTTGGCAATTCACAGGCCTTGGGAAAACAAATACTTTGTCATTATAGACCATCTTATTTCAAGATCATCATTTCCAAGAGGACTCAGAAATCAAACATTAACCTCAGCAAGCAGTCACATGTTTCAGCGTCCACATCCCCATAATCCACACAGGATCTTGCAGCTACAGGACAAAATCAGACTGGATCCTTTAATTGGCTTTTCCCTACCACTACTACTCAGATCTGCTCCCTTTTTAAATTAAAAATAGGGGGGAAAAACCAGAGAAAGGAAATTCAGCAATAAGCATTCCCTTACATACACAAGATTCATTTCCAACTCATACACTTAAGCCTGATTTGTTTCTGGAAGTACTAAGCTCCTTCCTCACTGTCAGTGGGAACTGTGTGTGCCTGGTGTTTTGGGGAGAGCATGAAGGTGAAATAAAATCACAGGTGAAAGGACACATTCTTTTCAGGTCCCTTAGTAATGTACAAGATTCCTAGGGCCTGAAGTAGTTAAATCCTAAAGTGCTGGGACTTTCTAGCAAACCATGCTTTTGCATTCCCGTCTTTATGTTCCCTTCTGCTGAGCTATATTAACAAAAGAGGTTCGTTTGTCAAACCACAGATATTCGTATGCTTAAGCTGAGATTCATCACACTTGGTGGTCTGGAAATTTTTTAAAGGACAGAACTAAACATGAGCTGGGCAAAACAAGGAAAGGCACCTTGATTCATCCTGAGCACAAATGGACAGATTGAATTTTCCTAGCATTAGCCACAATAAATACATTCCAGGGCATGAGGGGTGACGGAGCAGAGGAACAAGGGGGGTATTCTTGACTGATTTTGAAGGTTTTGTTTGTGCCCAATGGCTTAAGAAATTTGTTCATCCTTCCTTGAAGATGACATTTGTAATGCTGGACCATTGGTGGGGTGAGTCAGAGGTTAAGTTACTGGCCGGATAAATTCCAACAGCACGATTTATGTTCCCCTGACCTGGGGATCTGTGCAACACATTGACTCAGATATTAGGGTAAAACAAAGCAATAAAGATCCTCTGCATCTTGCCTTTTGCCCCTCTGAACATGGTAAAGTCCAGCAGGACCTTGGGTAGAATTCTCTCCCCATGATGTGCCAACCCAAAGGATTTATTTTTAAGTAGGTCTTCCTCTCTCAGACTGTTGTTGTTTTCCCTCATTTATTTTCTCTCACTGGCATTTGGACAGTCTGAGCAAGGTGAGTTTACCTTCAGTCACCATGCACAGAGGACATGGACATTCACCAGCACCTTAAATCACAAAACCACACTGCCTTCTTCCAACACCCTCCTAAAACTCTGAAGGAAGCACCAACAATCATGAAATAGGCTCTGAAAAGTACAGGAATGAAAACAAACATATCAGGGCTCTCTTGCTGGCTGGTGTTTGAAACTTCGCCATAGCACCCAGTTCACTTCTCAGACATTCTTTCCGTGGTTGTTAGATGTTTATACACTCCTGTTTTTTCAGAGTAGCTCATATTTTACATATTCACATCACTCTGAGAGTTGTGGATCGTAAAAGTGCACAGTGAGAAGAAACAGTAACATCCAAGTTTACCCCGAGAACATTTATCCACCAGGCACACTCATATTGTCTCTCAACAGAGCATATGACCTGTATCATAACATCAGGGAAGGGAATGCTTCAGTGATTTGCAGAGGCACCGTGAGCTTTATTCTTCTTCCAGTCAATGACACTTGAGGCCAGAAGTGCCTGACCTGCCTCAGAAATTCCTGGGCTTACTTTCTAATTGCATTCTTTCAGAAACTGCATGTTCTGAAAATAATGGTTACTACCACTAAATATTGAGAATATGCATCTCTCAATTGTCTAAAACTCAAAATTAATGAATTAAACACAGACACAGACTTACAACCAAAGCAAAAAAAAACCAATAAGAGGGCATTGGTGTCAGAGCTGTGAATCCAAAATGAAACTCCTACTCATTACTTTAGGATGAAGTATAAGCACTCAGAAAACGTGCAAATATTTCAGAGCATGAGAAAGGTAAATACATTGCTAAAAAAAGAATAACTAGAAATCATAATCTGCATAAGATGATTTTTTGCGAGCAGGGCATAGAAATAAGTAAGGGTGCTTTGGAGCAGAGTCCTGAAAGGAAACATAGATGAAGAATATGTAGAAAGGATAATTTGTTTTCCCATATAATAAACATAAGCTGCCTCCCCCTCAAAACACCAACCATCAGTGTAAGAAAACTCTGATCCAGCTGCATCCATTTAAAAGGCTTACTGTGAAAGTTTAGGATTTGTAGTACCTATTTCTACAGTCATTTTTGTCAGGGGTGCTGGTAAGAACAAGGACTCACTGAAGGGAGGTTGAATGCTTGTCTTGTAACAGTTGCCAGCTGTGAGCCTGAAACACAGCAGGGCACCTTTCCTACCTCCTGACTTCCCTGAGGATTCCACATCTGGTCCCAAGGAGAGATAAGATACTGAACAGAACATCAGGCAAAGTCTAACACGCCTGCTCAGGTCTTTATCCTCTGCCACCCACAGAAATAAAAGCTCCACGTATGATATCAAGGGACTACAACCAGAAAAGGGACAGGGATGCTTAGACAAGAAGCTTGTCTTCCAGCTAAGTGTGGCTTGTTTGAGGGGCTGGAGGGTTGCAATGAATTTGAATTTTCACTGAGTACGAGTTGTATATTTAGGGTTGCATAGGACAAGGAACTTCTACCTCAGTAGACCCCAAAGCCCTATGAAAACTACTCTGTTTGTGTAGAACTTGGGTAATTACACCAACCACAGAGTACAAAAACCCCATTGCACCACTGCTGGATGCTGAACATTTCTAGGCCAAAAACTTAAGTCAAATTTAAATTAGAAGCAATGAAGTTACCCAGCTGGGAAGCTGATGGTAAAACACCAAGAAACCAAAACTCCCCATGTTCCTTTGCTACCAAGAAATCACACAGCTCTTTTATAACTAACTGATTAGCCCAGAGGTAGTGCAGTTAACCAACTACTGAAAGGCAATGACTTACTGGACTAGATCAGCACCTGTGTATACCTTTAGGGAGTAACAAACAGAGCCTGTCTGGTCACCTCCAGAGACTGACTGTTGGCTGGCACAGCAGAGCTCAAAGTTCAGAACTAGGAAAAAGGCTGGTCTGTGCAAACTACAGCAGGGAGAGGAGATTGCCAGAGTTCAGTGAAAATAAACCCTTGGTTAACTTGCTTTGTAGTGCTGAAAGAAGAAAGGAAGACATCCATTGCTAACAGGTTGCAGAGGATCTGCACTACAGGACACAGTCACTTTTGACTTTGCAAAGCATCTGGTGGTGCAGCCTGAGGTGCACATCGCACCAGAGAGGTGTTTGCTGCTTCTCTTAAAGCATGAAGAATGAAAAGAGCTACCTCTGGTAGCTTTCTCTATGAAAACTCAAAACATGAGTAACTTTATTGGGCTGATTCAAAACTGCAGCTACAAGTCAAGTCTACATGCGAAAGCAAAAGTCATGAATGTGTTTGATGTATTTTAAGTAAGGCACAGAACTGCAGTTGTTATTTACAGATCAAAGAAGCTCCAGCAGTGTCCTGAAACAATCTAAGTGAGAAATGCCAAAATCTGATTTCATCCATGTCCATGTGTTGCTTTGAACTGTAATTCACAGAACTGGTCACTATATTGAACTAATTATCAGGCTTAATGCTTGCCAATTTTGATGGCTGGGCTCCCTTATAAAAAAAAAAAAACAGGTTTGAAGGGAAGCAGAATGATATATTAGAAGACATGCAGCCTTTATTGAAATCTGGAGAGGAAAAGCAATGAATATACAAAAAAATACCCCCTCTTGCCAAAAGCTAAACATAATTTAGTTCCCTAATTGGTTACTGTGACAGAGATTAGCAAAATAAATAGTTTGCATTAACCAATTCATATAAAAATAAAGTGGTTAATTCCTTCTCCCTCATAGGAAAAGTTTCTTGTAACAATTGAGTGGAAAAATGCCTATGCTATCTGAAAATCTAATGAAGCCATACATTGTTCATGAAAGTAAAAAAGCAATAACAATATCACAGCAGAGCCTAATACATTTAAATTAAAATACTAGTAACAGTGAGAAGAAACACTGATAAAGTATTTCTGCAGGCAGAAATATCGAAGCAAAGTGTATTCAGCTATCAGTAAAGTCTTAAAAGCTACTTTTTTGCCAGTTACTTACTGTGGTTGGAAATGATCACAAACACTGGTTTGCCAAAGAAGTGATTTCAGGAATCACACAGCTTAGGCTAGAATTAAAAAGCAATCTTTGGGAAATAGCTTATTACCAGTATTTAGTAGCTAATTTGTTAGTTAATGCCTTAACAAAGCTCTCCTCTGATTGCAGTGGAGGGGGAGCGACTTCAAGAGGATTATTTGCTATTAAGATTTGTACTCAATTATTGAGAATGCTGCTGTGCTCCTGCAATTACAATGGCAGAGCAGTCACCAGGAGAGCTGGATGGATTCAGCCTGTGCTGCAGCCAGCAATTCCCACATGCAGGGCACAAGCCTGGCCTCTGATTTTTAAGGACAGCTCACAGAGTACCCTCACAAATGTGAGTGTTTGGTAGTTATTAGAGAGGTGAAAACTCAATGTTCCTTGATACTAATCACACATTTTATTATCACTTACATCAATGTGGAGATTTTCCTCCCTATGCTCTTTAATTCCATTTTGAAGGATACTTGTGTAACGACAGGAGTCTCTAGATAACATTTTTCATCAAGATAATATAATACTAATTTGTTTTTCCTTTTGACAAAAAGGACAATAGGAAAGTATTTTCTGTCAAAATCTATGGATACCATATTTAATCACATTACTGGAGATTAACGTAACAGTAACTTACAAATATATCCCATGCACTGACAAGTTATAATTGACTCAAAGTTGCCATCACTTGCTACTATCTCTTATAATAGTTCCTATCCTGCTTATCAGGGCAAGGACTTCAATACCTCAGATTTAACTTCAGTCTCAGAAAACAACCAACAAACTTCTAGGTAACAGGACAGAGGGAAGACATCCAAACTCACCCATATTTATGAACTGCTTTTCCTTCCAATACTACCTCTTCAGACTCTTATGACCATGTTTCAATTGAAAATACTTTCCTATAGCCAAATCTGGGAATAAAAACATCTTTAACAACATAATTGGACCTGAGACATACTTTCTACGTAAAGGTTAGTTTGGGGAGCTGTATCCTGGCTGACAGAGAACCTCAGGAAGCCTCCAGCTGCAGAGTAAAGCAGAGAGGCCCATTAATCATATTTATCAAGATTGTCTACCCTGGCTTTCATGCAGTTAGGGGAAATGTGCTATTCTACTTCAGCAACAAGGAGCAAGGCTAAAACAAACTGACCTAGCTGCATGGGTCACTTCCAGAAATAGAAAGGATACCAGCAGCACAGCTGTACAGGCCAGAAGGCAAAATGCTGGGAAGGCTGGAGGAAAAGGGGTAAAAAACATCCACTCAAAACTTGTGAGGTGTGTAGCCAGTGGCAAGATTAATACTGGGCCAAATTTTGCTTTAACTGGTATTCAGTGTATTAAAGTCAGCAAGACAAGATTCAGTTATGATCTTGTATTTCATGAGCCTCCTAAAGCATTTTATTGCATTACAGGATTTCATATCTGCAAAAGCAAGAAGGGAGCAGATAACCTCCCACTGAGGCACAAGCATATTATTTATTCTGATACATGTGGATCCTTCTTTATTTGCTCTTCACTTTTACATTAAGAGTCTCTGCAAAGCCAAATGCAAGCACAGAATATAATGTACTGGCTGTTCTTCCATGGGAAAGTAGGGGTAGTATCCTGGCAAGTGTTTCTCTCTCTGTTTTGAGGGTTTGCTCTGTGTGAAAGAGCATTGAGGTGCCTCAGTCTACTGAGGACAGAAATCCACCCATGTGACACACTGTGCATCACTAACAGCCTTGAACTGGGAAAGATTCAAGCCTGGGATAGCCAGACCTGGCAGAGGGATCCAAGCATGTGCAGGGTGATGCCAAAATGTTCAAGCCAAACTCTAGACCTGCTGGCTTTGAAAAGCAAGAACACAATTTTCACATATTCAATCAACATAAAAAGAAAATTTGCAAAGCTTACGCTTTATTGGCTTCTATAAAATTAACAGGAAAGTAAAAGTGAGATAAGAGCCTGATTTAATAACACTGCTTCCATCTGCAGTATACACACCAGGCCTGCTTTGCCTACGTTTCTATAAAAATAATGAAAGTCATGTTACCACCCCTGTCTCCTGCTCCACCCCCAACACCCACTTCCAACCACCAAAAAGCATCACTAAAAAATGCCACAGGACTTTCAATTAAGGTGCATGCCACATTGGGATCACCTCAAAGACTATAAAGCTTACTGGATTTTTCTTAAAAACAGATAAGCTACAGAAATGCAGAATATTGGCAAAAACTGATGTTCAAGTAAAATTTAAAAGAGCTTATTACACAGCCCAGACACCGCAACGTGTCAGGATCCTCCTTTCCCTTCTCTGTGTCACACAGGCATTACAACACTGGGCAAGAATACACGGGGGACACTACCCACCTTACCCAGCCTATTCCTACCCCACGAAAACCCGGGCAAAGTCAAAAAACCAGCAACCCATAAAATCCTTCTCAGACTAACTCTCACTCCATCTCCTCCCACACGGGAATCCCAGCAAATTCAGCAGGACCTGAAGTCCAATGGAATGGATGCCGTTCAGATGTCACCCTTCCTTGGCGGTGGGATTAGGATGCAGCCGGTCCCGGGATGCGGGGGTGACCCCAAACCTCATCCCCGGCCGGCGCTGCCGCGGCCGCTGCTGCCCTCCAGTGCCGGAGCGCGGGCAGCGCCGCGGAGAGAAAGGGATGCGGCCGTCCTTCTTCGAGTGTTTTTAATCAGAAGAAAGGCTTCCCGCGCCCGAAATTAATTTCTTTTCCCTTTAACCGGCCAAAGGAATCTGTTGGTTGCTAGTGCGCTCCCAGGATCCCCCTTTAAGCAAGCTAAGAAAGCTGTTTGATCTAGTCTAAAAACTAGCCAAGCCTGGACCTTAAAATATCCCAAAGCTAGGTATGACTTCCAGGGTTTTCTTTTCTAAGGGTCACTTGTCCTGTGCTCAAAACACTGGGATCAATTCCTGTTTCCAGAGGGGTAATGAGAAGATAGTCCTTCAAAAAAATGGAAAGTATGATGTGTGTTAAGCCCTTGGAAGAACTGCTCTTGTGGCTCTCACAAGTGCCTCTCTAGCCATGCTTCCAAACATTATCCAAAGGGATAAATCACTTCAGCTCTCTGCCACAGATCTGGTTTCCTTTTCACACCTTCACCATAACTTCTGGGTTACAGATTCGGTTCTTGGACTGCTGATTCTTTTAACTTCTGGTTTTTAGCAGGTGTAGAGAAACTAGGTAATAGTAGCCTAAGTATTAAATCCATGTTGTTGCTGTCAATACTGAGAGCAGTGTGATCCTGCCTTCCACTGAAAAGCCATGTTTTGGTTTACTTCAGGCAAGAATTTCATCCCTGAAAAACAGTCCTGTACTCTCAGAAAATTGCTAAATTGCTTGCTGTTCCAGACTGATCACACACATTTACAGGACTAGCTGCTTCAGAGAGTCCAAGACCCTTGACAAGGAATTACTAAAAACAATACCATATTTTCTATGTAGATGCATCTGTCTGATCTTTGTAGAGGTTTCACACAAACCTATACACTACACACACGTATCTTTCTAGGGTTAGAGAATGACCCGCTTCAGCACAGACATACAGAAATTGCTTCACCCACCAATGAAATGTGGTCTGCCCCAGATACAGCCCAGCAACCCCTCAGCCCTTGGCAAGATTACTCTACAACTCTGCCAAACAGGAACTGAGACCTACTGAAAGAACTCAGAAAAACAAAATACAGTTGCCCATACTGGAATGTAGCTGTAAAATTAAAATTAAAAGCAACCAGTCAAAAATTCCACAGTTTTCTCTCTGATTCTTGTTTGCTTACTTGCTTTTAAACAGTCACAAGTATTAAGACCAGCCAAATTTTACAGAAGTAGGTACAACTGTTTAATCCCATTAGACACATAGGGGCCTCCCCCGACTTTAGTGTCATGCTATCAGGCTACAGTGATAGAAGGTTCTGGTCTCCATGTGGAGGGGGGGGTGGAAGTGCTGGAGGAAATGTCAGCTTAATGATTGGACTCAATGATCTGAGAGGTCTTGTCCAACCTAAAGGACTCTGATTCTTGTCCAACCTAAGGGATTCTATGATTCCAAGATTCAAAGTTATTCTATTAACTCTAATACCCTTAGTTTCCCCTAAAAAGTTTTGAAGATGTCACCTACTCACCCACAAAATACATTCCTACACCTTGAATGCTGCAGAAAACATTATTTGCAGAAACACTTCAGTGAACTGCTTTGAGAATGTTTGAAGCCTGGAGTAGAACACCCTTCCTGCAAGACTCTGCTTGCACACACATTCAGTTGGAAAGAATCTGCATTATCACATCACATGGGGTGCTTTTAGTTCACACGGCTTTCAAAGTGCTTTCCTGTTCACAGACCCCAGATGCAAGGCTGTAGTTTTCAAAGTACAGAAATGCTGTGCATATATGAAATTCTTCTCATCTGAAGACATCCACTGATGTCAGGACAATGCAGTAACTGTGTGCCCCACTGGCAAACTGCACAGGGATGGCAGCAAGGGTGGCTGCATTCTGCTTCTGGCCAGTCTGTATGGATACTGCACCTGGCCTGAGAAAGGGTGTTCAGCCAAAAAATCTGAGATAACTGAACATGCTTGACCAAAAAAACCCAAAATAAAATAAAACAAACAAACACAAAACAAACAAAACAAACAAACAAAACCCCCACAAAACAAACAAAAAAAAGAAGAAAAATAAGGGGGAAAAAAATCAAACAAAAACACTCCTTCCCCCCAGACTTCAAGGAATTTACTTTAGGTCTCTGTCTGCCCTGGCCAGTTTATTCCCCATTCAGGCATGTCACAAAACTTATTCCCCACAACTTGTGAATTAGAAAAAACAGGGTTATTTTATGGTCTGTAAGAGATATTTATAAGTGCTTTGTGAGATCTCCATTTTCATCTCCAAGTACTATTCCGGCTTTGCAGGGAGAAGATAATAAGCACAACCTACAGCAGGAAGGGCCAGTTATTCTTTTTATCCATTTATTGGAGTCACAAGCTATAATGTGCCTGAGCCCTTATCCCAGACAATAGACTTGTTCCCTGATCTTATCCCCCAAGAATTACCTTTACCCTCAAAATTAAAATCTCTTGAATACTGGTATCTAAAAGGATACAAGTGTACAAGTGATGCAAGCCCTGATACAACTCCAGATGGGCTTTCCAAGAGTAAGTGATGTTAAGGAGAAGGAGGAGCATGGACTTATTTTTCAGCTTTCCTTTCAATCATGTCACACAACTTCTGTACAATTTTCCACATAGATGGTTAATCCATTTTACAGTTCCCATCCCTTTCATGAGACTGCTGATGTTCTATATGGAAACCCTCAAGCCAAAGACATGCTGGTTCCTCAGTAAAAGACAAAACCCTTTGGCTCCTGCATGGCAAATTCCTGGTTAAATCTAATCTATCTAGAATCACAAAATAACATAAAGCCAGCTCAGTTTTCCAGAAGGTAACAAAAGACAGATACTGCACATATTTCACTAAGGAGGATGTTTACTTTTCCAAATATTGTATTAAGATAGTGTCCTGTTTGCCTATTTCTATCGACATCTGCTCTGTAATACACAGAGAATGACAGAAGATCAAAGTTTTAATTGTGCAAGTCAAAGAATGTATTAATAACATTCTTTCTGTCCTACAGCAACAGAGATAAAATTTTTTAAAAAAGCCCTTCTAACAGCTTGGAGAACAGGATATTTATATAAAGATGTCCTAACAAAAGAAAAGCATGCAAAACTACCTTGAGTGGATAAACAAACTGGGCTCCCTGTTTGCAGAGTGTTCCCTACCGAGCTTAGCCCTCAGAGACCCCCTCCTGCCCTCAGTCAACAGGGTCAACATATCTCAGCTGGGTTTTACATTTTCATACAAACTCCCCTCAGCATCCTTTGTTCACTGACCCTTTAAATTCAGGAATATGCAGCAGGTGTGCCTTTGAGGCCCATTTTGCTGCTGGTTGCTTCAGCTTCCCTCACCCAGGCAGTAAGTCATTTGAGAAGAGGGTTTTGTGTTGGTCTTTGTCCTTCTAGGTCCTTCATCTCCAAAGGTGCATATTCTCCATAGCCCTTTTGAGACACACCTTACAACAGGACAGCAGTTCTGTGGAACACACACAACAAACAGTACCTTCTCCTCAGGAAACATTGTTAGTTCTTGGCTTTCTGGAATTGGGAGGAGCCTGAATGTGTAGCTGTCTGTCACACTGCTGCTACTCAGTAATGGAACAGAGTATTCGAAACTAGCTGTCCTTCTCTTCCCCCAAGTTAATATACCATGGAGTGCTCTCTCCCTCCCAAGTCAGCACAGCTGCCTTTATCCACTTAGGCTCTGACTTGCATACACTGAAAGGAGAAAAAACCAAACACAGAAAACCCAAACCAACCCACAACTCCATTAACTTAAAGAACTGGGACTTCCAAAAGGGACAACTCAGCCATCTCACTGAAAGTAAGGCCAATGCTGTGCTGTACCAGAGTGGGGTCAGAGAGTTTCCTTTCAAAATCAGAGCTCTGAGATGAGTCCTGAAAAAACACTGACAAGTAAAGCATCATTGCTACCTCCACATGAATGGAGGCCACCACATCCAGAGTCTGAACTGTTTCAGAAAGTCTATGAGGCAACATAGAAGACAAGCTCACTCAGGGCAACCTGCACAGCAAAACTGACATTTGAGAGCAATTCTCAATCTTTCAAGGCATCTGTGTATTATAAAGAGCCAGACATCTTCCATCCCTTTTAAGAAAGGGTTTAATATTCATTTTAGCTCGCTTTGAATCTATTTCTAAACTAGAGCCCAGCCCATCCCAGTCCACATCCACTGGAAGTGACAAACTGAATTAAAAGCACACAGAACACCCGCTCAGGACTCACTCAGCTCTTCCAAACTCACGGCAGAAGGGACAAGACATTTCCTACAGCACTACTGGTGCCAAGATCCAACCTGCACTCAGACATGCCAAGGGTGCAGCAACTCATTGTACACAGGGAAACTGGACAAAGCCCTTCTTTTTCTTTTGTGTTGCCCCCTCATTCCTAATAACACCCTTCAAGACATCTGCTGGAGTCCTGTAACATGAACGGACATGGAAGAGCTCCAACAGGAACTCAGGGATTGCCTTCTTTTTCCCATGAACTGAACATTATGGAATTTTAACAGATGTTCTACTTGGTCATAGTTAATAAAATGAATTATGCAGGAATTAAAAATCTGGCTCCATTTGCTTATATAAGATCTCAGCAGCAGAACTACATGCCCATTAAGAAATTCTAGAGGATTTACAGCGGATTTGTAGTCTGGTCCTGCCTTGTTATAAGATGGCTGGAGATTTTTACAAATTAACTTGCCTCTGTTGTGGAAAACATGACTAAATTTACCTGTTCATTGACTGCTCTTAGCAAGGTAATCCACTTTCCACACCAATGCACACTGGTACACTACAACTACAGGAAAAGACAATTCTCACTTGGATTTGCTTTTGGAAATGACATCATGGGAATTCCACATCGTTTCACAGCCTCTTGATTTCTGCCATCTATTCAAAGTCTCATTCAGAAACCTAATAACCATACTCTCACTTTGTGCTTTACTACAAAAGCCTTCCTCTTGGAGCACAGATGTCTCTTTTGGGCTTCCACTGCCAACAGAATGAGGCACTGTACTTCACTTCCCTTTCCATTTTAGGATTAGTTCAGTGTAACTACATCAAAGGAAGATGTGAAGACCAAAATGTAACAGAGATGAGAGAAAAGTCACCAAAAAGGAGGTAGGTGAAAAGAGTCACAGCCAAAACTTTCAAGCGCTGAGGCTCACACAGTTATTTCCAAAAGGTTATATATTTAGCCATCTTCTTTCTCTGCCAATATTCATCTGCTCAGAAAGCATTCTGAGAAGACAAAGGGATAAGTGAAAGGCTGAGAATCAAAAATAAAGGATGAAACAACTACCTTGCACCAGAACAGCAGCAGCACAGCAGTTAAAGCAAATTCCATGAAGCTGCCCTGAAAAGATCTGCTATGCTATAGTAAAAAATATGAGGTTTCAACATCACACTCTATTTATAAACAGACTGATTCTCACTGAAATCCAATCAATTGGCAGGCAGATCTCTGCCCAGGCATTGAAATCTGCTTGATGTCATACACAAAATTTTATCCCAGTGCAACAGCTAAAATTAACCTTTCTTTAATTTTGGCTCAAGAACTTTGCCATGAAAGAATCATCATCTGAAAAGCAGCAATATTCCCAGCCTCTTTCAATTTTTTTTTTAAATGAAAAACCATGCATTGAAGCCCCTCTATCCAAAAAAATCTCACTCCACTGTAACTAAACAAAGGGGCTTGTGTAGGTAAAGAACCAAAGCATGTAAACAAACTAAGTATAACAGTCAGCTGGAATTAAGTATTAGCCTATACATGCTATGCAGCTACCTGGATGCACCCAAAAATGAGTTAATATAGATTTTTATGTGAAAATAAAGACACTCCCTAAAGGAAGAAATGAACTTAAAGAGAAGGAAAAATCCCAAGATTAAATGTCAGACTTACAACAGCTCCAGCTGAAGGTGCAATACACTGCCCTTACTCGACTGGACATTGCTTTACAAAACTTAGTGTCAGACAAATGCATCAGTCTTAACAGTGTTAAATTCAAATTTTTTTTTCCCTCTTTAACCATCAACTATGATTTGTTTCATTTTGAAGAGAAAGCACATTTCATTTGGTAATCATTTATTTCTCATTCTATTGGACAGATTCTCCCAAAAAGCAATACTTCAACTGAAATCAGTTCTGAAGGATCTTTTATGAATATACATAATGGAGAGGACCCCCATTAACTTTCCAACAAAGTGCTGCCATTTTGAGTAAACAAAGTTATCTCAGCAGGGTCACCCACTGTGCCATGAATATGGCCTGCAAATTAATTACCACCCTGACATATGTCAAAACAAATTTTAAGGAGAATAGTACCCAGTAGTAACTGTGTGTTTTATCTACCTATTAGTATGCAAAATCTGTATTCAATGAGATCGAAATGTATTCATTTATTCAGAACCCCTCAGAGAAATCAAAATGATTCGTATTTGCTGGCCTTTTTTTTCCTGTCTGCAAATGAAATCTGAGTGAATAACGTGTTTGGTGAGCCAGAAAATAAGTACAGGACAAAGCTGTGGTGGAGGTTACATTTCAGAAAAGCAGGTGTCATCTTTGCACAAATAACTAATTTTTAAACACTCAAAACTGCTAAAATAGACTGCAGTGCATTACCATTTGTCGGCACTTGAAGGAACACTAAGTTTTGTATTTCTTATTTTAGGTAATACCCATCTTTATTCCATACTTGTAACAAGAGCTGGCTAACATAGCTGTTCCTAAAAACAGTTTTCAGCATGAAGAAAGGCTTTTAAAAGCAGAGCTACTGAATCAAGGCTTAAAACAAGGCTCTACAACAGACTCATCAGATGTGAATCTGTGTTTGAAACAGCAGAGCACAGACCCAAAGCTCATTCACTCAGCTGAGTGATGTGAGGAGAGGACAAACCCCCACACACCACATCGAACAGGGCACAAAAAGCACCTTCCTGAACAACAGGTTCAGGCTCAGACAACGTGTCTGATCACATGTCTGGAAGAAATCCTTCCCTGGGAGGGTGGGCAGAGAAGCTGTGGCTGCCCCATCCCTGGAAGTGTCCAAGGCCACGTTGGATGGGGCTTGGAGCAACCTGGGCTGGTGGAAGGTGTCCCTGCCCCGGGCAGGGGGTGGGACTGGATGAGTTTCAAGGTCCCTTCCAACCCAAACCTTTGTGTGATTTTATGTTTTCACAGGAACCAAACCTCATCTCTTATTTGAGCTACACATACATGATGCAACTCCTGCTTTGCCAAAAGACAACTTCCTGGGGTCTCATTCTGAAACTATTTTAGACTGCGAATTTATCAATAGGTTTTTCTACCTCTTTTATAATCTGCCTTCAGTCCACACAGCATATCAAACACTTCCATGACACTGATCCTGGAATTCATATGAAATTTGTGAGAAGATTTTAGTTTAGGAACTATTTTCTGCCAGGCAGGCAAAAATATTTTTAGTCCCACTTTTTTTTCCCCCAACAGTGAAGTACTTCTGATTTAGAGTTAAGTAATGCCATATCAAATCTACAGACTGGGTGACTAAATACATTTCTTTCACACATTGAAGAAAAAAAAAAAAAAGAGAGCACAATCCTCCCTATATACAGATGACAGATAATCTCCTAGCATCTGCTGACGAATATATTTAAAGAAAGCCTAAATCTGTCTCTGCTAAACTTGGCCTGATGCCACCAGTTCACCATTGTTGGCATATATAGTTCACATGATGCAATCGCAAGACTTGAGAAAGTTTCCAGTATTTTAGTTTAGGGTTTTCTCATGTTAACATAAACCTTTCCCTCCTTTTTCGATTTAACAGCAGAACTGAGAGACAGGACACATGTATCACAGGTTTTCTTAGTGCACATTATCAGTATTCTGTTTAAATTACAGACTAGGAACATCTCCAGAATGGAATACACTGGGATTTAAAGCTTATGGCTCAAGCAATTGATCTCAATTGTACAACTATCCCCTTGTTAGAAAACTCAGGCAAAAGGATCAATTTGGAAAAAAAAAAAAAAAAAGAGAGAGAAAAAGACAAGTGTTTTACCTCTCTTAATACTGTGCTTTTATAGCCTCGATAAAGTCCTTGAACACCCTGTAAACCAACAAAAGAAAGCATCATCCACAGGGAATTAGCTTGCCAAAGAGCACAATTTGTCTGTGATTATGAGGCAGTCATTTACAGCCTCACCCACTGTCACACCTGAGCTTCAAATTCACTATATTGATTGCAACACTGTATATTGTGCTCCAATATTTGCAGTACCAGAGGGTTTTATTTTCACGTTCTTAGCTGTGATTCAGGCTTTTATCGAGACAAATATTTTATATTTTTAACCAGTTGCTTAATACTCAAAACAATTAAAACTTCTAAGTGTATATAATGTTTTTTATTATTATAGGGTAGTTTATTCAAGTGTTTGGAAAGGCTTATGGCTCTCTGGCCAGCAACACAGAAGGAGAAAAACATATGGTTTTGAAAGCACCAGCTTTTAGAGTAGAATGATGAAGCCACAGAAGGAAGTTCCAGTACCCTCTTGTGCAGGGTTATCACAATAGTTTTCATTTGAAAGCAAATAACAATCAAGTGGGTCATTTAAAGATCATATTTATGTCTTCCTTTTCCTGGCTTTTGCACTCAGAGATGTGTATAATATTTCTCCCCTCAGTGTTTGCAGAAGCCACGTTCTCTTATGGAACAGAAGCTGAAAAACGCCCCTTGTGAGACTCCACAAAAACAGAGGTGAACAGGTTTGTACAGGAGGGCACAGCATAACCCCTGAAAAGATAACAGAAGCCCTTATTTTTCAAGAGGCACCCATGCTGGATGAGCACCCATTCCAGAGTTCCTCCTGGGTCCCACAGAGCCTCTCTGAAACTGGACCCTCCTCCAAAGCCTGCTTCAAAAACTGGGAGTTATTCAGCAAACTCTACAGACCCGATGTTCTGCTGTCCCACACAAGGACTGCTGGCATCAAATACAAGCAGAGCTGTGGAACCTGGAGCTCTAAATCTCCTTTTTGCTTTTTATTTTCCTTTTCTTTTTCTCCTATTTAAATGTAGGAACCCCCCATAAAAACAATTGTTTGGAGTATGCCTGTAAGAGCACACACAAGGGCGAAGTGGGGGTTTGGTTTCCTTAATTATAACATTTAATAATAAGAATAGATGGGAGAGCACAGAACTGGGACAAAGTTGTAGGAATGCTTCTGGATATGGATGGATGGATGGCACTGAGTGGGAAGAATGAAGCAACTCCTTAGAAGTTTTGCTCTGAACTCACCTCATGGTACAAGGTGTGGGAGAGAATCCGGAGGGTGCTGGAGGAAGGAGAAACCTGAGCCCTTTGCTTGACAACCTCAGACGGGACCCGTATGAGACACGCAACCTGCAGAAGAACCAGACGGTCAGAGAGCAATCCCCTTTGCTGCCTTTCTCTTCATACAGAAACCTGGCAAACAGGGAAACCAGTTTTGTAATTATGTGAGTTGAACATAAAAACTGTTTCTAAGCAGCGTGTGTATTTGCTCTGAGCACCCTGTGCTTTCTGATCTCAAAATTACACGAACAGGAACACGGAAGGACCTTTGGAATTTTAAACTTCCAAACTAGAAGTAGATTTGGGTGAGGAAAATCACCGGTTTCTGAAGCCATGCTGTCTTTTAGCAGTTACTGGAATTCACACACACTTTCACACTAGAGATTCAGGACCTGAAAAGCAAACTTCTTTCCTTGGTAGTTCCTTCGTGCCCTCTAGTGACTGACAGCGAGAGATGCTGGTCAGCTTTAGGTGCACACAATATATTCAAGCTTTACCTTAAAAACACACCGGATTTCATTCAAGGTGAAGCACCGGATTGATCTTTTCCTGCACAATGAATTTTCAAGGCAAGAAAGGCCCCTGCAGCTGGATGTAATAACATGGCACATACCATAAAGCTCCAGCTTTTCCAAAAAAGCCACACTTGGATTTAAAACATTCACCTACCACTTCAGCTTCAGGCAGGGGTTAAGCTTGTGTGCACACAATTTGGAGGAATGAGGATCCTGAAGTGTGGGAGTTACAAGCCTCTTATCTCTCTAGAAAACGCCTGTTTAACAGCACTTAAACTTTTAAGCAGAGTTTGTCTTTGGTTGGTTCCAGGGATACTTAAAACCTTGATGGGACTGGTGGCAAAACACCAGAGACACGACAGGCCAGATTTTTAGTTTTTCTTGATCCCCTCCTGTGCTGGGGCTCAGGAACACACTGTGATTTCCTAGACATAAAGGTGATCACAGAGTACTCCAGGTGCAGAGCAGCCCAGGTGAAAGCTGTCCATCTGAAGGGGCAAATCGAGCAGCTGAGAAACCCATGTGTGCCAGAGAAAGGACAGGAATTTACTGGAGAGTGCACAGAGACAATAAAACTTGAGTGGTCATTTGTGGGTAACACAGTACGAGTTTTAAGTTTCATTTTCACAAAGACATGAAGAAAAAGTCTGTTATCCTGTTACATTCCTACAAGTTTACCAGACAACAATATCCAAAAGTCATTACAAACAGCTCTAACTCCATATGCTCTTCAATTCTCAGGGTCAAAAATAACAAGTGACCCCAATCTGTCAAGAAAATAAGAACTGTCAAGATTTTTGATAGTTCAGCATAAATATTTATAGAACTTCATGCTTCATAACACCCCATGTCCTTATATTAGCTTTTTATTCCTTAAAAATACGGAGGCAGGAGGAAAGCTTTAAAAAGGCTGGGATGAAAACAATCCAGTCAATCAAGAGCAGACAAAGAGCGCAGCGTGGCTTCCTGACATCTGGGGTGCTGCAGTTTTGGCAGCAGAAGGGTGGCTACAAAGTAATGTCTCCATTTCCCCCGGACTACTTGGGGTGCATTTCATTTCAAATTAACTTTGATGTCTCTCCCATTTGAATTTGCGCTTACAAGGGAGCCTGTGGCTGCACAAGAACAAAAACAGTGATTACATTGTGCTGTTCTGAAAGGAAATAAAGGCCCCGTGTCACCCGGGCAGTGCTGGGAGATTGGCTCCATAGGGCACTTCTGGTTCTCCAAAAGCCACAAGCTGGGACTGCCAAGATCATACTGAATGGTGACATTTTCGCTGTGCACCTGAACTTCCAACGCGTCACCTTGTTTGCTCCTACACACGTACCTTCCTTTGTACCAACAGCAATCCCAGCAGCCTTTTGATGTGGGGAACAGGTCCCTAAGGGGAAGTATGCAAGTTCACAGGTATCTTATTAAAAAAGTAACAACCTGGGCAGATTGGGTGCAGAAAAACCTCAGTTCTCTCTCGCTCAGATCTCGCTCACTCCAGTGCCTTCCCCGGTAATGCTGCCAAAGGTAAAGGCACACAATGTGTGTTTCCACAGTTTGCTTTCTTGGATAAATATGTTCAAAGAACTCTGGTGTGATAACTCTGCACTGAGAGAATTCATACTTCGCTTTCCAGACAGGTGGAAGCTGGAAGCAAATTGCACAGATGAGGGTGAAAGGCGTCACTGCAGCCACTCCACAGTAAGTGCTGTTACCTGCATCAACTATGGGATTAATAGACACGAACACACACAATAACATGACCTCCCATGGTGGGAGCCCATTCAGCTCCTCAATCATTGAGATCCCAGGAAGTAATTGCTTTTTAATCTCTTGGCTGTTCACATAAATGCAGCCTGTTGCTTGCCACAGAGGAACACAATACAGCCTGCCAAGCTCCGACCGTTCCTGGTGCACCCAGCCGGATTTGGGGATGACCCTGTGACAAATTAGCTCTCTGGAGAAGAAGTGCAGAGCCAGCCATGGAGAGGGGCCAGCAGTGAGCCCTTGGCTACCTCAGCTGACTTACAGCATCAGACAACAGCACCCTGCTGGTAGGGGCCACCCTCATTTTCCCAAGCCAGGTCCGGAGCCAGGAGTTATTCCCAACTTTTGATGGGAGCAAAAAGACAGACTCAAGATCCTACAGACCAAGTTTAGGGGCAAAATGGGTGCTGCCCTATAAGCTCCTTCCCTATTTACTAGGTCAGGTAACAGAGTTTTCCAGCTTTCAGACTCCATTCTCCCATGTCAATGCATGTGCATACATATCATAGGGGCAGGAAGATGAAAACACTGAAAAATTAAAGACTCAAGAATTTTTAAATTTAAGCTTTAAAAAAACCTGATTTAACAGCTACAAGCAAAGCTGTTATTAGTTTACAGAGCAGGTATGCAGAAAGGACAATATTAGCACCTATTATCCTCTTCTGGCCTTTTAAGATTATAACCACTTCTGAGTAAGAAGATACTGCATTTCAAAATTCATCTCTTAAATCATCACCAGGTCAAAGGGTGAATCCAGCATTTAGACAAAAAACCTAAGCACATCTTTAGTTTAATGACTTGCATTAGCCAGTTAGGGACAAAATCTAAAACCAGGACTATTTCATTAACAGTTACCTAAGTATTGCTAAGACAGTATATATTCTAATTCAATTAAGGTAATTTTTTTACCTCTGTCAGTTCGGGGAAAGGCGTTTTAACTTTTGGATACTCCTTGCATGCTTCAATGCTGCCATCTCCTGGCTGGATTCATGCTGGAAACAAGACTTTCCTGGCTGTCCTGATGTCTTGACTTATGCTAAGGAATGACCAGGGCAAATAAAAGCCTCAAAAGTGCCGTGGAGTTTTATATATACTGATTCAAACAGTTTGTTTCAGCAGATATGAAACCTGTCCTCACATGGCCACAACTAACAGAAAATAAGATCTGCTGCAAACAGCACCAGGAACCTTCCCAAAGCCTTTTCCGCGGCCTCACCCAAGTTTATTGGAAACACCTGATCTTGCAGCTGCAACTTCTGCATGGGGGCAAATCCTACCCAAAGCTAAAGCTGCTGTTCAGGATCAGGCAGACTCATCTAACTCATCAGCACGAGGATACAGAGCATTTTCCTGAAGACAGTAACAGAAGATACATAACAAAAATGAACAGAGAGGGGATAGCCCTGATCACAAAGAGGGTTGGTGCAAGTAGATGATCCAGGCCTCGATGATTCAATAGCCAGGGAACTGCAAAAGCTGCAAGATAAACACAACTCACTGCTCATTCAGGAAAAATAGCAGCAAACACAGCCTTCCATGGAAATGGTTGGAGAAAACCCCCAAACAAAAAGAGATTTTTAGTCTACTTTTTGTTAATGTGACAAAAAAATCTGAAGTAGCTGGTTGGACTAGAAAGAACCCGCTGCACAGCTAGTGCAAATTCAGAAATAACCACTGAACTGCAAACCCCCAGACACCACTTCTGGCTCACTAGCAGGTCCCTGCTTCTCTACCCAACATTCTCTGTCCCTTAGCAAAGCCAAACATCGACAATGCCAGTATTTTTAAAAAAGAACACAACACCTCCTGGTCCTCAGCTCTGCATTATCATCCAAACATTAACATATCTCATTTAGATTAACCGCCCTTTGCTCCAAGTCTTTGTGCTCCAAGCAAACAATTTTCCCCATGACTGGATTTGTAGGGTTTGGTGGAGAATCAAAGATTACACATGTGCTTGTTTTTAGGCACCTATACTTCAGATTGACCACTAACCTCGCAGGAACAGTCTGTGCATGAGGTCTATCCAGCAGCATTTGGAAGAAGAGAGAGCAGGTGTTATAGTTGCTATTAGGGGCTTGTGCTGGGTATTTAAATTGGGTTGATGCGTGGCAGGTTTTCTCAGAAAAAGGGATACAGCTGGTACAACACCATTAGCAGCTTTGTAGCTCTAAGGAGAGCAGCTTGAGAAAGCATTTATTTCCTCCTGCAGCCTGGCTGCACCTTGCACAGCTCGCTTTTAACAACTCCCACAAACATACTGCCTTCTCTTTAATAAGAGGCTGATATTACCCTGCTCTTAAGACAGGCTGCTGAAGCCCATTGTGTTCATGTGCTCCTGACCAACAGGCTGATCTGTTCTCTGCACTAACCTGGGCTTGGGTGGGGATCAAATTTTTTCCACTTAGTAATTAGCCAGTTATTCTGCTACATGGCAGGAGAAGAGAAGTCTGAGGACAAAGAACTGTTACGGCATTTGTTAGAGGCTGGTGATTTAGGAACCTCCACTCAGTGACTCCAAGGAAATCTCTGGCTTGCATGACTAAGCCTGCTTGAAAATTTGGTACAGAAACATGCAATTAGCTCCAGAAAACTTTTCTTTGTTGCAGTTTTAAACCCTCTAGAACCCTTTCTAAAGGATTTTCATATTTAAACTTCTCAAGCAGGAGATTAGTTTTAATGACTTTATATGTCTGAGTAGGCTGGGAAGCTTTAGTTGATGTACACCATATAAATATAATTTAATACTTAACACAGAACTAAAGGAACATACCTGGGGACAGTTACCCTTAAATGTCATTTGCATAAATTTATCCTTAATAAAATAAGAATCTAATTTATGACACTATAAAGCTTTGTATGCAGAGAGCAGAGACTTTAAACTAAACTTCATACCTGTGGCAAGAGAATCACTAACCCATTAGGGAGAAAAAGCTACTGCACAAGAATCACAACAAAGACTATGACTTACCAAAGGGCATATGTTTAGGCTGCAGTCAATCTGCAAACAAAATCCTAAACTCTCACCCCATTCCTGAAGGTCAGAAGCATTGCCTGCTGCAACAGAATGTAAAATGAGCAAGAAAGGTGGAGTAACTCTAAAACCCCATTCCAAGAAAGGCAGTAATAATGTTGGTTTTGTGGGGTTTTTAAGTGCACTCTGCCTTAGCCCTGAGCACACTCCTGCAGGCAAAATCTGCCTTGGGGCTCAAGTTTGGTTTGTTGCTGGTTTCCTGTTTGGTTGGGTTAATGTCATAATCTGAACATCTCAATTTCTATGTCAGATGCTCCTTTCTAAGAAGTTACTATTTTTAATCTGAAATATCAAAAATATCCTCTTCCCTTTCCCATATATCTGCATTATTAAAATAATAGGTGAGTGTAAAAGTAAGAGATCTTAAATTGCATTGATTTCCTTTGGATCCTGAGAAAGAAGGGGAAATTTCCCTCTTGGTTCAAGCCAAAGGCTCTGAACAAACCTTGAATTCAGCACTGCCACTTTCCATGCCCCTCCACACCCTGTAAATTTATCTTTGGTTCTTCAGATCTCTCCAACAGAAGAGAAAAATGAACGCAATATTATGGAATTAGCAAAGTATGCTCCAAATATCTGCTTCTAAACTGTGGCCACAGCTCTTGGATTGGAAATGTTTTGCTAGCAGGGAACATGAGATTATCTGTAGATGGAAGAGGAACTGCCTCCCCCTTTCCACCACCAGGAAAATGATCAGAAAAGCAGAAACAGGAAACACCCATTTGTCACTTGGTTTCGTATTTTCTTTGAACAGAGCACCTGAACTGCTGCAATCACAGACCCATAACGCTTCAAACGCCAACAGACCTTCATCTAAATAACTGCTGCCCTTTTTACCTAGACAGAACAAAAACCACAAGTTTCTCTGGGCAATAATTTGCTGTGGGTCACAACTCGAGTTGTGAACAAGTCCTTCCACACGTACTTGTCAGCAGGCTGTGCTACCTACTAGAGCACAACTGAGGAGGGGAATTGGAGCATTAACACCTATTTTAATGAGGAAATTGTCTCCAGGGATGACAGAAACTGCCCACTGTCCTTTACCAGTTTCTGCTTTAAATGCCAGCTGCAAGGAAAAAGTGTGCATGTTCAGCATTAAACCCCAGAATATGCTCATTTTATTTCCCCCTCCCACTCTCATGCACAGCACAGTTAAGTCCAGTCCTGTGTAAAGCTGCTGGGGTCATGCACAGGTGACTCCACTCCTAATTTAAACCCCATGGAGAGAACAAGTTTTGACTAATGGGCTCTGGATGGGAAAGTTTAGACAATGCCAAGCTCTTTGTCCCATCTTTGCCTCTGACTGACACAATAAGGCCTTCATTAATTTAACTGCAGCTCCCCTGTAGGCTGGCAGGAAGCGTTTCTTCAAAGAGCAATCTCACCCAGCAAGATCCCTCAGATCTCAGCACCATCCAGAGCTTAAAAACACACAGTTTCAGAGAGGAGACCACTCACAGGGACCAAATGTCACAACCATTTAGAAAAACTGGAGTTTCTGCACAAATGTTTTCAACTTCCTCCAAGTTCCCACCTTAGACAACTTTACCTGGAATCTGCAGAGCTGTTTTGCAGAGTGTTATTTCATCCTGCCATTGTCAAACCTAAGCCAGTTCCATTTTATTACCTTTCAGAGCTCTCTTTTTCCTGCTTCAGAGCATCATTCAGAGCACCACCACACACTTCTTCCTTCTGCTGGCTCCTCATCCATCCCTTCAGGAGCCCTCTCAGGGCTACTGGGATTCTGCCCCTCTCTCAGATTTCCTTCTCCACACATGGCTCTTCAATGCCCTACAAATCTTGCTGTGGGTTCCTTGCCTGCCTCTCCTTTAGCCACATCAGATACACCCTTGCCCTCAAACAGTGGAAATTTGTGCAGAGTTCTCAAAGCAAGGAGAAACTCTTATTCCAGCTACATCAGTCAATGGGCAAAGAACAGGGACAGTTTGGGAAGCTGACATGGGTGACACTAAACTCTTTACACATGTACTTCTTAATGAAGATGTTTTGAAAGTTTGTGTGCTTTGCATAACTCAGTTGCTTCTTTCTAAGTGTAATCAATGTAGTCTTGTTTCCTTTTTAAAACTAAACCTAAAGCTTACCAAAAGTGGTCTGCTGTTATGCTCCTTTCTTGTACTCCAGCACAAGCTAAGTGTCCCAAGGATTCTGAAGTTCCTTAGTAGTCACAAGCAGTTGGTTTAAACTCAAGTGGCAAAAATCAGCTGAATAATTAAAAAAAAATCTTCTTTAACCTGGTTGATGCTTGAATCATAAATTACTACCACATTTAAACACAGAAAGCCTTAAAACCAAAGAAAAGTAGCCCCTTAATTCAATGTACAGAATCATCTGCACAATCCAATCCATTCCAGCAACTCTTTCACCATGAGAGTCTGTTAAACCTATCTTAAAAGGCTTGAGAAACTAATCAAATCCACCAGCCAAACTGTTCTTTCAGCAGAAGTAGCATGGTGCATCCCATCCAGAAAAACAGTTTCCAAGGAGCCAAGTGGGGTCAGGCTGTGCTACAGGAGGACAGACATTAATGAGATTCCAGGCAAGAGAACACAGACAGTATTTTCTGAAAACACATTAAGTCTCTTGTTGAAAGATGACTAGTGTTTTACAATTTGCTCAGCCTCTTGGGGTTACACTGGCCCAGAACATGGAAATTTCAACTACATTGTGTTTTATCAAGTATTTTCCTCTAACTGATCCCTTACTCTTTCCTTCAGACTTTTCCCTTAAAGCATTATGGGCTTGTCCACGTATGGAGCTATTCAGGGCTATTCCTGACAAACCCTGTATAGAACATTAGTTTCAGGTAAGTTTATTCCAAAGTATCTCAGACCTTTCCAAAGCTGACTCCAGCAGGATAAGTCAAGAAATCTATCAGGAAATACTTTCAAATTATTTATTTCTCACTTATACTCCTTAACCCAAATTAGCTTTCCTCTACAGACACTTTGAGCTACGAACATTTCTAAATCGACTGACTATCAAGTCTAGGATTAAAAGAAAAGACATGACAACCATCAAGCTTTACAGCAAAGCAGTGTGTCCTTTGAGCCCTGAACTGAGTAGGTATCACAGAGCAGTGTTGGAAGAGCAGCTGCTGAACAAGAGGCAAGACATGTAGTTTGCATGGAGCCTACAAAAGAGGATGAGCGTGGGTGGCTGGTTAGGTGTCTGACAGTCCTTGATTTGCTGTTTCAGCCTTTAACTGTGTGATGAATTTGTTGGCAGCATTTGTGGACTCACTCCCGAATTCATCTTTATTTACAACCAATTTCCAGCTCTGATTTGAGTTTCCATCCACTCCTGCTCTGCTCCTTCCCCACCAGCTCTTAAGGGCAGCAGTCTCACCTTCCCAACCATCTCCAGCCACTGCTTCTGCATAAGGGTTTGGCAAAAATCCTACAGCATCTGTATTGCAGACCTGACCTCACATAGATTAAGTGGTGAACATTTCAAACCCCACCACATTTAATTTGAAGGACCACCTACATTGCTCACTCCCCACCACTGCTCATCTTGCCAGGGTCAGCACGCTCCCCTTCCCAAAGCCTGGATACAGCCACATATGCACAGCACAAAGGGCACAGTCACAGCTACAATTACAGATACTAATCAATAAAAAATAATTTAAAAAATGTTAAGTACTGTGGAAGAGATGCCATCAAACTTTGGCAGCTGTACTACTTTGAACACCATGATCTGCCAGCCCATCCTACACAGGTTGAGAGGAGATAGGATGAAAAGCAGGAAATGCAGGCTTTTGCTTTTAAACAGTTTTGTTCATTTATTAGTTCAGTTCTTGGAAAAGACATAGTTAAAAATTCAAAGCCATTAGCCCAAAGTCGATACACTGTAAGTATTAAGTCACTTCTTTGTTGAATTAAAAGCAGCTTTGCCTAGAGTGCCCAACTTGCCTGCTGAACTGAAAAGCCACATCTCCCAACACACAAGTTTTGGAGTTTCAAATACCTAAAAACACCATGTGTGCTGTGAGCAGCCGTTTCATCTCTGTTGGACTGGGCTCTTGCAAGCTGATCTTCTAGAGCTTACCATGCTGTAAAGCCCTGACCAATTATCCTACTGGAGATTCTCTCATTCCATTACTCTGTGGATTTGTTTGACTTCTGCCTCTTCCTCAGAATAGGCATTAATAGCAACTTTCTTCTCTGACCCAGCCAGTTACACCCATGGAATTCATATCAATAAACTTTTGGAAATTCCTGTTCTTCTATTAAAGTGAAACTATTTAACTGTTTCAAATAACACTACCAGGGCAGAGGGAAGAAGGACCTAATTCGTGGACACAGTCCACACAATGTTGTCTACCACATTTAAAATGCCTCCTTTTATCCAGGGGAAAAAAACCCAAAACACACAAGCATAAAAAAAAGTAAAACATAGACTTTCCTCCTTTATTTGACTTAAAGCACACTCAAAATGTCACTACAGCATTTGAGCTTGCTTCTTGTAAGAAACAAGACTAGTAGAGAAAGCTGAGTTCCCCAGGAAGATGATTCCTGCATTACAAAGTTTTCCTATTTGACACATCCCAACAGCAGATAAAAAAAAAATCCAAAGTTATTAATACTGAGGGTCAGATGCTAATCACAGGTGAACCACACACTTTGCTCTTATCATGGAAGTTCCTCAAATGGCAACACACTGGAATACACAAGTAAGCTTGGAATTTCACCTTGAAACACCTGTCCTCACCTTGCCCTGTGGAGCCACCAGATTCCCTCTCTCCATCACTGGGGAGAACATCAGGACATTTCAAATCTCCAACAAAGTAATCCTAAAGAACTCTGGACACTCACACAAGGACAAAAGCAGCTCAGAAACTTCAGCTGGTAATCTACTTCCAGAGCATGGTCATTACAACTACCTGCCAAAAGAACAGGACGAGTCCCTCCCATTCTCCTCAGTCCTCCTACACACTTCCTCTCTGAAAGTCAAGGTAGCTTGCTGTCTTACACAGTAGGGGCAAAAAAGAAAGACCACGTCATCAAAAAGAGCCAGTTGAGAACAAAAGGTCACAAAGATAAGAGTGAACACAATATTCACAAGCAACAGCCCAAAACTTTCACTATGTATCTTGCAAAGCCCTGATGGTAACCATAACAATATCTAAATATTAGATGGAAAAGGCTGTTGTCAGCTCCCTTCTCTGGAATGAGCGCCAAACAACTTTATTCTCACCTCCATGGAAAAGCCAGTGGGATGTAAAATTATCTCTGCTGAGTCCAAATTAGCTGTGCTGAATCCAACCACTTTGGCACTCCTAAAGGAAACCTCATCAGTCAAACTGGGACAATCTTAAACTGATCCCCAGTTTGCAGGAGGTTGGTGGGAGAAGCTCAGAGGGGGACTTCAATTCATCAAAGTTTCTTGTAATTAATACATACACTGTCATATTAAACTGACATGAAAAGCTCTGTACAAATCTATCTGGAGCTGCACAATTTACTCTGGGTCTGCAAGACACAGCTGGTTACTACTTAAAATGGGCACTCAGAGGTTAAAAATACTGTTCCTTCTCAGAGTTACTTATACTGCCTTAGAATATTAAAAGTAAAATTTTAGAACATCTGGTTTTCCTTTCCACTCCCTATGATATCATGTTTTCCAAGCACATTTGGCAGCTCAGTGTAAAGATACAGGCAGACTAAACATACAGGGCAAAGTCAAGTCAAGATGAAAAATTCCAATGTCCTGGATGCAGTAAGTGTGTTTCCTACCTCCAAATTTCAGTTACACAAGTGGTATAGTAAGGGGTTTTTCCTCCCTTGGTAACTCATGTATTCTTCAACCTTCTTTTTCCTTGATGAGATGAGATACCATGTCTCTGCCCTCTAGAATTTTGGCTGTGTCTTTGTAAGTAATTTTTCATGTATTATGGGATATTCAGAGTCTCTATACGGCGAGATTCACTTATAGGAAAAAAATTATGTTTAACAGGGTCAGACCTTGTATGTACTTTTCTTTATCTCACTCTGGGAGATAAGATTAACTTTCTATATTTCTCCTACCTGAAAAGGAAAAATAAAAAAACAACCAAACAAAAGACTCCTAGAGCCCCTGCCTCCTTTCTGTTTGGTTTTGTGCCTCCCAGTCTGGAACTGACAATATGGACAAAACCAGCCTCAGGGGACTTGGTTTCCCATGAATTTCCATAGACTGCAAACAATACAGAAGCATGGCTGTTATAATAACTAAGAGTTCCCACTTGACTGATTTCTCACACACATTTTATCATATCTTGGTGCAACCTTTGGATCTCTTCCTCTTTACCTATTTCATTATTTGGAGCGGGTAACATTGAAAACATAGATTAGTGAGCACAAACACATTTAAGCTTTGCACATACCCACTTTTTTGATGCAAAAGAAAGTATCTGACTCATTTATGCTCACCAGTGAAGGAACAGGAAACCTAGAAATCCAACATCACTTTCCTGTTTTAAATCTTAATTTCTCTGTTTTGTTAAAAAACAGTGTGGAAATGCAAAGACATGCCGAAGAATCCTAACATGACAGAGCCTTTGGTTCATTATTTCACATTTAAAAGCAGTTTATATCATAATAATTATTAAAGTATACAATGCAAGAAAAGCACGTTATCAAAAAGAACTACTGACAAAATCATAGTCCCAATGGTTATGCCCTGATTAAAACTTAATGACTAATCAATAAAACTATAATTAAACTTTCACCCTGATGCAATTTGGACTAGTTTATATATTTCAATTGATCAACTAAGACTTTATATTAAAAAAAAAGTGTGAGAAGGTCTTGCTTTGTGCTATTTTATTCCAGGTTTGCTGTAGCAGATCCCTAAATCCCCATCTCAGGCAGTTTAAAGCTTAGTTCTCCCCTCACACCCATCACTCCAAAAGAAAAGCTAGCAAAAATCAGGAAAATGAGCTGACAAATGGCTGTTACAATATTGTAGTTTCCACACCACTGAGTCATATTGCCATTTCAGTAACTACCAACACACATTTCTATGGCCTTAGAGTAGCAAGAGCCAAGCAGGTGAGACAGCCCTGAGCAACTCATTTAACTGTGCTGCACCACCTCTGTCAGCCCCAAAATGAAAGCAGTGAGTGCCTGAGTTGTAAAGGGTCACACACTACAGACCACATGAGAAAAAAAAATGGACAACAGGTTCTGCTGGAAGGAATAATTTGTAGCCAACTGGTCTTTGGCTGCTGTGAACTACATTACCCATTTCCAGCTTCCTCACCGAAGCCTCACAGGCAGAAGGAGTACACTGTAAATAACCTACTCACAAAGAAGAGTGGGGGGTTTATTCCACTGTATTTTATTCCAAAGCACTGGCACCTCTTCATAAGCCAAAGTGTCATTTTGCTCGATTCTGCAACAGCATTTGAGAAGCTTAAAAACACCTCATGGATCTGCCATTCCATGAGATAGCAGGAAACAAGGAATTTCAGGGCTATGCATTACCATGGTGGTGATGAACCTCTTGCTGATTTCTAGCAGTCTTTGGAGAATTTTCATGGAAATAAGTTCTATGCATTGCCTTAAGTTAGAAATCCTAACCTGATCGCACAGGCTCTAATCAAGATCAGAAAGAATCCACCTGAGGCAGCAACACAAACATATCCCATCCAGCCCCAAATCTACCACTACCAGAGTGGTTACAGGTGCTGCACTCACCTACCTTCACTTGCTTGGTATGTTAAATTAACTTGCCTGGCTAAATCCCATTGAATCTAATCAGTATCATTTCCACAGAAGAATAAAAAGTACTTGGGAATAAAAACTGAACCCACAGAGAGCTGGACTGTTTCCCACGGGAAGTAGCCAGGCTGTGCTGCTGTAATAGTGGCACAGCTGGTGTTAGGCGGCATCTCCACACTCCTGGTAGCCTGGGACCAACCTACACCTAAAGCTAATTCAACATGGGAAAGAAAAGAAATCAGCCAATAAAAGCAGAATATGCAACCACAGACACAACAGATTGGTCTGCCCCACACCACGGGCCAAGTTAAAGCCACAGAAGAGCCAGAAAAGCCAGTTTCATACAGCCCACTCCTCAACCCCAAACTTGTGCAGACACATCAATTCACACCCCATTTTACCAGTGCAGTGCCAGGAAACACCCCGGGTGACAGAAACTGGGGAGAAGAGGTGGCCAACGCTGGCAGGAACAGCAGGGGCTGTTTGCAGCTCAACACCCACCCCAAGCGCTGCCAGGACACTGTGCCAACAGAGAAAAACGAGGCAAAGGGGGATTTTGGGAGCCCGGGATATGTTTGATTCAGCTAAGCCAAAGCAATCTTGCTCTTTCTGTTTGCAAATAAGCTCAGAAATACTTTTTAAAAAACACAACATTCAAGCTTCTGGGACGAAGTGTGTGGATAAAGTGCCTTCGGTATTTACCAGGGGAGAAGGAATGGTCACAGTTTGATCACACTGAGAAGGGTTCTCTTTCAACACCTGCCACAGTCTATTTGCACAGGAAGTTCCTATTAGAGTGTCACCTACCAGCTCCTGCCAGAGCCAAACTTTGAACTCCATGGATCTACAGGTTTTCCAGTCATCCTGGCATTGTATTTTGGCAATGACATTAATGTTATGATCTCCAGTGTTCAAATATAGCCTTGGCATTTCCTTAGTACTGAAAACCTTTCCTTCTCTCAAAATAAAATAAAATTATAAAAACATAATCTAAGAAGCGCTCAATATAAGCTGGAAAACAGTCTACACATGCCAGATTGGAAGGTGAGGAGGGCAACAAATATTTTGTTACTTAAATTCAATATGTTAATGCTATTTCATTTCTAACTTATAATATAAAAAGACAAAAAAAATCTCCCCCCAATTAATTTCTGCCACGTCCACACTGTTAACAAGGCAAGTGCAACCTAGGCAAGCAAAACAAGGGAGTCTTCTCTTGTGACCTTCCTTAATGATCATCTGAAGTGTTCACTGAATTTGGTCCCAATTATTTTGGGTTTCATATGAACGTGGGCAAAGCAAGGCATTCTTAGCAGCTCCAAAACCTGCTATAAACAAAGTATTGGATTTAATGGATAAGAAGCACAGAAACTTTTCAAAATAGTGGGAGGAAAGTTTTCAAGAAGGCTGTACAAAGAAATTATTTCCATTATTCACATGCATCCTTAACCTGCAATAACCCAACCAACACATTAAAGGCTACAGCTATCAGAGAGACCATAAGAAAAGCTGTCACTAAAACATGCAAATGTTCATCCCAGGGGAAAAAGCTTCATTAGACTATCTATTATATTTCCCACTGAGACAGCATTAAACATTGTTTAGTAAATGAAGTTACACAGCTCTATCTTGTAAAGGTGTATTTATGTTTTTGAACAATCCACGCTTCCACCATCACCTACTGACTTAGCAAGATCAGCCAACAGAGCCACAAAGAATTGTTATTGAGTCATTTATTGACTTTGAAACAATCCTGCCAGAACTGTCACAGGGATGGTAAACACTCCAAAGGTAAGATATGATGGCAAACCCAAGTTTTCATAACTGAATGGTTCCCTCTCCTCTCATGGCACACAATTTAAGAACTTCCTTCTTACCACTTCCCCAAGGGAGGCAGCCACCATGTGTGTTGCTGGAGACAAGTAAGATGAAGAGCCATGGGGCAGCAAGGACTTCACATTCTCATAGGTGATAAAAAATGCAGCAGCTGAAATGCAAGAATACATGCAATCATTTCACCGCTCCTTCACGATAGAACTAGCACAAAGAACATTTAGAGGTAGATTTTGACACCTATTATCGTGCAACTGTAGTTAAAACCAGGATATTTTTACACCAAAACAGTACAACAGTCAAAACAAAACCTGTGGGATAATTCCTTCAGAAGTTTATGCTCGAGGCTACCCCCGGCAAACATCCAATCAACATCAAAGGTGTCAGGGGTTTAGGCCACATTTAGTACAGAGATAAGGAAAGTTGTGTTAATCAGTCATGAATATCAGGCACGTTTTGAAAAAATGGTATCTTCCATATTCACAGATGGAGAAAACATATTTTGGTTCAATTGAAGGGACAGTCTTTTTTTGGGCATGAACAACAAACAAAACAATTGATTGAGTGAAAAGAGAAACGAACCAAACTAACCCAAAAGATCATCATGGTACTTGATACAGTTCTGCCAATGTGCAAAACTATTTCAGTAGCAGTTTATTAGTAATTTCTTCCCTGCTATCATCAGGTTAATATTTTGCAATTCAATGCCAATATTTGTTTTCCCAAGCTTGTAAAAGACTTGTAAAAGTTCTGTGCACTGAACAAAAACCATATAAAACTAAGCTGAGCACAGCAACATGAGCTGTGTTTATTCACTGCAACAGTCAACTACAAAGGCACTTACACCTTAAGGGTTATTCCTTCTCCTAAAGATAATTTCAGTTCTCAGTCATACATTGGAAAGATAAAATCACAGTTCAGATTTTGGAGATGTAAATCCTGGAAAAAATGACATGTCTTGAGGGGGAACAGATTTTAATTGTACAGGAGGGCCACATGAATTGCCTTCTGCTAATCAAAAGATGCTTATCACCTCGAAAGGAGATAACAGAGCAGCCAAGATAAAGAACTGGGGTTTTTTTATATCACCTTATGAAGGACATCAAACATCTGAAGGCATCAGTGGATTTGTCAGCAAAGTTCTCCTAACATTTATGCCAGACAGCATAGCTTGCTGTTTTTTCATCCCTCCCTACAAAGACAAGATGGACAAAGGCATCAGGAACTTCAGATGCCTTTTCTTTGCAGGAACTACAAGCGTTTTCTTTTTAAAAAGAAGTCTCAGTTTCAAAAGTATTGCTCACCGCCTCCCAGTTTAGCTGTTGCCGTTCCAGGGAGATGGGCAGAACCTCCCCAGGGCAATTAGCTGAAAGATCTCCAGTGCTCCAGCACTTTGGACTTTGTTTCATTTCCAGTGCTGTGACAGAGTGGGGTGGACAAAAGTGTCCAGGGCAAGCAAGAATCCAGCTCTCTTTGGCACCTAGAAATGCTTTAGGGTGCTCCTATAGGGACAGGCCCATATCCAGGCACCCTTCCAAGGAATTAAGGTTGCTTTTCAGAGTGAACATGCAGCAGCCTTCACTCCAGGCTTGCTCAGGAGGCTGCTCAATACTGAACAATTCTAGAATCTGCTCTTTACAGCTGGGCATGGACACAGAATCCAAACAGGCACCTGCAGGAGAAGAAACCATGGACATGAAGGTCCTACACAACATAAATTCCCACTGAAACAAGACAAAGCATAACTCAAAAGACAATTTACCATTTGGGAAGGATCCTATGGCAGTGGAAGGAACACCCGCATAGATGCCACGAAAACCACCAGCCTTCCTAAATCCTTGAGGACTCTGCAGTCTTGTTTTCACAGTATCCAGGGGAAAAAGGATCAAGTCAACACAGACACCAGCAACTCCACCAGCCTTCAAGACAAAACCATGGGATAAAGCACATTAATATTCTCAGGGGTGAAGCTGTGGTGCTCATGTGAGTAACTGAGGCATGACTAACCCAAAGCACTACTGACTGCACCTTCCTGAGGTCAGTTTATAAACTGATGCTCTTACACAGACCACAGGAGCTCCCACAGCTATAACAAGGAGGGTCCCACAAAAGAAAGTAACAGATGTCACAACTTTAAATCATTTTTAAGGTATTTTCAAGACAAGCTTGGTGCTTTGACTAGGACAAGCAAAGCAGTGCAACACTTCCCCACGACACAGCAAAGCAAGACAGTGAATGTCACTTATCCATGACATAGCACAGAATGGCCAACACCTCCAGGAGTTGTGTGATTAGACCAAGGAAGGACTGAAGCAATTCTGCTCTCCCTATTCTCTAGAAAGCACATTCATATTTTTCCAGCAAGATTCTCCACTTAAAGTGTTCCTCCCACCCCATTTCCTTTGTTGAACAAAGCCTAAAGTAAGACTGTCTTCTTCTGTGTTCTTTTGCTGATAAAAGCCTATACAAAAAAAAATAAAATCAAATCACAGAAAGATTAGGGTTGGAAGGGGCCTATAAGATCATCTTGTTCCAAACACCTGCCATGGGCAGGGACACCTTCCACCAGCCCAGGTAGTTCCAAGCCCTGTCCTACCTGGCCTTGGACACTTCCAGGGATGGGACAACTACAGCTTCTCTGCCCAACCTGTGCCAGGGCCTGCCCACCCTCCCAGGGAAGAACTTTTTCCTAATATCTAATCCAAACCTACTCTGTCAGTTTGAAGCCATTCCCACTTCCCCTCTAACTACATGCCCATGTAAAAAGTGTCTCCCCACGTTTCCTGTAGGCTCCCCTCAGGTACTGGAAATCATATTAAATAAAGATGCTTTCAAGGTCATAAAGGAAATGGGAAGGTTTTTATCCAAAGCAATTTACAAAACAACCTCCCCAAAAGTATTGGTTCAAGGAGAGCTCAATCTCCTTCTATCCCAGATTTCCCACATCCTTCCACACTGTCTGTGCTTTCAGATGACTGTGTATGTTTTTTAAGTGACCCCATGGCATGGCTGAATGCAGAAAAGAATTACTTGGCAAAAATAGGGAAACAAGTCTGAAATAAACCAAAAGTCTGATTTAAAAACTGAAGCAATAGTTAGCATTAATCCATTGTGAGACATTATTTAGATGCAGTGCTATTCAGAACAGAAAAGGTAGTTTGAAGTCCACTTCATACAGAACTGCACACAAGGAACAGCTGCACTGATTTTTAACTCTGCCTGAAAATCACATGTGTGCTACTCTGATAATTTTTTTTCAAGGCAACAGAGGATTCAGAGAGGTGTTCACTATCTACTGCTAAAGGTTTAATCAATAAGTTAATTACTCTTTTAATCTAGTTGGCTATTTTGCATGCATTGATTTTTCTTCACTCTTTCTCATCAAAATCCTTATCTGCTAAAAATAACATTGATCAGATTTAATCAGATTTAATCTAGCCATCTGTTAAAACATGAATCAAAAGTTACTAATTGCTTCTTTAAGTTCTCCAAGTTCTGTACCTTAAATGTCATTTAAATTCATGAAGCAGCTAACAGAGCAGCTGCCAGCAGGCAACAGTATCTGTGTGCAGCTGCAGAAAATGGGGATGATTTTTAGATAATAAGACACCTAAAATACCCCTTCTCCCTCCCCTCACACCAACAGTAGTGTTACCAGAAGTCAAACAGATGAAGAACCTTGACCAGGAGTTGGACTTAGTCATTAAACTTATTTAAGAGGAGTCTTAAGGCAGATCTTATTGTGATCTGCAGCTTTCTCACGAGGGGTAGAGAAGGGGCAGGCACTGATCTCTGCTCTGTGACCAGTGACAGGACTCAAGGAATGGCCTGAAGATGAGTCAGGGAAGGTCTAGATATTAGGAAAAGATTCTTCATCCAGAGGATGGTCAGGCACTGAACAAGCTCCCCAGGGCAGTGGTCACAGCCCCAACCCTGACAGAGCTCCAGGAGCACTTAGACAACACTCCAGGCACATGGTGGGACTCTCAGGGCTGTTCTCTACAGGGTCACAAGTTGGACTTTGATGATACTTGTGGGTCCCTTCCAACGGAGGATATTCCATGACTTTTATAAACTCCATCACAATTAAACAAAACCTGGGCCCAATTCCAAGGCATTGAACTGCAATCAAACCACCTGCCCTTGCAGCATTTGGCTGTCCCCACACCAGCCCAGGGCACCACATCCCTGACTCCCACCCAGAAGGAGCTCTGGGTGTTTCCAAAGAAGTCCCCAACTATAGCAACTAGGGGCTTCACCCTCCTGCTTAAAACCAGTTTGGGAAGAAGGTTGTACCACTAACAGTGGACAAAAAGAATGAAGGAGTTGCAGGTCACAAGGACATGTGGCAGAAGCCTGAAGATGTGAAAGAAATTACAACTCAGCAAACTGCTGAACCAGCTCTGAGTAGGTAGAAAGGTAATTCCAGTAGGGGCACGTTGCAAGGACAGACCCAAAAAACCTATCCATCCAAAAGAAGAGAAAGACTGAGAGTGTGGACTAATTAGCATAAGAAGCAAGATAATCATTAACCAATAGAGGACTGAATGCTAATAAGAGAGCTATATAACTTGGAGCCAACGAAGCTTTGTTTGCTAAAATGTACAAACAGTGAGGTTTTGTAGTCGGGGGTTGGCTTCGTGGATTCACCATCACAGAACTGTAAATAAATCAAATACTGATGTCGGGGTGTGGAAATGTAACAAGAACTGTTAGTATTTACAACATGGACGTTACAGGGAGATGAGCGAAGTGATTACAGAAACAACGACTTGGGGACCGGGGACAGCCGCCAGGGTAACAGCCCGTTACCTTTTAACCATGTGCATTGCCTTGAAGTTTGTAAAGAGGTCACTTAGAACTTGGGGAGGCTTCAGAGAAGACCCTCAGAGACTTCAGAAGGACTAGCTTGGGAATTTTCATGAACATGTAACAAGAACGCACGGAACGAAAAACTAATAACAATGTAACGCTGACATATAAGCTGTAGCGAACACACCTCGCTGTCCGTTTTGGCGAAACTTCAACCAACGCGCCCCGCGCCGATTAAAGAACGCCCTGATTTCTAAAACTCAAAAGAACCCTCCAGGACTCAAATCTGTGAGCGCCGCTGTCAGGCAACCACATCTCCGCTCTGAAAGCGCCTCTCTCGGCCCCGCTCACTCACCGCCAGGGCTGCCCACGATTCCCTCGGCTCCATGCAGGGGTGCCGGTGTCGGGGGTGTCTCTCCCCAGCCCCAGGTGGGCTCAGTGGGCCCGGACCGGACGGCGCCACCGCGCCCCGTGAGCGCCCATGGGCGCAGCCATGTTGCCACCCCCGGGCCGCGGTCACGTGAGCGCGCCGCGCCTGCGCACGGCGGGCGCCGACGCCGCTGCCCTTGGCCGTGCCCTCAGCGCCCCTCAATTAGCGGTAATTAGCCGCGTAGTAATTAGCAACGGCTTAGCCTCGGTTTGCTGCGCGCCACCGGCCAGGAAAAGAGGGAGGGGGCTCCTCCCGATGCCGCTGGGGTGCCGGTGGATGCCTGAGGGGTGTCTGCTGCCCCGGGCTAGGGCATGGTTGGAAAGAGAACCACATGCGCTGAGGGGGGAAAAATGATGTTCTGAGGGGAAGATATTCCTGAAATCGCTTGGAGTTTTCCCTCCGTTGATGTTGGCGAATTTTCTCACCTTCTGTAAACGGCACTGATGACACCAGGTAAACTTACACAGTAGACTATATAATAAATAAATAAAAGAACTTTTGTGTCTCAAGCACTGCGTAAGGTTAGCTCAACCAAATAAATGTGTGTTAGGAGGGCGGAGGACAGGTATTGGATAGGCAGATACGTGTAAATTTTACTGTATAAAAGATGTAGTTAACACCCTCACCCCCACCTCCTCTTGGGGTCCGTGATTTGTGGGGGTTCCACCTCACACCTGAATAAGCAGTGCTTCCTTCCCAAACCACGCGCTGTGTCCGTGCTCGGGGGGCTCCTACACCCACCACCAGCACAGCCCCCTGCACAGAACTCCTCGGGATGCTCCCGGGACCAGAGCTGTGCACAGGGATGTGAGCACCGCCCTCCCGTGCGGGGCCATCTCCTGCCCCTGCCCAGGGGCTGTGCTGCCTCCCCCGTGTGATAAATGTCGTTATGATTCGTGTCAGGGAAAACCAAATGGGTAACTGCAGCCCCATAAAGGGAACGAGTTGTTGTTACTACAGAGATGCTGTAAGTTACGGGGAAACTGTTTCGTTTCTTTTCTTTACCAAAACAATGTGAGTTAGGGTAGAACTGGTTAGTTTCTCTTCTTTACCCAAACAATGTGAGTGAAGTAGAACTGTTCAGTTTCTCTTCCTTATCAAGGTAATGTGAATTATGGTAGAACTGCTTAGTTTCTCTGTTTCCCTATCAAGGAAGTACTTGAATTATGGCCGAAGTGATTCGTTTTCCCTGAGCCCTCATCAGGGAATACGTGAATTATAGCAGACTGAACTGATACAATAAAGAAACATGTGTTGCAGACTGTTTAGCATCATATTGTAAAATGTGTATGTATATGATGTAATGAATATGTATGAAGTAACTGGATAAACCCAACTCTGTGCTGTGTTTGGTATGCAGTATTTGAGGAGCGAGGACTCTGCCGCATCCAGCGTGCTGTTTGCTTTCACCATCTAATGAACTCTTATTCTAAAACCCATTTTGCGTCTGAGACTCTGTTTCTCACACCTGGAAAGGGAAAGACCATTTCCTCACTCCCACCCTAAGCGCTTTGACGTGTCGTGTTTGTGTCTCCCCCTTCCCACGAAGAGCATCTTGGCACGGAGTCATCACGTGATCCACACCCTGCAGGAAACCACGCTTGGAATTACGGGAAATGTGAGCGCAGAGGAGGGAGGAAGGGTGATGATGCTGGAGAGCACCGTGGCGCCTGCAGAACCAGAAGGGCTTCAATTCCAAATTTCTTTGGCTGCAAGCACGCCACATGGGATGGCTTTTGGACGGTGATGGCTCACATTCTCGGCTTCCGGCAGCTCAGCACCTCCTCACTAGGCTGCTCGGGGTGTTTGCAGGTGGGAAGCACCGTGCTGGCCCGGGCTGTGACATCTGACCGCAGCCGCACCGGGATGGATGTGAAAGTGCAGTTGCCAACTCCAGCAAATTCATTACAGCTCACCTACAATCCTGTGGGTTTTTTCCTGAGCTGCCTCAGTCCCCAGAGACAGGCAGTGTTGGAACAGTCTTTTCATTCAGTCTTCATTTTGAGTGAAAAGCTCAAAGCTCTGCAGGCAGAAAGAACCCGAATGTCTTATTTCTCAATTTCCTTTGATTTTTAAGGCAGCTCATGGGTTTTCTGGTCCTAACTTAAAATTTTTATGATAATATGGTCAATTATCAATACTTATCAATACTATCAGTTCAGGCTTTGTTGTGTTGATGAAAAAAACTTCTTGGTTTCATATCAGGAACAATCCAACAAATTATATCCTTTGATGTTAGTACCACACCTAGTGGCTGTCAGACCACCTTTCCTCCAAAGCCTGAAAAGTGTGTGAAGCCTCAGGCAAGCAAGTTTGCCATCCTCGAAATTAGTTCCTGAAAATTCCCATGTCAGGGGGGTTGGATTACATGATCTTTAAGGTCCCTTCCAACCCAAACTATTCCATGATACTATGAAAACTTCGATTCTGGTTCCTGGAAGAAGCAGGAGCCACAGTTATGTATTGCAGCTGTAATATATACAACTGGACTGTGAGCAGTAACACCCAGCAGGGCACCTGGCTGAAAGAACCCTGCTCTTTATATAGAAATAACAGGGGTGTGAAATCTACCATTTCCAGCTGGTGTTCTGGTAAGGGGCTAAATAAACACAAAAGCTGAAGGTCCCTCATTTTCCAGGTCCACGTCTGTCATTAAATGAGGTACTTTGGAGCGATATTGAGGGGAAATCAGACATCTGCAGTAAATGAAGCGTGCTTTTAGAGTAACTGCTATTCCCATACAACCCACTGATGGCAGTACTTAAAACGAGACCTTATTACCCACATGTGCCCAGGAGGTCTCTTGATGTAAAGGTTGTTGGGGTCATAGCAAGAACTTTCCACACTGTACAGTGCAAAGCTTTCAGATACACTCTGTGGCACTGACTTTTATTTATCACCACCTGTCAGGAGAACTGCTGCTGCATCGCAGAGGTCACAACCCCCTATTCTTCCAAGCTACTGTCCTGTCTTAAATGAGCAAGTTCCGCTTAATGCCACAGGCCAAACATTAATCTTTGTGCCAAGTCCTTCAATGGACTCCCCCCAGGCTTGCAGAGTAAGCTGAGTGAAGAAAATGATCCTGTTTCTTGCATTCTTTATGCCTTCTGGGAAAACGCTTCACATGCTCTTCAGCATCTCCACTGCAAGAGAAGAAGAGGGGCTGAGCAGAAGATCCAGCCACAAGCACAGTTAGTGTCTGACTGCACCTGAATGACAGATGTTCATGGTCCCATGTCTTTGCTTGACCCTCCTTTCCCCTTGTCCATGCTCCTGTGCTTTCTCCCAAGCCTGTTTCCAGCTGCGGCTGAAGCTCAGGGGCTGGAGGGTGAGCTGGGGAGGCTGAGGAACAGCCACGTGGTGCTTTTCATAGGCTCTGTGGGTGCGATGGCCTGAAGTAGAGGACAGAATAAACACTTGTGTTAATCCTGCTGCAAGTGCTGACTGCCAGCACCAGAGCAGCTTGCTGGCCAACATGTTTTTGCTCAGACCCTTCTTTCATCATCTTTTTGTTCCCTGCTCCTCTTTCTCTGCCCTTCCCTACCTGTGGCTGCAGGCTGGTAAGAATGCTTTTAAAAATGCCTACACCTCTTCACCTGCTTCCCTCAGCCTTTGCAGCACATAAAAACCTTGGCAAGAGATGAAAAGCCTTTTAATTACAATAGGATAAAGAACATGCTGCATCTATGGATACACTGAGTGGGATACAAGCTGCCAACAACATAGCAGTCCTTTAGCTTATACTCTGCACAACAGATACATTGTAGGGATTGAATATCAGCCACTGATGGCTCTTCTTTGTCAGGGATACTTAAGCACCATTTTGGATTGATTTCACATCATTAATCCTTCCAATGGTACAACACTGCACAGAATGCCTGTATGTATCTGTAAGCATGTCTATGTGCTTGTTTGTCTGCATTTCCTCCCTCAGTTTCTAGCTGCTGGAGGATGTCTGACACCTGCAGCAGAAGATATATTGATTTGGTCATAATATATTAAGGCTGCTGAAGAGCAGATGTTAAAAACAGACTTCTTGGCATATATCGGCCCCCGGCGGTATCGGTTGCACACATGTTCCAGTTTATTTATTGAAGCAATTGCTCTCCTCATTCTGTTCATTATCTCCCTCCTGGGCAATTCAGGCACGTTGGAGCCAACCCCTTCCAGTCAGTCAGTCCTCCTTGGATCGTCATTTTTGCTGTAGTGTGGACAACACCCAGCAACTTTTCCTTTCTGAGAAAATGGGCCCATCCCACTGTTCATAAAAGCAGATGGAAATTTATCAGCTGCAGAAATTTGTCCTGGCATAAATACAGTGAAAATAAAGACTCAGTGATCCCTTTAATTTGATAATAAGCAGGTGCACAATGGGGCCAGGGAAGCCAGCTGAAGGGTAAACTTCAATGATACGACCACCTACAGCTCCCAGGAGGCTGTGATGCACCATAGGAGCACATTATGCCCCACTAAGAACAAA
Source organism: Formicarius rufipectus (assembly GCA_013399695.1). NCBI lineage: Eukaryota > Metazoa > Chordata > Aves > Passeriformes > Formicariidae > Formicarius > Formicarius rufipectus. The sequence goes on from VXAU01003789.1 coordinate 1,057,086, forward strand.
ACACAATCCTTTGATCATCAAAATGTTGTTTGTCCTGTTTTATTACAGCCACAGAACTGTGAAATTAGTGGAGAGCAAAGGCATTTTCCTGTGTAGGAGAGCAGTGTGCCTTCACACACTGGAAAGCTGTGACACTGGTCGTTCTTCAGGAGACAGCATTGTCACCACCCTCCTTAAACACCTGACACACCCACACTAAGGTGAGGGCTCCTTCCACACTCTTGTGGAAGTACGGGTTTATGTTCTGCAGCTTATTCCTGCCAGGGATAGGGCAGAAATGCTCCTGGCCACAGCTTCAGTGTAGTAAACATCAAGAGGCCTCTGACACCAGGGCTCTTGCACAGGGGAGCAGAGCTCTGTTCTGAGTACTCTACCCCTAGGACTGGGACTTACCTCCAGCTGCCACCCTACTGCCCCATGGCCCCTCTGTGTGCTCAGCAGCTGTGCTGCAAACCTCTGCCCATGTGCTTCTGGAGCTGCCTCCTTCAGAAAAATGAAAAAACCTAAACATTTTCCTAATATATAGCCAGCAGTGGACAACTGGACCTGGATGGGCAGGAATTTTTCCAGCCTCTCCCCATTTTATCAGTCTCTCTTTTCCTGCCTTAAGCCCCCTGCAAATTACAGGCAAGGCTGGTTTAATGTGGATTTTAGATGGTTTTTGGCCATTCATACACAATGAGTTCCCCCTCACACTTACAGTAGCATTCCCCGTTCTTAAGAAGTCTGGCAGGGTTTAGAAATTTTGCTGAAATACTAATTGCAGTAAATTTTTATGGAAACAGATGGGGGAACCAGGCAGCTATAAATTTAATAACTCCTTTGAGTACTTAGCAGCAGAAACACTAGTCCCCAAATTCATTAAGGAAAAAAGTGATTAATGATGATATAGATTTTGCATAATGATAGAAAGCATTAAACTGTACAAGCTGTGGATGCTCCTCATTTATTCTGCCTTATTGGCTGCCTGGACAATTGAAGATGAAAGGTCTGGGAAAGGAAGAAAACATGTATTTGAACTACTGAGTAAAATAAGTGAAATAACCATCCAGTGGCAATGCAGGGACCTTTCCATGTGAACACATCTTCTAGAGACTCTCTGCAGTTAGTCATACAGAACAGCAAAGTTAATCTAGTATTTCCATTTTAGCACATAAGGAAAATGAAGGCAAATCTTAAGTATGCGTGTAGTTGCGGTTATAGTCCCTGACATCACTCATGTCCTCAGCTCGTTTTGTGGGCTGTTGCAATGACTTAGTTGACTCAAGAAGCAGACTTAACAAAAAGTTTGAACAGAATGGCCCTAAACTGCCCAGACAATTGTGCATTTCCAAATGTTCCAGAGGACCATCCCTGATACTCCCTAGAGTGGGTGAAACTAGGAAAGCTGATTCCTTCAGCCACCGATTTTCTTGAGTCATTCTGGTGATTTAGGTCCTTCTTTTTAAAAAAGAGGATTAATAGACCTGGTCTCTTCCAAAGGCTGCAGCCAGTGTTAGTGACACATGAGGTGGGCTGTCCCTCCTAGGAGACTGAGTGGATACGCAACATTAGTGCTGGACCCACTTTCCCTCCCCTTCCAACCAATATGGACCAGTACGAGACCAAGGCCATCCTGATGGGGGCCCAGAATGACCCCTCAGGCTCTTTTGCTGAACCCTGGTAAAGACTCAATTGAAATTGGATTTTCTTGAATTTCATGAGTTTGGAGAGCTGGACATTGACTCTTCCCTGTCCCAGAGGGTTGGATGGGTCCTCCATCCCAATGCTGTGTCCCAGCAGTACTCTGCAGAGATGGTGGCCCTGGGCCTGGGAGATATGTGTGGCTCCAACTCAAGGATGACCCTCATCTCCACTGCTCTGCTCCATCAGTCTCTAGCAGAAATAAATTGCAATTGTTTCTGTACAGACAAGGAGCAATATTTTAAAAAATTAATTCATTGCCAGCTGTTTGCTCAGCTCAATGTTTTTATCAGCTAAATTCCAGCTCCAGCTCCCAGGAGGCAAGACTTGATGGGAAACGCTTGCAGTGACATATAGAGCAGCCACTATGGCTGAAACAACCCACCTATTGGGAGATGTCACTGAAGAAAGGAGCTTAAGGGTTTATTTGAACAGCTGAACTTTGGCATGCAAACTACACCTATTTTTTAAATGTAAACTGTAAACATAATACAGGTTGCTTTAAAAAATGAACTGTGTGTTTGGCCCTGTGTACTTGATATAATTCATTTTTAGTATCATCTAATTCAAAGGAAAGTTTTTCTCAATCTTCTTAGGCTTCTCAGAGAAGGACAGAGAAACCAGAGGACATGGGTGATAGCACAGGGACAGGGAGCAGAGGGACTCCCATAAGAACCAGTTGCTGGGGTACATGTTGCCTGTCCCAAAACTCCTGCACATCCCTTCTTGCCATCACTCCACACTTCCACCTATATCATGTAAGACCACATGAAGTCCTACTTCATATATCCCTTCTAGATGGCCAGGAACAGTGCTGGAGTGGATAGAGGTGGCCACTCCATGGAGAGTCCCCTCCCTAAGTCTAAAACAGGGGCTGTGTGCTGCCCTGTCCCTCAGGAGGAGGTCAGCAGTGGAGGAAGGAGGCTGCCTAACCTCAGTCTTCCTTTTCTCTTTTCAAGTAACTGCAAGTGAAACCCATGGCAAAGTACCTGGAGGGAAGTCAAACACCAGCTCCAGAAGAGCACGGAAGGGGACAGCTCCATTCATCAGGTTGTCTGTACACCACAGGGCTCTGCTCACCAAACCCAAACGACACAGCTTTATTGGTACAGGTGAGTGGCTCTCACAGCTTGGTAACTCTTCTAGCTATTTCTAGAAGACTCACACTGTTTCCACAAAGGGAGGTCTCTCGGGGAACATAAGCAGCTCTTCCACCATCTGAGAACCCATGGGCCTCATTCCCTGGTTTCCTTGACATTACGGAGCACAACCCTTTGGCGAGAGGCAGCCAAGAGATCCTTCCCAGGACCAGCGGAAGGAGGATGGTGACAAGAAGTTCTTATTCACCTTCCTGCGACTTTTCAGGGCCCTTTTTTCCTTTTCCTTCTGTTGTGCATCAAGAAGCTTGCCAGCTCCTCTCACTGGGAGTATCAGAGCTGGCTTCCGCTGGGAAGTTTCCCAGTGGTGGAAGTTTCTGATCATCCCTCCGTGTTGTGCCATTCCCACCCAATAACCTATCGGCCGTGTCTGCTGCAGGAAAGCCATTATCTAAGGGAAACAAAAAAAGCATGGGAACAGAGACTGTTTGGATGTGGGGAAGGAGCAGCACATGACATGTGAATTTGCCAGATGTTACCACTCTGAATCTTATTAAAATATGCCACTGTATTGACCATGGCTGCTTTATCTGCACGTGGAAGGAGTTGGAAGATAAGAGGCATTTTTACTGACAGCACTGTGACGGCCTCACCAGGCAGCCTGGGAGCAATTCCCTGATGTGGTGTCACAATTCCTTGAAAATGTGCAGGCTGTTGACTTGGGTTTTGTGTAGTCCTAACTTCTGCTTCCTTGACAGTACCCTTCCTTTGCATCTATTCAGGCTGAGACTCTTTGCCCAAAAGTTACACCAGCTCTCAATATGTAGGTTTGGCTTATAAACAGGCCTGACTTTTGTGCAGCTCAGATGATGCCTCAAGGTCTGCTTTAATATTCTTCTCACACTGTCTTGTGTTTACCCAGCTGGAAGTATTCCAGGTGATTAAAAATTACACACCAACTGCTGCTTAAAAATCTATTGTGTACATATTTATTTCACATGTTTTGGCTTTAGAGGAGGCTGTTGCAATTCTCCCTCCCCCCTTTCCTCAGTCCCACCCATCTCACACCCAGGAGTGCTTTGGAGCACATTGTGGGGATGGAGAGATGGAGAAGCACTTGAGCTCAGTGTGCCCACAGTTTGAGCTGCCTTGGACCATGCTGGATCAGACACAGAGGACCCAAGAGCCACAACAGCTCCTCTTAGGACTGTACTTGTTTTGCACCTAGTACTCAGTCAACAAGTAGGGAGAGTCTGTCCACCCTCCTCCATTTGCCATTCCAGGGCTGCTACTCATGCTCTCCAAAAATGGCCTTTTTGATGCAGGTGCATGTTCAGCTTCCATTTCTCATCAAGGCAAGTGCTCTGCAGTGCATCCTCCCTCCTGCTGCAGGCAGGGCCCATGCAGATACCTGCAGGCAAGATGTGCTCCTGGTTGGAGATGTGAAACCTCCAGCATCCAAGTCTCTTTTCTATTTTTGCAGGGGAAATCTGAGTCTTCCATGCAAAGACTTGAGCCCAAGCTCTTCGGAAGTCTGTAAAGCCAGAGAGTGGCCCTAAGTGACATCTGCTTATTCCTCACTGCCATTTATTCTTTACAGGAAACAATATGGGGAGGCTGTGCCAGAAATACAGGTATTATAATTATTATTATTATGGAGTATGCACAGGAGCTTATTATTTTTAAGTCAGGTCAACCCTGTACCTTCAGTGCCTTAATTTCGAAGTTCACACTTGAAAGGAGAGGGAACTGCATCCATACTCATCATCTGCCCTTGTCACAGGCGTGGGGCTGCACTGATGAGCTCTAATCACACCTGTGAGTCCAAACAGGCAGAGGTGGCATTTCTCTATGGTGGACTAATCAACTGTGAGTTAAATGCAGCGCTTTAAGGTGATTTGTATCCATTCTCATCCCCACCTTCTCAGTCTAATTAACTCTTCTAATAGAATTAATCAGCACTCTAAATACAAGACTCACTAACAACTAAAAAAAACATACCACTATCTATTCCAAAATACAATTACACTGACAAACTCAATTACATGCCTCAGTCGTTTCTGAAATTACTCGCTGATATTGGACTGTGCACAGTTTAAGTTTCATTGTTGAAAGAAATCATAAACACTTTCTGAATCATACAATGTTTACAGAAATACACAGAAGCACTGCTTTTATTACCCATGTGGCAAAATTAATTTGACACATTGAAAGCAAATGAATAGAGCTGGAGGACTCTATTCAGGCAGTATTCTTCCCACTGATAAAATTTACATCGGGGAAACATCTAACATATTAACCTTATTAAACTCTGATGTAGGTAAATAACATTTCAAAGGAAGGGAGAAAGGATCCAAATCAAAATCCTTACCACATTTGAATGAGCAACATCAAATTCTGCATTTGTAACTGTTCATTTAGTTCACAACTCCCTTTCACCAGGCAGTTATTTCGCCATGAAATCAGGAAAACTTTTGCAGCAGAGACAGTCCATAACATGCAATTATGATCTTGGGTTTAGTCTTTTAAGTCTGTGGTGAACTCTTCAACTGAAAATAAACTCCCATCAGATTTGATTATGTGAGCTTGGCTTAATTTGCAAGTAAAAAGAGGAAGGAAAACGTTGCTTGTGTTTTTAATAACCCAAGTTTGTATTGATCTGAAGACAGAGAGGCTTCCTGAACTTTTTCTTTGGTCATGAGCAGCACCTGCTTCTCAGTTTAATTTGTTCCCAGACTGTGATACCAGTCACACAGCAATGTTTCTAACCCAAGGCATGGAGCTGCTCTTGCGTGCAGTCGGGCACAAGGAGATAAAGATTCACGCTCCAGGCTGACAAAATCTATGTTGAACTCAAAGTACCCATATCTGACTGCAAGCAACAACCTCCCATTCATAGCAAGATCTCACATCTATGCAGAACCAGTACAACAAACTGGTTTATACCTGTTGAGCCTAAACATTACAGTGGCACTTGCCTAGCAGGGCTTTCTCAGCTCAGTAGAGTAGGTCGCTGAAGGAACTGGGGACTGCTCAAAATTCCCCTGAAAAAGGAGAGTCCTGCTCTCAGAGAAGTGCTCCAAGGAGGCAGGGAACATCCTGCTGGGTTTCACTTTCTGCTGAACCTGAGGGAATCCTGGGACCCGCCAAGGGAGGAAGGATCATAACACCCAGTTTTAATCAAAACATTGAATGTGTTGGGCAGATGCATTCAGAGATCTCACACCTGCTCCACAGGCTCTTACCCTCTGGCACTGGGAAGTTGTGTTTGTACCTGCATGTTCAAATGTGCTGATCACACATGCTGTGTGTGCTCTGCTGTTCATCCCTATGGGCTCTCCCATCCACCCACTCCATACCCTGCTCTGAAACAGAGGAGAAACCAAAGCACAGGAAAGGTGATTGTCAAGTGCAAAATGATCATTGGACTGTGTTAGTGAGGAAAGCCTTTCTCCTTCCCCTTCCCTTAGAAGTTATTGATGCTTGTCATATGGGACAGTAACATTCTAGGGACAAGACAACAGAGCAGAAAGGATCTCCAGAGAAACCAATACCACATCATTTGGGGAATATTTGTTGCATTTTGGCTCTTTGACATGCCCATTTATTTCACAGCACACCACCTACCCATACCCATACTTCCTTTCCTGCTGGAGTTCCCTTTATGTGCAGCATCCCAATTCACACCCATCTACTACTCCCTTCCTTTGCTGCAGGTATTTAAAGTTAGCAAAGTATTAACCCAGATTTTATTCTAATCCACGTTTCCAACCCCACAACCACCCCTGCTAAAAGTGCTGTAACACAGCCACACAGTTTCACAGTTGCATGTTGGCATAAAGACAAACGGATGGTATGAAACCAGGGCCTCAAGCAAAGGGCTTCTTTGCTGGAACTCAAGCATAAGACTCACTTTGTGAACTAATGGAGTTCATACTTTCATCAGAGGAATATCATACATCACACCAAAACCCTTCAGGAGGGCTGGAGGTGGGTAGCTATTCCACATCAGGCACCTTCTTTATTAATTCTGCACATTCCTGCAGTCACCAGTGATGCATTGCGTGACACTTGCGAAGGGTAACAGACCTGATACAATATTAGATAAAAATTACAAGTGAGAAGCTATTTTACTGCTATTTATTTTCATCACCTAAGCACCCCTCTCCGAGGTGCCATTCTCATTTGGTTGATATTGACTTTTCAGGCTGCTGAGAAGTTCTGCAATTCTTTTTTGTTCATAGCTTATGTATAGAAATCAATACTAGTTTGCAATTTGTTGAAACTGAAGTGGTTACGTTAGGAGTACCATATGCCTGATTTCTCCTTGCACTCTATTCCCTGTCAGAATTGGATTAATTTCTCAGGCAATCTATGATATCTAATAATTAAAAAAGGTGATTTCCATATCTCACATTTACTTTTTATTAACCTCACACTGAAACATAACTGAAAAAAGCAAGAGGGAACACTGATGTGAGTCCTCCTTAACATCACTGGTGTCAGTGATTGAGATACCAAGGGACTGGCTTTCTCTTTTGGTGAGAATCTGTGCTCACACCATCAGAAATAGAGATTTCACTGTTTTTTGGAGTAGGTCAGTAACAGTCAACTGCAAAATTATCAGACTGAAGATCTCCTTTTGTGAAAAAGAGCTGGAAACTGGTTACAGCTTTCAAGCTGAACTGCCAACAGTTTGGTTTTGAGTAACATCACTACATCATAACTATTCTCCTCAAATATTGTGTTGCAAGGAGCAAACTCCACTGAAATCGCCACGATTTTCTGTCACTGCAGTGTCAGACATCCCTGAAATGTTTCTGGACTGAGGCTACCATCTAGTGTCCTGATCACAGACTGCAGCTTCTTTGGGCAGAAAAATGTACAATGCACTTGTTTGTTCACGTCTGTAATTACATTATCATAAATAATTCATCTCCTGAGACACGTACAAATAGAAGAGACACTGAAGGCCACACAATGCCATCTTGCTTTCCCACTTGAATTAGAATAGAAGAGTCAACTAGGCTTATGATTTTGGGAAACAAAGCCCTGAGATGGTTTAGTAATCTCACAGGAAGCCTAAATGATGTGTTTGCTTTCCATATTTTTCTCCCAAAGATCCAGTAACATTGAAAACACACTAATACTCTTATTAGCACACCTGGGATATTCATCAAAACTGGCAGAGGTGAAGCATGGAATCTCAGTGCCTCACAGGGCATCTCTTGCTGCCTTAGGAGCATCTTTAGGTCTCCTTGGAGGGGCTCATGACACAGCTCTGCTTGACTAGCCACACTTCAAGACACTTCACATTTTCTGATGAGGGGTGATGAGCATGTTTAGAACCTCTCCAGAATGCCAGGAGTTAGTTTTGCTCTGAAATAAGTCTCTCAAATCAAGAGCCTTCTTGGAGCCTCAGCCACACTGATGGTCTGCTCAGGCTGCTCCAGCAAGGGGCAGGTGACTTCAGTAGTATCAGCCTAATTAAGTCACAGTCTTTGCCTGCTGTGCCCACTCTGAAAAAAAAAAAGTCCAAAGAGATATCAAGTGATCTGCAAGACCTAAAAATTGCCTGAAGGGGAAGAGGACTGTGGGTTCTGGCCAGGTTGCTACAGGCAAACCTGGAAAACACTAAAACACCAAATGGTTTTAAAAAAAAAAAAACCACAGGAGCCTTTTCCAGCTTTTGACTTTTATTACACTTTCAGAAGCAATTTTAAAAACAAAACAAACAACAGAAAGCATCCCACCAAAACAACAGTGAGAAGTTTCCCTTCTGACCTATGAAAACTCTTCTGCCTAAATTTACCTTAAAATCCTCTCATTCCCCCACTTACAGTTTCAATGTGCTGTAACAGCATTTCCAACTACAAAGATACTTCACTGGGGACTGTTGAGGCAGCTCTGCTTTATTGCAGACCCTGAATGAGCTGTCACAGACTGCACCATGCCAGGCTCATTATACACATCTTCCACTGAATCAGTGTGGTTCAGAGAAAGCCTTTAACCTGCTGATAGCAAAGAAGAGCCATTACATTGCCTTTTATGCAGCAGCCATTATGGTATCTTATTTCTTCAAATTATTGAGAACATTTCACCGTGTTGTCTTGGCATTCTCAGGCTGAAGGTACTGGTGGCTCTTTTTAGAGCATTTGCCTTTCATTTTCCGCATGCTTAAAACATACTCTCCAGTTCACTGTGAAGAAATCTCAAATTGTTCCTGCAGCTCAGACATCCCAGCTGTAATCCTCAGCACACCTAATCCCCCTTCTCAGACTGATAAAGCCATTTGAAAATTAAAACTGCTCAGTAATATGGACCAAACTGAATTTTGTTACCCCAGGTTGAGAGCTGAACCTTTCCTGCTGTGGACATGTAGAGGTAGAACAAAGGGGCTGGTTGCTGCTCCTCTGCAGTGAGGAGAGGATAGAGAACATTCCCAGTAGAAATCTCCTGCCTGCTCCCTATGCTGGATCCAGGACAGGGAATTTGGGCAGCTCTCCAGCTTTCTCCATACACCTGAGGATGCCGCTTTACCAGCCAAGACCACAGCATTAGAGTGCAGCAAAACCCTCCACTCAGCTAAGACTGAAGAGACTTCCCCAAGCAAAGAAGGCAGAATCAATGGCCCATCTCTCTTCTGGTCTGGCCAGGGATGTGATAACAGGGAAAAACATCTTAGAACTGACATGAAGGCAAGTTCTTCTCTCTAACATTAAACTGACACTGTGGGCATCTAAAGCTGATGTCTCTTTTCTCCCGCAGTACAAGCTGTGTGGCAGCAGCCAAGAAATACCTTTTAAAGAAAAATAGTTTTATTGATTTAAGAGAAAACCTTATTGGACAGATTAGCCACTAACATTTTCCATTGCCACAGATATCCAGCAACAAGAGTAACCTGGGAGGCCATTCACAGACTGTTTACATCAGCATGGGGGTGATAACAGGGGAGTTTTCCATGTCCTTTCTCTCCCTTTTCACCTGTTAGTGCCTTTGTTACACAGGCTCAAACAAAATCCCCCTCCTGCAGTTCCCAAGGTCCCCAGAAGCTACATGTCTTCTTGGGTTAGGAATGCCAGAAGAATATTTCAGAACTTAAAACCAACAGGAGATCTCAGACTGATAATTGAGGAAAATTGACACAAAGAACAGATAGAGCACTAATCTACCTGTGAAACAGCAGAACCCCTCTGTGAAACAAAGAGGGCAATGACGTATTGAATATACTAAGTGGAAACTATTTCCCTAGTCACAGGAATATGTGCTAGAGGGTTTCTTAGAGTCTTGAACACCTTGCAGGAAGTCTGGGCTGCCCAATGTTCACAAGTCATAGCTTTAAAGTCATTAAGACAACTATTTCTGTTCTGTGTTTAGGCATCCATAAAAATTAGGAAACAAAATCCTATATGAACAACAGAGCAAAAACCCAGAACTTAAATTCCAGTCTTGGTTGGTACCAGCCTTTTAGAGCATGTGCAGCCTCTCACCTAAAGAAAATGCTCAGGAAAGGCTTAAGATCAACTTGCTGTGCAAGAAGAAAAATCAGTGCACCAGCTCCTTCATCCTGATGTTTCATCTCTGCAAGAAAGAGAGCTTTGCTATACCTTCAAGACCAAAGCTAAAGGGAAATCTCACCTATTCACTTCCAGCCTGTTCTATTGCTGCATTCCAAGAGTAACATACTGCAGCACTCCCCAACTCACAAAGCTTCTGGTCTGGAGCAGAAATTGCTGTAGCTCAGCCTGGTAAATCTTCCTTGAGTAACTGTACTCAGCTTTATCTGTGATGGATCACTGATCCCCCCCTTCCTCAGCTGATCCCAGTCATGCAGGAATCAAAGTCAGTCACTGACTTGGCTGGGAGTGACAATACCTTAAAAAGGCATATAGGTGAGGTTTGCAGAGGAAGGGTGGCATCTTTCTCCTGTCTTCGAGGGGAATAGATAGGAGAGGAGAAGAGTCTCAAAAGTCAGCTGGCTACCAGGAAATGGGCTAGAGCTGGAAGAGCAGTCTGATCCAGCTGAAATGGAAGGGAAAGCTGGGCAGGACACAATGAGAAGATAGGTTGAATGGACAGAGCAGGATGGTATGAAGTTTCCTTGCTTTATGGTCAAATTTGTCTATAGTTAAGAAATACTATAGGACATTATCTGGCTAGACTCACCATAAGTGGGGGTGGGTTGTCTGTAGGGCCTCATGTCACATGTAATTGCTGCTAGGTTGGCAGCCTGCTCAGGTTGGTAATGTAGTACTTGCAACCATAGATATTGTTCTCATGCTCTGTCCTGTACTGTGGCACATCCCTCCAGACTGTGGCTTCCAAAACCAACCCTGCTGTCAGGCAAGGAGCATTTAGTGAAAGTTTTGCAGTAGGCAGTGCCCAAGTCTTGATTTTTGAACTCTGAGTGCTCTGAGAAAGCCTTTCAATGATGCTATCCAGAGTTTCAAACACTTTGCCATGCTCTAAATGCTCAGATAGGAGCTGGATCAAGTCCTCAATGTGTTTAAAATTGTATCTGATTTGAAAGGACTGTTTTAATGTTTGTAAGCAAAGACTTGGGATACATAAGAAGAGCAATTACATGTTCCACGAGTCAGAACTAGGTGTTTTGACATTATGTTTCTCCTGTCATTTTATTTCATAATCCATTGCCCTTTGGTTAATAGCTTTCAGCTTGATTAGCCTGTATAAATCAAAACTTCACAGCTTTATCCCTGACATGTTGTGTATTCTGAGCTGAGGGTAATGAATTGTGCTGTGGGTTGATGTACTCCGCCTTTCGTTTGGAAAAAGCCCTGTGTCAGGAAACACCTTGGCTTTCCAATTGAGTTACTGGGGTATTGTCAAAATTTACAGGAGGAAATGTTGAGGATCCTGACGATGTGCAGCCATGGATTACACAGCCCTGAGCAGAATATGAAGCTGCAGGGGCTGGCTTAGCCTGCACTGCCAGCTTTCTGGGTGTCTTGACTAAGCCATGCAAGTACCTGCCATGCATTTGCTGCCTCTCTGCCCTGAATCCTCAGCCCGCACTGAGGTGGAGGCAGCACCAGCCTGATTTCATTGTGATGATGCCAAAGAGGTGGCCACAGCAGCCTCCAGTCTCCAGGGCTGCTGCAAACCTGGGCCAGGAGGCACCGGTGACACCTTCTGAACGAGTGCTGTTGGAAATACTGAGCCTCGTGATGCAACAGGAGCTCTTCTTTTATCTCAGGAAGGACGGCTGTGGTTTGAGTTCAGCCTTGAAGAGCACGGAGAGAAGCATTTGTATCCGCTCCTGGATTTGACGGTTCCTTTTCCCACCCAGCTGGACTGCTCCTCCAAAGCCAAGCAGTACTTTCCTTGGCCACTAGATGCAGCTCGCGCTGCATTGCAATTTGGTTTGACATCGTTCTGATTCTTCTGCTGGGCCATGATGTTCAAAATTATTTCCCTTGTGTTTCTGGGGCTGTGTGGGCTTTTAGGGGCGGGTCGAATCTTTATCTTAAAATCTTCCTGTTTTACTTCCAAGTCTCTCTTCCCCAAACTGCTGCATAATCCATTTTGAATGCCAAATCACCACTCCTCACATCTCTCTACAGAAATCTGTTCATCTGTGGCTTTGATGGCCCTCTTAAGCTTATGGGGAGAGAAGAAATCAGGTGAGTGAATAGGGAACACACTGATTCTTCAGCCTCAAGCTGAGCACAGATTTTGCACTGAGCTTTCCACCTCCTTCCACTTCATTTTCCCAAATAGTTTTCATTCTGCAGGTGTTGCACATCAATGCTGCCTTTCAGTCGACAGATATCCAGGGTAAGGAGTCTCCAGCTCCCACTTCCAGCAGGAGGGAAACATCAGCATAGGGCCTGAGAGCATACCATGGGGCCAGGGAAGGACTAAGAGCTCTGTTCTGCTTTTAGTGCCCACCCTGCCTAACAGAGCAGCATGAGACCAAGTACCCTCAGAGAACCAGGGAGTCTGCAGCAAGCAGCTGCAGCAGAGGCGTGATGAAAAAGCTCCTGGAAGTTGTCTGAGAAGAGCTGGAGGAGAGCAGAAAGCAGGCTGTCACTGCAAAAATCAGAATCACTGGAAGTTGGGACTGGTTGTCAGAAAGGCAGAAGGGCTGAGGAAGTGAAGGAGTGAAGCTGTGGTGGTCCCTGCCCTTGCAATAGCTTTCCAGCTCAGGAGTCATGTGTTCAGAGGGTAGGGGTGCTGCTGAAGGGCTGGCTGAGGCTGTGAAACACCAGCTTTGCCCTGGTTGATTGTGGGAACACTTGGCCATGTTGAGAAATCCCCTCACCTGCCCTAGCATTGCCTCTGAGCAGGTTTTCCAGAATTGCATTAAATGTCCCCTTTTACCTGTTTAAATGTGCTTCCTCTTGAAGATGTTTTTGGTCTAGATGCTCGTTCCTTCCACTTCACCTGCTGCTTAGCCCAGGGGTTCAGGTGGGGAAAAAACAGCACCTGAGGAACCCTGTTCTCTCTCCCCTTGTACATTTAATCCCAGATCACTTTGCTTGCAGGGTTTTTATCTGAATGGTACCTGCTCAGGAAGCACCCATCATCCCCAGGTGACAGATGGGTGCCAGCCCAGACTGCCCTTGAAGCTGGATCAGCTCTGGCTCTCCTGGGACACAGAACATGCTGCCTTGGCTGTCACTGAGGAATCAACTCTAGCTTAGTAAATACTACTTTCCTACACAATGAGGTTGCTCACAGTAATGATATTCATGTGGCTGTGACATATAAGCAGCCAGGGTGCTAGAAATTACTGTCAGCAGCTGTGGGTACTTGCAGGTAACAGTTGGAGAGAAGACCTTCAGGGCCTGGTTATTCTATTTTTCTTTGGCACAGTGAGATGTTCCTATTAAGCAATTACCTCCTGGGAGAAACAGCAAGGTAGCTATGCTATTACTTCTGGGTTGGCTTTTTTTCTTGTTGTTTTTTTAGAAAAATCTAAAATAATTTCTTCATAATGCAGCAGATGAGGTGGCTCAGACCTGCTGTGAAGGAAGCAGAAAGTAATGCTCACAGTTTGTAATATTTCCTTGAGCTTCTGCTTTTGCACTGAAAAATGAGCTTCCTCTCATTAAAATGCTTTTAAATGACAAATCCACAGCTGTTCTCTCCAGCTTGTTTGAACACAGCAAACTCAAAGTGAAATATGTGATGGCTGTGTGCAAGCCAGCATGTTCTTCCCTTGCTTGGTGATGGTGTGGGCAGTGCCTTGGGGCCTCTCTGAGCCCAGCATTGCCATCCATTGAGCTCTCTTTTCCATCACAGATGGGGTTGAACCAAGGGAAAAGCTTCCTGAGGCTGAGCTGTGGGAAGGAGCAGGTGAATGTGTCCTTCAGCATCAGCTATTCAGAGAGATTTCCCCATCCAGACCTGCTGGAAAGGATGGGGAGCAGCAAATGCTGCTGGTTTTGGGGGAGCTGGACTGCAGGACTGGGGACAGTAAATAACTGGAGAAGTGACTGCAGACACAGTGGTCATCCTGAGCATGCTGGATCAAATCCCATCCATCACAGCAGGGCAGGTAGAACCTGGCTTGTCGAAACCCAGTGGGGTTGGGCTGTGCAGGTGCCACCAACACCTCCTGGCAGAGCTGGGTCCCAGTCCAGCACCCAGGCTGTCAGCAAAGGGCCATCCTGTCTCTCCCTAACAAGAGTTTGATTGGTTTCATTTCCCATCAAGGGAAAAAACAGTAGAAAAATGGAAGCAGATGTTTTTAGACAATGTCTACAGCTCCTGGAGTTTCAAAGACCTTTTTGATTGCATAGGCTTTAAAAAACATATAAAAGAGAGCCTTTCACTGTATTTTTCACTAGGGTAAAACCCTCTTTGAAATTTGTATGAGGAGAGATTGTCAGACTGAGCCAACCTGGGAAAGCCTTATTGCTCACAAACTCATTTAAAATCCTTTTCACTGTTGTTTTTTTCATGTGCTGCCTTGGAGGCATGTTCAGCTCCTGCCTACACTAGTCATTATGGGCAAAGCAAGGCAGTTGGCAGCTGGCAGAGGGCTTGCTCCCCTGTGAGGGCCACTGCCTGGTGCCTACCAGGAGCTGCAGCACTCCATCTTGGCTGAATCTGGCAGAGAAATTGCAGCTCTGCCAGGTACAGCATCCACAAGTGCTTCCACTTGCACTTTAACCATCCCCTTCACACCAGAGGAAATAGCAACGACCAGGGGAAGGCAGTGCAGCTTTCATCTGAAATGTGATGGCTGGAGCAGCAGTCTTTTGGGAGTTGTTGTGACTCTCCTAAGAGCTGCAGGTCTGTTGTTACTGCAGGAAGGACATGGAGACATGCATTTCTTCATCCTGAAGAGGTCTGGGAACTCTTTTGGGGCTTTGCTTGAAAAACCCTCATTTCTTATAATTTTTGAGAACTTTTCTCCTACCCCCATGAGGTTCTGAAACAGCTTTGAATGTCCCAGGGCTGCCAAGTAAAAGCCCTGTCACTGTGCAGAGATGCAGGACCATCAGGAAATCCTGAGATCAACTTCAGATCATTCTTCTGTTCCTTCTGCAGAAATACCTCATTTTCCAGGAATCCCTCCTTCTGCAGGAATCCCATCTTCAGCTCCATGCATCCTCCATGTTGCAGGGTCCTTTCCAGAGGCTGCTTTTAAATGCTTGGATTTCTGTTCCTGTACCTGATGGAAACTTTCTACTTTGATTGCCCTGAGCTTTCACTTCTTGCAAAGAATTCTCTAGGAAATGGTAATTTTTTGCACAGTTACCTCCTGAGTAACTTTTATTCTTTAATAACAGAAATTCGCCCAAAACTGAGCATCTTTATTTCTTATCTAGAGGCTTTGGACTATGCTCTCTGCCTTCTCAGAAGGCTCCTGGGAAAGATGCTGCTGAAACAGGTGAAGTGGATGAGCTGTGAAGTGGCGGTAGATGCCACCACTGTGTCTCCGTTGGCCATCTCCAAACTGGGAATAATGTTAACCTGCCTGTTCCCATACCCAGGCTTGTGGCCCTATAATGAACTCTATGCCAACAGACATTTCAGCAGAGGAAAACACACATCTCCTGGTTACCCTTCTTTCTCATCACTTCTCACTACACTTCATCTCCCAGTACGTGGTGTGAGGAAAAGCCTTTCCAGGGGAGCAGATCACATCCCTGAGCAGCCTCCATGCTGCTGGGTCTCACCAGGCAGCTGCTGCTCCAGAGAGCTGTGTGGGATGAGGAAGGCAAAGCTGTTGGGCTCTGCCTGTGCTCCTTTGGAAGCACACTTAGGATAACCCATCCCCAGAGTCACATTTCTGTGTTTGGGGGAGCTGACTGCCATGTGCCTGTCTCCTCTGGGGAGGCTGGTGATGGTGTCTGAAAGCGGGGCTTTTGTTCAAGCCCTTTATCAATGAGTTAATGAGTAAATGAGCTAATGAGTAAAGCACTGTAAGCCCTGCTGAAAGCCCTGTGCCCTTACTAAGCCAGCCAGGGCATAGGGGTTGAAAAGTTCAGGTCAGGTCCAGGGTGTCCTTTCTCTCCATGGCCATCCCATCAACATGTGACACCAACAATCCAGGTCCCCAAAGCTGCTTTTCCACCCACTCTGGCTCTCTCTGGTGCATCTCCTCCCTGGGGAAAGAGCTGCATTTGGCCCAGGAGCCCCTGGGTGGAGCTGATACATGGCAGGGGTTACATTTGGCCATGAACTCTTCTCTCAGCATCACTGTTTTTTGTGCTCTGTATGTGCATCCTGTGCAGAGGACATAGGAGCTGGCTGCCCAGCAGGCTGGATTTTACACTGGAGTAAATTCTTGGGATTGCCTTATCCCATGGGAGTCTGTCCCTTGGGTCCAGGGGAGCTTCATACACATGTTGGCTTCGGTGGGCTGTTCCTGTGTCTCCCTGAGCTTATAACCAAGAAAATGAATAAATAACTGCCCTGCAGAAAGTCAAGGGCTCAAAAAAGCCCCAGTGTTTGTAAAAATCAGAGGTTTCTGCAGGCAGCTATAGGCAGATAATGTATGAATGCTCCCATATGTCTCACAGGGCTTTCCCTACCTCTTTGCAGAGCCACCTGACACAGCTCTCCCACAGCACCGGGGGTCCAGCGAGACCACAAGCCTTCAACAGCAGATTGCAGCAAAAATGATAGTTTGGAGGTTTTTCACTCTCAGCACAATTTCTCACAAGCACAGTTTTTAATTTGATTTGTTCTTGGCTTGTTTCCTCCTATGGTGTACACACATCTTGCAAGCAATGAGGAATTTGGATGTCACTTCTCGTTTCCCTGCAGCCTTCCAGATCCAAGTCCTGGTTATCCTTTTTCCCCTCAATGTGGAGAAATAGAACAGCATGTTGGGAACCAGCTGTGAAGCTCTCAGCCAAAAGCTGAGTAAGAATTATCCTGGGATGAGCATTGGGTACTATGTGTCATCTCTTACCCCGTTGCCACTATATGCACCAGAAGATGACTTTGGGTGCCCAGGGCGAAAGAAGTTGGCTCTGTTAACTGCCCTCTCCCTTTTCTTTTTTTGGCACTCCTGGGAAGAGTCACCAACCAGCAAACTTGTCCCTCCCTTTCTGCAAGGGGGAGCAGCGTGCATGACTTCCCAAAGAGAAAGGCTCGCTGGTCCCCATGTTGAGGATGTGTTCCTGTCTTCACTGCCTAACTCCATTCTCCCTCACCCTTCATTTCACCCTGTCACCTTTCCCTCCTGGCAGCTGCCTGCACGCTCCACATTTCACATCTGGAAGAAGCTGGCAGGAAGCCACTCATACCTGTGCAAAACCAGCCCTGGCTGCAGGGAATGTTTGCCAAGGGCAGAGCAACACCTGAGGCAAACCATTGCTAAAGACTGCAGATGAGCTCTATGCTGCCAGGCTGCCTTGAATAAGCTTACACTGCTGAGCATGGGGATTATTCCTGTTCCTGCATGAAACATGGCAAAGAAAGCTGAATCTGTGTCAGAATCTGTGAAGTCAACTCCCAGAACAGTGTTTGCAGCTCGTAGGAATGGCCACTCTCTCCTGGTAACCTGCTTGGATCTCCTCCTTTGTCCTGGGCTCTGCTTGTGCTGCAGCTCCTTCTGGGGTACCTGAATAAGGTGGGCTAGTATTTCTCAGTCACATGATTTTATATTTGGAGTTTATAGCAAGTTAACCAGCCTTGGCTCCCAGGAATGTCAGGCACTGGAACAGGCTGCCCAGAGAAAGCTGTGGATGCCCCATCCCTGTGTGTGTTCAAGGCCAAGTTGGATGGGACTTTGAGCAACCTTGTCAGTGGAAGGTGTCCCTAACCATGGCAGGGTTGCTGGAGCAAGATGGTCTTTAAGGTCCCTTCCAACCCAAACCATTCTATGGATCTATGATTGTCCTTCCAGTCCCATATTGGTCCTGTCTGTGTTTTGGCAGGTCCAGGACTGCTCTGCAGGCAGGATGAGCAGCAGGGCTGAGCACCTTCACCCTGTGCCTGTGCCATGCACATGCTTGGTTTTTCCTGCCACCAAGAGCAAGTAATGCCCAGAAAAACATTGAACATGAAAACTCTCCACCACAAGCTTAAAAAGAGGAGGGCTCTACAAGGAGTTATATTTACAGTAACTAAATGATGGTACAGAGAACGCTCAAGGTGATTAAAAGAATTCTCCTCTCTACCTTGCTTAATAAACTGGAAAACCCTGGCATGCTCTCAGGGACTGCAGGGTTTAATATCTGGTTGATGACGCTAATTTAATTACATGCCAGCAGGTGGTGCCCAAGTAGAAAAAGGAGACAATTTAATAACGTATTCTCACCCCATGTGTGGTTGCGGGTAGTGTTTCTATCCCGGCTCGAGCCATGCTGCAGCCGTTCACACAACATTTAACAATGCAGTACTGGTGTTTTTTACTTTTCTGCCTTATCCCATCTCCCCAGACAGCTCCCAAATCCTCATGGCTTATGAGAGGGCTGGGACATACCAGGTGATACCAAGGAAAACAGTTCTGTATGCATACCCAGTCCAAAGAGGCTGCTTGGTCCCACCTCAGCTGCAGGAGGGGACAGGGCAGTCCAAATGAGTGTCTCGTGGCTGGTAGGCTGCAGTTTTTCCCAGATTTGCTCATTGCTTCTATAAATTTATTGTAAAAAAAAATGTGGCAACTAATTAGCTTGGACCCTGTTGAATGTTATATGCAGGAGAGAGAAGTGGCTTCTCTTGGCCTCCTTTTAAAAATACAAGGAGAAGGATTTTATGTCATCTGCTTTCTCCTGCAGAAATGATGTGAACCTCCTCAGCTGGTTCCCACTAACAGCCCATACTAAACAGATGCAAAAATACCAGGTTTATGTATTCTGTAGCTCTGGCAAGTTGCTGATCTGAGTGGTTTTTGCAGGTGCTAAAACACAGAACACAGGCACTGCCTCTGCAGGGCTTGCAAGCTCTTTAAAGGAATGTACAAACCCCTGCAATTTCATAACTTCAGTGAACAATGAGAGCAATTTCTCCCTGGATTAGGACAGGAAACCTGTAACGAGCACTTTCATGATCCTGCTTCCCTGCACTTAGAACAGAGAATGAAGCTTTGCTGCTTTGCTGGCTTGTGTGGTATGAAGGTGGTTTCACTCAGCCCAGCCCGGGTGGCAGGAGAAGCAGGATGATATCCAGGCAGCACCAGGCATCTCCCAGCTGAAAACCAGCCCTGTTAAGATATAAACTGGACACGCAGCAGGAGGCAGTTGAGGTTACTCCTGAAAACGAAGGCCAAGGTAATTGGGTAATGCCTGGGAGCAACTTTTCCCTCCGATCAGTGAGGGGAAAGGGCCTGAGCCCTCTGGGAGCAGTCTCTGCTGCAGGAGGCTTTCTACTGGTTGGAAGGCAGAGTATCTCCTCTCCTTCCTCTTGTTGAAATTCCTGACACGAGCAGACAAGCCTGATTAGAGTCAGTACATACTGGTCCTTGAGGAGCAGAGCAGACAGGGAAGACTGTCAGGGAAGAGATTGCTTCCACTGGTAATTTATGCAGTTGTTCTCCTCTTTTTCCCCCTGTGGAGAACATAAAACACTTGTGCTAGAGAGGAGATGAGCCACTTCAGCCAGCTGCAGAGATCACCTAACGCGGATTGCTCGGAGGCCTTAGACCGGGTTGGGCCCTTTGCTGGTGGAGGCATTACCTGTGTATTAGCCATGATTATCTCACTGGAGTGGGGATCTGTCATTTCATCCTCTAGAAAGCTGAACTGACTAAAAGCTAGAACTTTACAGGGTCCAGATTCATATCCTGGGGATGAGGGAGAAAGAAGAGACTATTAAACGATGAGCTTTTTTTGCTTCTTGATAAGCTGGCTTTTTGGATCCTTGCTGAAAACACACAGAGTTCTCATGGATCAAGCCTGGCTCCTGTCAGGTCTGCAGATGGTTGTGCAGCTTTTCCTGCTGTATTAATGCTGGCAGTTGTGCATCACTGAGAGGTTTGCAGAAAGGTTCCCACATGTTTTGTGTTTGCACTGGGGAACCAGTGCAGGAACAGCAGAGAAAGCACATGGAAAGCACCACTGCTCGTAGGCAATGGTTTGTGCTATTTTACTGGCACACAAATACCAAGAACATCCTTTCAAAGCTTGGTGGTGAGCCTCAGCTTCCTTCATGATGTACTCTGGACTTCATGAAAACCCCAGATGCTCACATCCCTTGGATACTGGACAAGCCCAAATGTAGTTCTGATCATCCTCTCAAATGCAGAGCGGGCAGTGGTGAAGTGTTGCAGAAAGGCAGAGTGGTTGAGGAGCTCAGAGAGCACCAAATTCCCTCAAGTCACAAGAATATAAAGAAAGCCTCTGGCATGGGAGGGGAGGTCCTTTTTTTCCTGCCAGTCTCTTACAGCTCATTGCAGCATCACCCTCCCCAGCTGGTCTTTGTCTTTCCCAGTCCAGAAGGTTTCCTACTGTCCCTGCCATTGCTTAGCTGCCAGTCCAGGACACTCCTGCATCAGATGGCAGTGGCAGGGAAGGGGACACCTCTCAGGCACTCATCTTCTAATCCCCTCTCAGACACCATTGCCTGTGGTGGTGGTACACAGGCAATACCTCCAGGGAGGTAATTTAATCATGTCTCAGAAAGTACCCCCTCCACTCCGTTATTTCCCATAGAAGCAGAGGCCAAGTGTTACTGCACAAGTCAAGACAGCAACGCAGAGTGTTCAGCTTATCTGGGAGATAACGTTTTATCAACATGCCAAGAGCTACAACTAATGAGGCACAGAGCAGAGGAAGCTCAGTGTAGTAACTGGTGCATACCCTCTTTCCAAACACTGATAGCAGTACCTTGCAGGGAAGAGCACACAGAGAACTAATGAGTAAACACCCAGGATCCAGGCAGAGCCAGCAGCATCCCCAGACATTTGGTCTATTCTTAAGACCCTACAAATTCCTTCTGTACAGCCAGTAAGAGCTTACATGGCAGCTCAGTCACCTGATTTAGTTTGTACATAAAATTTAAGGTTTTCTAAACAAAGACTGGACCCTGAGGGCCTCAAATGCCAAACAGAACTGCTGGTGGGGCCATGAGCAGGTTTCTGTGGTCAACCTGGATGCTTTTCTTGTCAAACTTTCCTTGGCCCTGCCAAGGGATGCCAGCAGGTCTCTTTGTTCATGAAATATTAAAGACAGTGCCAATGACCAAAGGATTCACAGGGAGACAAATCAGTCCCTGACACGGGGTGATTAACACATCACAGGACACTCTTCTTGCTTTTGAGAGCAGACATAGAGAAAAAGCCTTGCCTACTCTGGGGAACTTCTGCTCACTTCAGCCTCTTCTGCCTGGGCTGCTCAGGGGGTGCAGGGCTTTCCTGAAGGGAAGAAGGGAGCTCCAGAGAGGAGCATGGCTTGCCTGTGTGGCTTGGAAGTGCCACCAAGAGGAAAGCCTCGGCCCAAGAGCAGTGTGTCCTTGACAGACAAGAGGGAAACATTTGTTTCTGTAGGAGACTCTGCTCTTGCCAAGAGCGGGAGGCTCAAGCAAGAGGGAAGAAATTGTTATGTGGGCAGAGCTAAAATCTCTTTTGTAATGCATGCCTGAGAGAGAATAGGCATGGGGTTTAAACATAAGATGGCAGAATCAAGTCAAGAAAAACCTGCTCTGTTGCAGGAATAAACTCCTGGGTGGACATTGACTCCTCAGAGCTCCTAGGAGTTTTGTTGGTGATGTTATCTAAGAGAAAAGAAGAGCCTGATTCCCCAGTTTTGGCTCCTTTTTTTTTTTTCTTTCTCTGTTTTTCTGGTTAAGGAAGAAAATATTTATTGCCATTGACTAAATGCTTTGCTTCATTGCTGGTTGCCACTTCTCACAAAGAAATAAAGCTGAACATTAGCCATAATTGAGCAAACTGCTGCAGATTGCAGTGCTGAGGGCAATTAAACCATGCAAAGCAGTCAATCCCTTCACTATCCCCTCCTGCAGCAGAGTTGGGCCTGGTATTAGATGCTGTATCTCTTCCCAAACTCTTAGGGTCAGGAATCCATGCAATCCACATTTCCCATACCTGCTCTGTGGAGAGGTTTATCTCCAGCTTTAAAGCAGTTGTGACTGTGAAAGGAGGGCTGTCTGTCTTTTCGAGCACATTTTACCTTGTCAGTGACTTTAGCATTAACCCTGGCAGCTCCCCAAGCCCTCTCACCTTCCCAATTTAAATAAAACCAGAACAACAGCCAGGCTGGAACAAAAGGCTGCTGCTGTCAACCTTGCTGGGTCTCACTCTTCTGCCAAGGGTCAGGTAACCACGCTGGTCAAATCACAACTCTCCTCCAGCCCCAGGGCTCAGGTCACATTTTTGGAAAAATCCAAGCAAATCTTTGCACACACCTGGACTCACATTTTTTTGGTAAGGAATATACTTTGTATTAATATAACACATTTTCAGGGATTTTTTGCCCCCAGGAATTCTTGTTGAGGCCAAGAATTTATTCAGAAGTTTAAAAAAGGAGACATTTATACCCATAGGAAGCATATGCAGGAGAATAGTTAACATACACAAGGCTGCAGACTTTCAGAAAGGATATAAACTCAGTCAAACATTAATAAACAATAAGCTGTTTCCAGTCTTTGCTGTTTCTTTCCCACCATACCCACTGATAAGAGGTAAAAACTTTCCTTCAGGGAGTCAGGACAGATGGTTATTGCTCCTGAAAAGAAAGTTTCTGGTAGAAATTCAGATAATGTCAGAAACATTTGCAGACAAAATTTACCCTGCTGAAAGTAATAGAAGTGATTTGCCTTAGAGACAGCAGAAATCACAGAATCAGAGAGTGGCTGAGCCTGGGAGGCAGCTCTGGAGAGCACCTGGTCCCTGCTCAAACAAGGTCACCTACAGCAGTTTTCCCAGAACTGTGTCCTGTTGGGCTTTGAATATCTGCAGAGATGGAGATACCACAACTTCTCTGAGAGGTTTCAGTGTTCAACCACCCACACAGTAAGAAAACTTTTGTTATGTTTAAGTAGAATTTCCCGTACTTCACTTTGTGCCCCTTGCCCACTGTTCTTTCACTGGGCACCACTGAGAAGAATCTGGTTGTGTCTTTACTTTCTCCATCAGAACACACTGATAGGATCCTCTCGAGCCTCATCTTCTCCAGACTGAGTTGTCCCAGCTCTCTCAGCCTCTCCCCATATAACAGATGCTCCAGTCCCTTCATTGTCTTTGTGGCCCTTCACTGCCCTCATTCCACCATGTCCATGTCTCTGCTGTACTGGGGAGCCCAGCACTGGGCCACCCTTTCAGATGTGTCTCCTCAGAGTGAACTGAGAGGCAATATCACCTCCCTTGACCTACTGGCAATGCTCTACCTAAAGCTGCCCAGGAGACCCATGGCCTTCTTGTCCCCAGGGGGAAAATTTGTCATGGACGGCCTGGTGTCTGTCAGAACCCCCAGGATCTCCATGGAGCTGCTTTCCAGCCTGTGAGCACCCAGCCTGTCCTGGTTCATGGGGTTATTTCTCCCCAGCCATGGTCCTTTGCATTTGTTAGCCCATTTTTCCCGCCCACCAAGGTCTTTCTGAAGGGCAGCACAGCCATCTCACATACTATCACTGGTCCCCTCTCGTCCCCTAAGCTCCCAGCTTCCTGAGCAACCTCATTTTTCATCAGTGGGGGACATTTTATTGTGGCTGAAATTGAATGAGGCTTTCAATAAGCCATTTCTCAGGTGCTGCAGCCCTTGATCCTCCCACGGGCTCATGAGTGTTCTCACGTTTCATCACCACAGGTCCTCTGAGCTCTGACGTACAGGTCTGATGGAAAGAGAAAACAGGGAGAGGAGAAGGGGCGAGGGCTGCTTAAGCAGAGAGGGAATTTGGAGAGTACCTCTAATTAAGTTATTAGTGAACAAAGCCAAACACCTTTACAAAATGAAAAGATCATCTGTGAAGTTGGCACTGAATCCAGCTTCTAAAATTAGTCCAGAGAGGAAAGACTGATAGATAAAACACCAGCCAAGGAAAATCCATTAATTGCCAGGACAAGCAGCTGCTCTCTGCACTGCAGGCATTAACTGTGGTTAGAGGCAGGAAGAGTTGGATTAAGGGTACCAGAGATGATCTGAACCACCATCCTTGAACTGAGATCCCAAGATAACTAAAATATCTGGAGATGAATTAATAGTAACTCAAGGTCTTTCAGCCTGTTGGGCCACCCACTGCTTTGATGAGGCGGAGGAAGACCAAGGACACAATTAAGGGAATAGATGCAGCCATGGAAGATGAACTCTTTTACACAGCATTTGGCCAAGTACTTTCTTGGACCATGATTCTCAGACCTGGGCCATGAAATAAGTTCACACTTCCCTTCTAGGATTTGGCAATGCAGCTTCTTCCAGTACAAACAACATGGTTAAGGAGCACCAGATAAGCGACTTGTGTGTCAAACCTAACACTCAGGAAAACGCATGGACTGCTGGCATCTTCCACTAATTTACTGTTATCTTGCCCATCTTGAAAACAGGGAGAATTGCTGATTATTCATTACTCTGACCCTGCATGGACTGATTTGCCACCAGGGTCAGCATTAATTCCAGTTTTAGGAAGCAGCACTAGACTTGATTCTAAACATCAATTAGGGGTAGGATGTATTTGGTCCTGTGTTTTTAGGAGGTACCACTGAAGTTTTGAGCTGCTCAAAGGAACCTGAGGTAGAGCTTGTTACTGTCCTGCTCTTCAGAAGTGAACCATGCTGAAGGGACCCATGTCAACAGTACCTGCTGAAAGGAGGAGACCCATGGACTCTCCTTGCAGCTCCTGGCCAGAGCAACCAGAAATGAGCTGCTTCTTCCCTCGGGCAGGGCGTGTGAGCACTCAGTGAATGCTGACCCACACCTTTGTTGTGCTGCAGGAGAGCTCAGCAATACCTGTTCTTCAGGATGATGAAGAATAAGATTGCAAACCAGCCCAGGGAATTCTTCCATTTACAGTAACCAAAGGGTGAAACCTATTTAATAACCTTCCTACAGGTCATTAACTGAAGATAAATGCCATGCAGTTATGAATATATCTGATATTTATTATAATGGCACTGATCATAATGAATTAAGTTAGTGTTTAGGTGAGTTATTTCCATAGGTAATTGAAAGTAAGTTAAATTTTTCTTTACCAGATCAGTTTTAGAGCTTATAACTTTATCTTTAATGCATGATCTATCATTTAATGACAGCTTTTGGCTGTACATTAGTGAACTCCAGCTGATGCAGTATTTCTTCCAGATAATTTTTCTAGTAAAGGAAATACAGCATTTTATGCAATTTCATGCCAGGTCTTGAAAGAGGGGCTGAGAGTGGAAGTATATGTGTATATATTCATCTCTGAAGGAAGTGAAGGTGAATATTTGCAGAGTTTTTTATAGGAACTTCCCTGCCTCTCCTTGCACATGGCCAAGGGTCAGTAGATTAAAAGCCGTGGCTGTAAAACTGGGCTGAAGATAATTTTCCATCAATGTCAGTGGTAGTGGTGCTCATGGACTTTTTTCTGACATGTAACCACCACACACTGAAGTCATGAAGTTGATCTTACATCTGATTTTAGGAGAGGCTGGGAGAAGAACGGAGTTGTGTGACCTTCAGAAAACAGAATTAATTCAAGATTAGTCACCTTATTCACAGTTATCTTCCATGTAATTAAACTGTGATCAAAAAGGACATCAAGAAGTGACACAATATCTAAAGTATATTGTGGAAAAAATGACCTCTCTTGGTGGCTCCTGAACTTTGGTGAGACAGGCCACAAACACCAGCTAAAAGCCAGCTATGGCATGGAATTGAACATTAAACATGAAACCATAGAACTGAGAGTCTTCAAATAACAATACAAAGGGCATTTGGGATGCACAAGCATACCAAAGGTGCAGAGCAAGGGCTTCAAAAGTCCTTGGAGGACCTTTCTTGGACCACACAGAGAAGAAAAGGCACTTTTTCTGTATCCTGAACATGGATGTTTAAGAACACTGATTTGGTTAAACGTTTTCTAATGCATTTCAATTTCTTTCCTGTTGAGAAAGAAATGTGGTTTAAAAGGACTCCTCAGCTGCAAATGTCTTCTTACAAAGAGATTTATAATTTAATCTTTTTGGAGGAAAAGAAAATTAAGCTTTTTAGCCTCTGAAGGTACTTTCTAAATCAGTGCTGGACCTCCAAATGAAGCTCGTGGAGCTAAGATTTGTACTTGCTGCTGAGCAGCAAATGCCAGCAAGGTAATGCATTCTGGTAGGCCCTGATGACAAGAACAATATATTAGGAAAGCTGAGAAGGTCAAATGTGGCATAATTAAACCTCTCAGCATGTCATCTTTTTGCAGCCATGAAGCTTCTCTCCACCCCAGTGCTGGGTTCAGGCAGGAGTGACCCGTTGGTGTGCCCAGCAGGGACAGAGCTCGTGGAATGTGTTTGGGGATGGTGTCAGCACTGCAGGGAACTGCAAGTCCCCTTCCCTTGTGTCTAATGAATAACTGATGTGATGAAAGAGGTGTTTCACACACTGATCACGACCATGCTCTGCACTTCGGGGTGGCCAGCCCAGAGGTCAGGTTCTGTTGTTTCACCTGTGTGTTTGACTGCCAGCAAGGTGTGCTCTGACCCTTCCTGCCTTGGGCAGCTGGATGCTGCTGCTGCATTTTGTGCCTCTAAGCTGCTTCTCTTTTCCTGTACTTGGGCTTTTCAAAATGTCTTGAACCTTGCACAAAAGGGAAACACTTCTTCTTGCCACTAGCCTGCGTAAGTTCATGCAAAGCTCCTGGTATCGTGTAAATTCTATGGAATCATAGAATGTTTGGGTTGGGATGGATGTTTAAGACGACTTAGTTCCAACCCCCACTGCTGTAGGCAAGGATACTTCCACCAGACCAGGTTGCTCAAGCCCCATCCAGCCTGGCCTTGAGCACTTCCAGGATTGGGACATCCACAGCTTCTCTGGGCAGCCTGTGCCAGAGGCTCACCACCCTCAGAGTAAAGAATCGTACTAATCTTACAGAGAAAGCTTATTTTACTTAAAAAACCTACCTAATCAAGGCCACAAAGGTCTTGCACATGGCTTGAGTTCTTGCTTTGATTCTTCAGAACCACAGCCTCGGTACAGCCCTGAGCAGGGCTGAGCTACAAGCTCAGCAACAAGGGAGCATGTTGTGATACAGCTACCCTTTGTGTATGGAGTCAGATCCAGCGCTGATGAACTGCATTAGCTGGGCTGTCTATTAGAGGTCTGTCCCCAAAACAGGTTGTATTTCAACACAAAGACCACCAGTCACTGTGGTCTGTGCTGCTTCTCTGCTAAATGGTTCACAAGTGACTTTGTTATAAAAATTTACCTCTCTTCTTATCTGCAATCTTGTCTCTGAAATGAGCAAGGAGGTTTCTATACTGTGGCTCACTGTCCTGGTCAGGTTCTTGCTAAGAGTCCTGATCAGCTTTGGGTGTAAAAATTAGGATGTCTGGATGGTAAAACAAGTGAACAGCTTTTAACAGTGTAAAACATTTTGAGTTTTCTGCCAGCCAGAGCTCAGCATGTTTAATTAAGGTGTGTGAGCTTGAGGGAGGCTAATCTTTGCTGCTGAGGCTAATTTTTGCTGGTTTATTAGATAATACAGTAAAAGACAGATTGAGACTCCTTTTTTTCCCCCCTCATTTTCTTTTCCTTGTCACCAGCAGTAAGCAGGGAGGGAGATAAAATCCCTTCACATGAAATCATCCTTGTGAAGCACCAGAACCAGTACAATTAACCAGAGGCACAGCTGTACATCTCGCTGTGCACACCCAGGTCCCACTCTCCATTTCCCCTCCGAGGATATTTCCAGAATGACTGTTTGGGCTAAAGTTCATAATTAAAGCTGTAAATCTTGGCTCACTGCTAAATTTGCCTGCACATAGAGAGAGAGAGGGAAGGAAAAGGGGGAGAGTCTATCTCCCTCCTGGGAAGCCTTGTTTACTAGCATGTTGTAGGTTTTCTTATGCAGGTGGTGCCTTATCAGGCTTGCAAAGAGGCAGGTGCAGAGAGCAACCCAATACAGAGATTTTCTGGGGGCCTGACAATCATCAGCAGTTCTGGCTGGTTTCCCTTTTTTGCAGCAGAGCCCTGCAACACCGAGACAGATCTTCACCCAGTGTTCCCACACTGGCAGCAAGATCTTAGGACTGTTCGGGGATGCCCTGATGCCACAAAACACCGGTGAAAGCCTCAAAGTGAGACACGGTGCAGTGAATCACTCCCCCTGCTGCCCGTACAGCAGCGCCCTGGGGAGAGCGGGGCAGCAGAAAGACCTTAGGAAGGCGTTGAGTACCAATGAATGATTGTAGTTTAATTCAACGAGCAATCTGCTGTCTGTAATTAATAGCTGCAGTTGCATGTGTTTGCAGCAGAAAACTGGGGAGTAGATCCCTGCTTTCCTAGTTCTGCAGCGTGTGCTGGGACGAGGCCGAGCACAGCTCCTGCCAGGGACAGTCCGGCTTTCCTGGCTGTAAACCTGCCACGTTCCCAGCCAGAGCTCTCTCAGCTCTGCAAATCCTCCTCTGGAAGTACCTTGACGTGCCCCAGTTATGGACAAAATGAAGCACTACAGCAAACACTAGCAGAGTGTTTACCACATTTAAGGCTATAATACACCTTCTGATAGACCACCTGAATTTTAGATTTCTTTTTTTTTCCCCCAGAGGAAATGGCATATCTAATTTACCAGAAACGATGATCCTTTCTCACATACTTCTGATGGGGCTGCTTATATGCAAATCCCTCCTTATCACTTGTAAGTAATCTGTCTAAATGTGGCAGAATAAGGTTTTATTAATAATATTTGCATGCCCATGGCACAGGGCTGAGTCATTGCTTGCAGTGCACAAAGCAAGACAAAGCAGTAGAGCATGTCTATTAATAAACATGATAAATCCATACCTTTGTGAGTAGAAGTTGCACATCTCTGCTGAAGAGACAGCTCTTTGTTGAAATAGTGATTTATTGCTATTAAAATTGTGTGATTAGCCAAGCTTGGAAAGCAGACACAGAAAATCTCATGGCTGCCTACTCACATGATGAGTTTCACCAAGCATGGAAATGCAGGAACATTTTATCAAGTCAGAACTTTGGAGGAAAACATTTCACTCCAAGGTCAATTCCTGATGATACGGTTGTGGATTTTCAGTCACAAAATTACTACATGATTTATAATGAAGTTTATATTTGAAATGCTAACAGATTCACAGACACCCCACCAAAAAAAAAAGGGAAAGTCAGGAGAAAGGCTGTGATAAAGCCAAATTATATGGCGTCAATCAGCCATCTGTTGTGCGCTGTGGTTTCTAATGATCAAGGTGAAAACTTCAGTAGGCTGTAAAAATAGACATTTACAAGATCCACTCTCTCTGTAGTTAATGCTTTCAGCATGGACAACAGGATATGATGTACGCTGAAATTACCAATGAGTTCAGTCATATCATGAACAAACCTGAGCACCTGATGACCAGGTGGGACATTCAGCCAGGACAGGACCTATCATTAGTTGTGGATGCAACAAGTCAGGCTTTATCATGAAGGTCTGATGAATTTTGGAAAGGAAGGGAGAATCCCCTATATCAATGTGAAAATCCACCTCCTCCAAATGACCCCACAGAGCCCTGAGTGTTCCATGTGCTCTCTGCTGACCTTTATGTGATTAGTAAATGAACTTTCCTTTGGAGATGGTCCTTTATGTGACCACCTATCCTTTGCTGGCTCATTTTATTTATCTCAAATATCTCAATAACAGAATGAGTCCATCAAACTCATCATCAGATTAAAATTCATTGAAATCTTTTAGGGTGGCTACCTTTGCACATCCATTTAAAAAGGCTCCAAAGGCAATGTTTTCTTCACTTTTCCTCCTATAGGATATTTTTCTTGTCATTTGTGCCAAATCAGAAGAAAATGTGATTTTTCTTACAGAAGTGGTTGCTCACACTGTGTCCACTCACTGGGCCTGACCTTATCATTATGGTTCTTTATTTTGAAGTCATCACCAAGGTGATTTGGCCATGGAGGAGTGAGCCCCCCTGAGCTTCAGAGGAAGGAGCCAGGGCTTGTAGGTTCATAATGAGCAAATCAGATTTTTGTCTTTTCCTTTACACCAATGTGAGAGAAGGGAGATACAAACTCTGCAGTAATTACCATGTAGGTGGCCAGACAAGGTGCAGAGGAGAGCTATTTTTCACTTATCTCTTCCGTGGATAATTTTTTCTCTTTATTTTACAAAGGACACTCTTTCTCTGTGATTATCTGAGAAACACAAATGGGAATCTGTATGCTGAGTACACAAAAATCTTCAAGATACTCTGGATGGATGATATATCAGCTCTTAGAAACAGTGATGGATCTGTCAGCCTGTGTTCATTTGACTTGTTGCAAGTCTTGGGTCCAAGGTCAGCAGGTGCAGGTTGGGTCAGATTTCATGAACATAACTGATTAGATCCTGCCGGGCAGCTGCCAGCCAGAACCCTGCAAAAGGATGCTCCTTGTGCCAACTTCTCTGTTTGAAACCAGATTGCAAAACATAAATCTGAACCCACAGCTCTGTGATAGAGTCAGCCCATTTTATGGGGTTTGGCTGCAGCTCCTGGGAGAGGTTGCAGTGCTGGGTTACTGGGTTTGGGGTGCTGGGCTCAGCATCTACCCCATTGCCTGAAAAATAACAGATTGCTACTAGAGGAGCCCATGGCATTGCAAAAGCCCCATAGCATCCATAACCTTAATGTGGGAGCCTCATCTACAGGTGGTGAAGGTAGAAATTGAGATTGAGAGGTCTGTACTGTCTGTCCCTCCCCAGTACCTGCTGGACCCACAGACCAGCATCAGCCAAGCTGAAGAGCAGTGAGGAGACCTTAGTGGGGCTAAAGAATGTAGGGTTTAGGCAGAGCAGAGTGACCCAGATTACTGCAACAGGAGCCACCACAGCAGGAGGTCAGCAACTTTCTGCTTCATTTGGCTTGGGCACAAGCAAAGGAGCGTGGGCTGCTGGCCAGGAAGGGAGCACATCACAGCTGGCACAGCCACCCGGCCTGGCCCCATGGAGGGTGGGAAATGGGGGAGCTGAGGGCTGCCAGGGTGTTGGGAGAGGCTGTACTGGTCCCACTGCTTGTGGGCTGGTGTGCCCTGGGCTTGGGGTGAAGTCTGTGCCAATATGCCCAACGTGCAACAAGGTAATCCCAAAACTCTGCTCAGAGGAACAGCAGAGGAAGGATGCTACCCTTGGAGAAAAAGAGAGGCAGTTCTATTTGATCAGTGTGATGCCCCAGGCTCTCATTCCTGCAGCACGCTTTGATTTCATCATTATTTCTCCCAATACCCTCCTACACAGAGAAAATTGGACAGAGGCCATCAGGCAGGGCAGAATAGCTGTCTGGCTCTCTGCTCTGATCACTGCTGTCATGCTCCTCAGCCTGCCCTGTGCTTCCCCCTTCACAGCATTCCAGACAAACAGCTCCAAGAAGTTGACTCTTGCCTTGAGATGTGGTGAGATGACAGGGACCTCTCTGTTTGTGTTGGTGTGGAAGGGCACCCTCCAGGTGCAGCATCCCAGAAGTTCAGCAGCACAGGCCAAGTCACTGTTGAGAAAGCCTGCAAGATGTTAGATTAAAGACAGATGTCCCAGGAACAAAGAGAGAGGTGAACGATTATATTACTACTTCAAAAGGAACTGATTCTGCAACTAATTAGCCGGTTTTCAGGTGACAGCTGATTTTTTTTTTTTAATGTACTCCTGAATGTGTTGCATTGCAAAGGCTCTGGAAATACTTGCAGGGTTCATGAGCTGTCGGAGAGCAAAGCTGCTCAGGGTGGGGTTTGCTGGTGAATGGTGCATCACAACCCCTGCAGGGTACTGCACTGCTGCCATCAGCGCTGTCCTGTGCTGGATCACGGGCAGGGCTTTGATCTCGAGCAGTGCTCAGACCCCTCTGTGTGCCCTGGGCTTTCTCCTGCTCTGTGATGGGGTCATGCATAGTGACAGCCCACCGGCTCCATGGCCAGCAAGCTGCTTATGACTGCAGGGCACGGGAGGTGCCTGCAGGAAGGCTGAGCTGATTTAGCTGTTTTTTAGTGACTAGCCTTGATTTGGAGAGAGAAAATCCCTCCTGGAATTCAGCCATTATCCCGTGTGTGGGCCACAGAGCTGGTTTGCTGCACAGCAGTGAAGCCCAGAGTGGCTCCATGCAGCCTTGCAGAGTGGCCCTTCCTGCAGAATAACAGCACAGAGAGTCCCCCAACCAAAAGCCTTAATGATGGAGCTGTTTTTTTTAATGGTCCCCTGCACAGTTTTAAAGAGGATTTACATTACAGCCAGCTGCTATGAAGATATTTTATTGGTATAGTAAATACAGAGAGAGGAATGGGTGCTTTTAGTCTTTGATTGCTTGTGCTCTCCTGCCCCATAATTCACAACCCTTTGTGTCAGAGCATAAAATCTATCCTGTATGGATAGACTTTGAGGTGTCCCCTCACTTGGCCAGTCCAAAAGTCCTCTTAGGTGCTTCCTGCTTTCTGGGTCTCCTGCTTTGGGCTGGAGGAAGAATGCCTGGCTGTGTGGGGATGTACCCAGGCACAACATCCCACAGCAAGTGTGCCAAGAGTGCTGCCTGCTCATATTAAATGGCCAGGAGGGCACTACCAGCAGTGCAGCAGCATGTGGGCTTTTCTCCCTTCCCAGTCTCTGTGGCTGTCGTTTGGCACTCTGGACAGAAAACTTGTCCCAGAGTGTTTATCAAAGTGTGATGGGAAGCTGAGGGAGGGTCCAAAGTTGTTCCCTTTCCTCCAGGGTGTATACACAGAGACCCTGGGCTTGGGATCAGTGCAGAGGGTCAATGCCAAGCCTGCAGCTCAGAGCAGCAGCAGAGGTCTTCATGAACGACCCACAGGCACTGCACAGATCATGGAAAAGCTGAAAGCAGAAGCACAGCTGCAGAAAAATGTCTGCTGTGTCTGTCCACTGAGGTGTGAGCCATTAGAATTACACAGGATGTTGTTTTCCCTCTTGCAAATCATGCCTGAAATCTGATCTCATAAATGAACTTGTTTTTATTAGAGGGAACTTGCTTTTACTGGGTTGTAAATCTGAACGTGAATGTTAATTTTATAACCCTGCATCTAGAGAATAGCAGAAACACAAACATTACAATCCAGATATCATGACCAAAAGCACCATGTCCAAGCATGTTCCTGAGGAATTTCAAGCAGGACACAAGTGATTCCTCCTCCCTCCCTCCCTCCCTCTCTGGTGGGCTGCTCTAGATCCAGTGGAGGTGAGCAGGACCTGCTTCAGATCGCTCACAGCTTATGGGAGTTAAACAGTGATGAAGAAATCAATAGAATTTGGTGGTGTTATACCATAGTTTAGGCATTTTTTGAAAATTCCTGTAGCACTTGCTGAGGGTCCAGGTTATGGAAGTAGGGAAGGCTGTGTCTTGTACTCCTCTCTGCTGTAGCAGAATCAGCTGTAACTACTGCAGTGCTGGGTTTGGGCACCGAGTGCTGTGCATGGACCTGCACTGAGCACTGTCCCACTCCAGGAACACACCCAGCGAGGCCCTGGAAGAGGCTGATGCCATCAGCTGCCTCACAGCTCTTTGACAGGCTGTTTCCTCATGCACAAATTAAGTGGCTCATCTCCTAAATTATTTGCTTGGAACATTTTCTTTGACGCAGAGAGGCTCTGGCTGAATGAACCAAGAGCAAAATTATGTGATATCAGGGCACTGCAAAACGCACAGTCTTGAACAGAATGAAAGCTCCTGGAGGTGCCTTGCCTACCTTGCTGAGAGAAGTGATTTCAAATGTAGATCATTCTGTCCCCAGTGCTCAAACCACAGCCAGGTCTACACTAGCGACTCCTTCTGGGAAAGCAGTAAGAGTTAAGAATTTAAATTTTTTAGCCAACACTTCTTTTCTGGCAAAAGAAATTTTATGCTGGCATAAATGCCTTCACATGACTTGTGGTGGGTTAGAAATGTCATGAAAAAATGGTATCCCTAAGAAGCATGGCTGTGCTGGTGGAACTTTTCTCTGTAACTCAGTCCTGGAGATAATCCGTGACTGTAACTAGAGTCAGTGTATTTTTGCTGGTGTAGCTTGTGTAATGTCTTTGACTAAACGAAACCATCATTTCAGAGTTACCTTGGCAAAGCTTTTCAGTGCATACAAGACCTATATGTTGATTAGGAACAGAGAGATGGGTACATAACACTAGTGTTAGAAAGATATTTCTGTGCTGCATGTTAAGGACACTGATTAACTCTCCTCTGGCAAGTGTTAAAGCCGTGAAGTGCCCTGACCCTGTGGCAGGCAGATACCTCCTCTGCTGCTGCAGATCAAAGGATGGAGCAAAGCTGTTCCACGGTTTCATTATTGACCATGGCAGGCACCAAAGCACTGCCTTGTGCCATATGGAAAGTGGCTCAGCCATTAAACAGGGCACAGATTTGTAGTTCTCTCTCTCTTGGCAATTATTTCCAAGGTTGGTTTAAAGCAGTACCTTATTGAAGTGGTGTTGGTTCTGTTGAGATTAATTTAGGGGAAGTAAAATTTGATACAATCTCTGCAGACAGGAGCCAAGAATGAAATGGCTTCAAGTGAAGGCACAGCATCTTTGAATTCCAAAAGCAGCCTGAGGATATAAGGCAGGGACTGGCTGCAGGTTTATGGCAACCTGATCCTCCTCACTGTTCAGAGGTAATATTCCTAGGGTTTTCAAGGAGATTAAGATTATCCAGAGAAGGTATGGATGTCCCATCCCTGGAAGTCTTCAAGGCCAGGTTGGATGGGGCTTGGAGCAAACTGGTCTAGTGAGGAACAACTTTGTCTGTGACAGGAGGGTTGGATCTAGATGGTCTCTAAGGTCATTTCTAACCCAAACCATTCTATGATTCTCTGATAAGGTGTCTGAGGTGTTGTCACCAGGACAGCTTGTTGTTTCTGCACTGTGTGTGCTTGTGTTGCTCTCTTGCAGACCTGGGGTGACACGTACATGGGGTGCCAGGCTGGCACACATGCACTCACTGTTGTCCCTCGTTCCCAGTGGACTCTGGAGACAGGACCATCCCCAAGAGTCACACCCTGTGCCTGAGAGTATCATCCAAACACTTCTTCAGCTCTGTCAGGCTTGGTGCTGTGACCACTGGGTAACCTGTTCCAGCATCCAACCGCCCTTTGGGTGAAGAGCCTTTTTCCTGATACGCAGCCTAAACCTCCCCAGACACAACTTCAGGCCATTCCCTTGGGTCCTGTTTCACCAGGGGGAAGAGACCAATGCCTGCCCCCTGCTTGTAGCTAACTGGGGTATGTGCCACTCAGCTACTCGAAAGGTTTGACTTTTTTCTTGCATTATAATACAACACACTTGATGCATCAAAGCAGTTTTCAGTGCCTGAATGTGAAGTGAGGAAGATTATCTTTTCTCCACTGATACACCCCTTATTGCTCAGAACTGTGTGTTGGTCAGTCCAGCTGCAAGATCTCAGCTTGTGGGGCACTTTGTTTTTGCTCTGAAGACCTGTGCAAGGGTGCTGAATTCAGCCTGGAGAGAGTGATCTGAATGTCCTAGAGACCTGTCTACCACTATGATTATGTAATTCACCTCAGAAACCCGGGATAAATGATTTACACTTCCATTTAGTGCCTATTTGTAGCTTTTCATCCTGAGGCCGCCTAAACTGCCTCCTTCCCCATCTGCACTTCAAATGTCTCAGAAAGGAAAAGTGTGTGAAGCAGGACCTTAGTCCCAAGACATCCCTGAAAGCCATCTTAAATTATGGTCCTTGCATGAAGAATGAGTCACTAAGAACCACAACATACTCTCCCATCTTTGAGTAGATTTAAGCCAAGTTTTGTTTGTTTGTTTGTTTTTTTAATTTTTTAATTTTATCTGGATACTTGATATGCACTTATTAAAATGATTTCCCTTTAAAACACTGTTTATGCTCATCCACAGACTTAAAGTATTTTTGAAGGAAAGGGGTTGGAACAGATAACTATGATCTGGATCCTTCATAGGTTAATAGTCAAGTACTTGGTATCTTAGTGTGGCATTTGCTTCTAAAGCTGCAGTCAAACCAGAGCTCCACTATCCAAGGCAAACATCACATGAGTCCTCAAGAGCCACATGGCTGAGTGACCTCCACCATTCCCCAGTGACTTCTCCTTGCTGAAGAGTGGAAGCAGCCATTCCAGCAGCTCCAGGCTTGTCTGTTGAACTGATCTGTTACTTCTCCTGCTCACCCTTTCCAAGCAGGGACCAGGTACCAGAATGGGAATGATCTGCCTTGCCCTCTACAGGTGCCCAGTTCAGCCCAGTGCTGCCAACTTCTGCCATGGCTTGTAAAGGCAGGGGCCCAAAGTCATGAGCGGGAGCCTACTGGGAAAGCAGTCAGACCCCCCATCCTGGGACTGGCCAGTGAGTTAGGGCAGGGCACAAGTCAAGTAAGTCCTCCAGCCTCGCTGGAAGGGAGACATGTGGCCCAGAAGTCCTATCTCCTGCTGGCCTGCTCCACGTGCAGCCACTGGGCACATCATCCATGCATCCAAAATGTCTCCTGGGGAGCGGATGCTTTCCCAGGTTCAGCCGTCTGTTCCCAGCCCCTGTTGGCATAGAAACACCCTTTCCAATTAACCTTCTGCAAAATACACACATACAGAAACATTCTGTAAACAAAAGATCTTCTCTTTTCTTTCTGTCTTGTTCTTTTTTTTTTCTTTTCTTTTTTTTTCTTTTGGCCTGTGAGAATGAGGAGTCAGGAGAAGTGTGAATCTGGGTCTTTTTAATTTTAGAGCATTTCAGACTCTATGCGGGCTGTTGCCAGGCTGTGTAGCTGCTCCATACTGATAGTAACAGGAAGACAAAATACAAAGCAATCAAATTTCCCCTCTCATTCAGCCCTGTCCTCCTCATGTTTTAGAGGAAAAGAAGGAGAGCTGGGCCTAATAACTATGGAAATTGCTCAAAGCAGGAAACAATCAAGTGAGGATTAGTAAACCCGGGGCTTTTGAATGGTCAGGACAGATCCAATACAAAGGGAGCTGAACTGCTGCCAAATGCCCCATCCTATTGGAAAGAGTGAGTCCTGCATACCTGTCATGGCCCATCAGCACCAGACTCTTGATGGGTTAGTACTGCCTTGGCCAAAGCTTGAGGAGAAGGTGTCCAGGGCTGGCCTGAAACAGCTGAACTCAGAAGATAAGAGGGCAATTCCCTGGATTACTCAGTTCCTCTTCTCCTCCTGCCTGTATCCAACTGCTGGCAAAGCCCATCTCAAAGGAGGAACCTTGACATTCCCTTGGAAATAAGGGGTATGTAGTTCTCCTTCATGTTCCGGTGGAAAGGAAGATTTCTCAGTTCCTGAGACTTTGCCTGAAATCTGTGAAGAGCACAGCTCCCACAGGTGAGCAGAGCTGGTTTACTGGAGGGAAGAGGGCAGATTAAGGCTATCCTTCACCCCAGCATCCCTCAGCCCTGTTTGTTCCTGTATCACATTGATCACACAGCTCCTCTTTCAGAAAAAGGCTATTCCTGCTCTGAATCTGGACCCAAGCAATGTCTTCAAAGTTCACAAAAAGTTGAACCAACAGAACTAAAGTCTAAACCAACATTTCCCTGGTTGTTCCTAGAACAACAACATCTTATTTGTGTAATATCCAGCTGTGCTTTTGTCTTGAAAAAAAGGAAATAGTAAGATTTGCCTGGGGATACAGAAAACAAGAACACTCTTATTTTTGCCTCTCTGAAGGCTCAGGGAGGCTTGTGGTATGCCTAAAAGCAGGTACAAAGGAAAAGGTCAGTGAAGAACATGCCTGCAGTGTGATGGCTGAAGATGTGTGCAATGAATTGCATTTCAATACAGTGTTTTCTAGCTGGTGTTTGGTATAAAAAATACATGCATCAAAATCAAATGTGGCTGGTTACTGACTCTGAGAAAGCAAACAAACTGCACTTGGTGTCTCTGCCCAATTAACTGTTAGAAAAAGGATGTGTGATAACTTGTGTGGTGTGAGGGGCTTGAAATACCATGCAAGTGATGCCAAGATGCAGTACATGGGGTGAGTGAGAGGCATTTTTAACCCAAATACTGGAGGCAGACTGTTTGCAGTGACCATGGAAGGGTATGAAATTACAACCCATCATGTTCCAGCGTGCTGCCATTTCCATTACAATCTTTGTCAAAAAGATGGATACAGGTTCTGTGTACTGTTCTCAGTATTAAAATAAGAAAGGGATCTTTTTATTTCATCTTCTGTTCTCATCTTAGCATCAGCTATCGGAGTGAGCCATCAGTCACATGGCAGTGCTGATAGATCTTCATTTTCACTGCCTGTGTTCCCTCACTTTTGTGACAAAGATTACTAGACTAGAAAAGTGTGCCATTAATCCATTCCACTGGCTGTATTGGGACTAAAATGGAATTGAGGAAGTGGCACAAGATGTGCCTTTCCGACAAGCAAAGATAGCAGCATGAGAGGATGAAATAACTGGAAAGGAAGCAAAGTTTGGCTGGGAGGTAAAATCCAAGTGGTACTACCATGCTGTGTTCACCTGTAGCCCTGCCATTTGGGTCCATCATTTCAAGCCTTGGCTCTGTGGTTCTTGTACCATGTCCAGCACAATGGGGCACCAATGCAGGCTGTGCTCAAGGTGCAAATGCTGAAAATAGATCTGAGCTAATATGTGTGAGCAGGTATGCCTGTGACTCCATGAGGCTGGAGGACCTAGCATGGCTGTAAAATGTTCATGGCAGGGGTTGAAAGGTTTGTGAGTGCAGATCATGTCCTCTATTCCCTTGTTCTACCAGAGATCTTCTCTGCTGGTTTTAGCAAGGTCATCTGGGTTTCCTCACTTGCCTGTCTTCCAAGGTATCATTACACAAAAAAGTACAGCATGAAAGCACAAAATGCCCAAGAAACATTTCAGCCAGCAGCTCTAGTGGGGTGCTGCACCCATCTGGTGTGTTTAAGGCACGTGGATGAAGTAGACAAAAGCTACATGACAGTAAATGTGCCATCCATCTGCCTTCAGCCCTCCTCCAGCAGGGTCAGGTGGCTGTTCAGCAGGCCCTGGGACAGGGCTCAGCAAAGCAGGACATGCCAGCTGTTGTCAGCACACCCTCTCCCTGTGAAGTCTGCAGCAAAGAGTCCCAGAACTATCGAATGTCATTTGGCTGTTACCAAACTGTCACATTCCTTTCTGATGGTACCCTGTTCTTCTTACCTCTCTGATCTCACATGTTACTTGTCCCAAATCATTCCTCTAAATACAAAAAATGTTGATTCTAGTAGATAGGGGGCCTGTAAACTTTCATAGATGAGGAGGTTTTAAGACTTAAGGCTCATAGCAAAAGACATTTGATCCAGGAAATCTTAGGTCTCCCTCCTGAGGCCCAGGAAGAATTAAGATATGGACTTTAACACCCCAAACAGTGAAAGACTCACTTCCCTCTGAAGGTCTTA
Organism: Formicarius rufipectus; assembly: GCA_013399695.1. Taxonomy (NCBI): domain Eukaryota; kingdom Metazoa; phylum Chordata; class Aves; order Passeriformes; family Formicariidae; genus Formicarius; species Formicarius rufipectus. The sequence goes on from VXAU01003789.1 coordinate 1,096,777, forward strand.
CTGCCCACTCAGTCACACTACAGTATCCATGTTTCTCTTGCTGCTTTTATAAACAGTAATGAGGGAATAATGTTGCTGTTAAATAATCACTACTCTCTATTTGTAGAGAAAAAGCAACCTTTCTATCAGACAATGAGTAATGCCATTGCAACATGCAATGTCTGAGCTAGAGGTAAGTGTGCCTGAGAAATTCAAGTGTGGGCAGCACTGAACAACAGATCCAAATTCAGCCCAGGTGTTCTTCTGTGACAGGATCAGGATCTTTAGACCTTGAGATGAAAAGACCTCCAGCTCTGGGGATAGTGATTGTTGGTCCTGCTCCCTCCAGCTTTCTGGCTTGTGCTGTCTCTTTGTGTGTGAGTTAACCTGACCAGGGAAAAGAGAGACAGAGAGAGAAGAACCTCCCTCTCCATCTTTTATACACCTGATCACATAAGGGAATGGGATGGAATACTTCCTTAGCATTGAGCCCAGTTGCTAGGAAAGGCCTACAAAAACCCACTACACTTTGTCTGCTCTAAGTCCACAGAATTCAGTGAGAAAACACTAGGAAAACTGAACAAGGCTTTGATTCACTCATCTGGCATCTCCTTTGATATCTATTGAATTGTAAATAATGACAATTTATGGTTTGTGTTGCCATCTGCAGCTCCAGGAAGAGGTAATTCCCACCTACCCTTACACTGCAGAGTTGTCTCCCCTGTCTCTACCCATCACCAGCCATAGCCTTGCTCCAGTGGCATTTGAAGTACTGCTGGATGGGGATCATTCCCATTATGCCTGTCTGGAGGAAAGGACATGCCCTGGTGTCCTTAACACATCCTTTTTCTGAATCACTGGAAACTGCCTCAGGAGCTGGAGAGACATCCAGAGCTGCCAGTGGGCAATGTGCTCTAACCCAGATACCTTGTGCAAAAGCTGAGTTGACTGGCTCCAGTTTGGACATCTGTCATGTCCATCTTCCTCGTGCCGCTCCATTTCCCTGCGCTGCAGGTGAACCAGGGGTACTCCAAAAAGGAAGGGATTTTTTGGCCAAGGTTGCACAGCCAAAGTTTTGATGCTTTTTGTCTACAAAAGATAGACAGGCCAGCCTAGAAACATGTAGGGGCAGTGAAAAGTATATGTATTTTCCTATTTCTAGCCCCCTTAATATCAAAGCCCTGCCCACCAAATGAGCCACCAGGCATCTTTTTAATTTTTAGATCCTTCCTCCTAAGGTAAAACTCTATATTCTCATGCATATGGCTGTTTCCTTTTCACCCTGCCTCTGCCTTTTTCCATTTTTGTCTCTTCACCCACTGGAGTCCAGGTCTGAAGTCAATAAATTTCTTTCTATCAGTGGCCCTCAAATCAACCCCTATGATGGTACATTCTCGGGGAAACAAGATGGAGCTTCATTCTTTATTTTAATGGATGTAAACTATAACAAATTTCTAAACTTTGCTTTTTTAAAACACAGTCTGATAAGAAAGGTTCCTAATGGAGATGTTCCCGCGTGCCTTGCTTACACAAAATCACCCATTATGATCCATTAGTGTGTTACCAGAGTGGGGACTGAAGATCTTGATCTTGTGTCACTTCTCATTCCCAGGCTAACCCATAAGCTTCTCTCGAGATAATTTTGTAAACATAGATGACAGATTGCTGAGAATGTGTATTCATGCCTTAAATCAGTACGTCCGGGTAGCAATCCCGAGTACAGAGCAGGGAAAGGCTAGCAGGTTATGCTGATGAAAGCCTTGTGGGATTTCTCCAAGCTCAATACACTTTATGTCATGTAATTGGTATGCTGGTAGTGGATCTGTTATAAAGAAATGGCCTTTAAACATTTTCAGGCACAATTTCTGTATGTGAATCCATGCCAGCAATTATCACATGTTACTGAGGAGTTTTGCTAATGATCGAATAAAATAAATGATCCCGTTTATTTCTTTTACTTTGTTCATTATAATATTTTGGTCTCAAAACCCAGTTACAGATAGTTTGGCCATGTGCTGAGTTTTGCTTCCAACCTCTTTTGTAGGTCCATCCTCAGAACTGTATTTCAGCACTCTGCTGACAGCACTGCAGTTTCTTTTGGACCAAAATTTTATAGGCAAGGAAACAAATGGCTCTTGCAGGCAGTGTGAGCAGACAAGTAAGCAAATCAAAAAAGCAGATGGTAAGTAAAGCACTTAGTGTGATTCAGGTTCTTAAAGAGAATAAGTTCACTGTATTGAGCAATTCCAGTGTCTTATGAGAGGCATCTATCCTGAGGAAAATGTGGGCAAGGCATGGTAATGACACCTTGTTGAAATTCAGAAGGAAACAGCAATGCAGGCTGTTACAGTGAAAGCTGGGAATCACTAGAGACTGAGCACAAGTTAGTCTGATGACTAACAACTCAGCTGAAACAAGTAGAGTGTGTTTGGGCTCCTTCTTTTATAAATCAAAAGTCCATATTTGAGGCTACACTTTCCCCCATAAATGAGGAGCTGTAGGCAAGAAGTGAAATTCCCCCATGAAATGTCTCATCCAAGTTCTCCTGTGCAGGGACTCACAGCTTCTTCAGCCACAGGCTTAGTTAGGGCAAGTGTAGGGGTGAAATAACAAAGCACTAGATTGGTAAAATTGAAGAGCAGAGGTCATGCCTGCTATTCCTCCAGAGCATCTGAAACATCTGTTTATTCCAACCTCTTTGCTGTCCAACCACTCCTGCAGTTACCCCTACCCCTACATGAGCAGCTCTATGGTTATGTAGCCAGGGGGTGAGATGGCAAAGGTGGGTACCAAAATATTCCCTGCAAACAACTCTACCTTCTCTCCTCCCCTCTTGTGCTAAAGGAAGGCTGGAGAGAGACAACAGTGTTAATAGGAAAACGAAAGAGTTGGCTGTAGTGAAAGAAGAAGAGGAGTGATGAAGAAATGCAGATAGTGGAAAATCCTAGAGGGCAGAAGAAGTGGAGGAGGACATGAACGGTTTCCAGCCTCAGTGTGTCCCAGGCATCAGCACATTTCAATGTATTACAGACTCTTCTTCAAGTCACTGGAGATATTCCAGCTTCCTGCTCATTATCATTTTCCTTCCTGATCTGCTGTGGCTGAGCTCTGAAATAAGGGAGCCTGGGCCTCTCATCACAGAGTGGTGAGAAACTGTGCCAACAGGTAGACATGGGCAGAAATCTCTCACTGGCTCTTATTTAGGATGTGCACAGTCAAGGATAAGGAATCTCTACTGGAGCCTACTCTGCTTTCCAGCTCCCTGCCAGCTTGTGGCACTTCCTCCTCCATCTACCCCAGGACAGGCATGGGCCCAATGACTTTAGCAGGCTCTGTGAAGGTGACCTTCCCTTGAAATGCTTGCTAAAGAAGAATTTTTACCCATCCAGAAATAAAGGTGGGATAGCTACAGCTCTTTCACTCCTCTAATGGAAAAGGATCCAACAGTAATTGCCTCACTGCTGCCTCATGCCTTGCTGCCATTGAGGTCACCCACAAAATAGAGGCTGTCAGTAAGGAAGGCACGTGGTGTAATATTTTGACCAGACTCACTTAACTTTAAACAAGGATGATGTCAGTTTTTACAATGTCTTTAAGGCAGTGAGAGGGGAAATTGAAGTTTTCCTATCCAGAGACTTGAAGAAGCAAAAGGTCTGCAAAGTAGCAGGATGGCAGAGTTTCTCCTCCTTTCTAGTCCCTTTTCAGCTCTGGCAGTACTGCAGAAATGCTCAGCAGTGATTCTAGCAGTCAGCATCCCTGCCCTTGGTGCTGGGCTGTTCAGGACATCCCCTTTTCCTGCTTGACTTGTCTGTAGCTCAGACCTCCCAGAGGTTATTGATTTTTTTTTCCCACTCTCTTCTTTCTCAATCTCTCCCAAGGCAGGAGATGATTTAAACATTGTTTTTAAAAGTTTATGGTGAGACAATTTAAAAATGTCATTGAAGGCTCTGATCTCTTGGCAGGGCTGCGAGAACTTACTTATGGCTTCTGCAGAGGGAAAATCGTGGTGTGCTAATCCCCAGAAACACTTCTTTCACCACAGCAGTTGTTACTCCACCCCGACCACACTGAGTGCAAAGCTTTGCTCTTCACTGGTGTGGGCAAAACGCGGGGTCCTTGGGGGTCTGAGGTAAAGCTGTGGGATAAGGAGCAATATTCAATCTCTTCTAGTGTTATTGCTTAACCAGTTCCTGTGCAGCTACATTTCCTTGAGCATTTTAGCAGCAAATTCATCAAGTTTAGAGAATCTCGAGGGATCCAAATGGTTTGGCTGTGCAAACAGTGATGGAGAAAATGCTCAAGAACCTGGTTGGCTCCCCCTGAAGCAAACCTCATTGAGACTGGTCCCCAGTCTGGTCTGTCTTTCTGTGAATGTGAGTCTGTCCCATGTGTTGGCTCTGTGCATTTATAACTGTTAAAAGATTAAGCATTCAACATATCAATCCAAGGTTCTCCAAGCATGTTAGGAATTTCTGAGGTGACCACCAAGGTGTGTTTTGCAACCATGACAGTAATTTCTTCCAGCCAAAGTTGCCATGCTTGGCCTTGGTTATGTGCAATGCTTAGTGCTGGCCAAAAGAAGAGAAAAGGAGAGTACTGCTTTCAAATATCTTCAAAGTATTGAATTATTGCAGGATTTAATGTTCAGTAGATGAAATTACCCTTTCAAGTGACCTCAAATGTAATAAAGAACCAAGACTAGTCAGTGCAATGGTTTTATTGCAGAAAATTACAAAATGATGTACTGTAGCAGCATAAACTTGTCATAAATTACCTTGAGTAATGAACCATGAAAAATACCGAAGGCATGTAAACTGTGTATTTCTGAAGGAGGATGCCTGTGGTGGGTAAAATGCATATATAAACCCCATAATAAATCTGTAGGTGTGATTTACTTGGATTTGTTATTTCCTGTTAGACTCAATGATGCTGAGTTGACCAAAGTGATGTCTGTGGCAAAATTCCTGTACCTATCAATGAGTGTAGAGTGCCATTGCTAAAAATTAGTGGAAATGAGCTGACAGTATCCAAAGGTACCAGAACCACAAGGGAAGATATTTTTTTGGTTTGTGCTTTCTCTATCCACTACATTTTGGGGTTTGGTCCTGGTTCAGCCATTTGGACCCTGCCTCCTTGTTTTAAGTCCTGCTATTTCTCTGGAAAATAAGTAGGGCTGTCTCCACAGCTGATATAAATATGCACAGTTCCATCACTTCAGTGGAGCTACACTAATTCATATCATAGCTAGGAGATTCTTCATGAGATTTATCAGTGTAACTGCTTTGTATTAACTGGTACAAAGGAGGATAAAAGGCACAGTGCCTTTGAATCACTGTGAATCGCTGTTTTCAGACAGTGGGGCTTCTCACTGAGAGACGTGTTCTGCATCAGGAGTACATTTAGCCATTTTTTTAGGACTCTTGTTGGCCAGGTCAGACTATGTATGAGGGGATTTAATCCCTTCTCAAAGGGGCAGGCAATGGTATGACTGCCATATGCTGCAGCTGCAGGGGGTTCTCTTGGGTTGAGATGTGCAAGCACGCTCATGGTCTGATGCAACCACACGAGTGTTTTAATGACAGTGCTAGAAAGCCAAATAGGCTGTGATAGAGGGAAGAGAGGAAACACAATAACATCCTATTTGTACCTTAAATAGAGCTCCATGCCTGGAGAAAGCTCACTGCTGAGCAGGGCAGAGAGCTGGAAAAAAGAGATGGCCACATCAGGAAGTGTGTTGCAGTTGTGCGTGAGGGCAGAATGAGGACATCTCTGCAGCCTGGCCCTCGTGTCCTGGGTCTTGCTCCTCATCTCCAGCTGTGTCCTACATGCACTGAACTCAAAGCAACCCCCATATAATTAAGGGAAATTCTCTGCATACACAGGAGCAGCTGAGCAATGGATGTCTGGTTTGGAAAGGTCTGCGGGTCACCTGCCCTTTGTGCCACCACTCACCACAGGGCACAGTGCTTTGAACCTGCAGTTGTGTGAGAGCCCAGCTGCAATGTGAGGTGAAGCTCTGGTAGTGTCCTGAGTGCTGGCAAGTACATACACACAGAAAATTCACTGAGAGGCTGCAGAGGAGATGTTTACTTTCCCATGCCATGGTTTTGTAAATCTGGTGTAAACCATGGGCAACAGGGGAATTTAGACATGCTGGGGGTGCACAGAAAAGTTCCCATATGACTTCTGCTCTTATCAATAGCCACTGGGGAAGTGCCAGTGAGTATTTCAGTAGAGCTAATAGGGCGTTCAGCCACACCCCAGCCCTTTCAGAGGGTGTGCAATAAAACTCAGAAAGCTGGCTCTCAAATTAGTAAACCAAAATGAGAATAATTTTGAATGCAAACATACTGTAATTGATATATTATTTCCATTTGTAAAAGAGAAAGAAATGAGTCTGAACTAACCTATCAAATTTGAGTTATCTCACAGCTGGGTGGATTTGATCCATCCCGTTGAGGAGATTAAGTTCAGCATCAAGTCCAGCATTTAAATTGTGATTAAATATTTGTATAGCAACTAGAAGTCACGGTTGATAGCAAATTGCAAGCATGTGAGTGCTGTGTATCTGCAGGGAAATCCCTAGCTGGAAGAGAGATGTGATGGAATTAGACAAAGTAGACAAAGGATGCATTGTTGGGGAGATGGGAATGGAGGCACAGAGGGAGGGAGTCCATTGCCCAGGGTGACAGGATGTCTGGGGATGAGCGGGGGGCTGAAATCAGACCATAAGGACATCAAGGTTGTTCAACTGAGAGAAGCTTAGCCTAAAAGAAGACCCTGATTTTTTACTACAATCACTTGAACCATTTTCAATGGATGTGGTAAATTAACAGTTAACTAAGCTCTGGAACAGCTCATGGAGGGATGTGGTAAATTCTGTTCTCATTGTAGTCTCCGAGTTAAGGTGGATTTCTTTGTCTTAGACATACTTTTCACCATCCACAAATTCCTGGATTAAAGCTGGGAAGTGCTGGGTTCATTGCAGTGGTCTTTTTATATGAGAGCCTGAGCTGGGTGATGGTGATGGTACGTCAGGGCCTCCAGGTGTGGGAGTCTGGGGGATCTTTTGAGTCCTGAGCAAGCCGCTGACTATGGGCTGTCTGAACTTCCATTTTCGAGACCTTTAACTTCAGTTCAGGGCTGTTGCTAACAGTAAATTGAACTCAAATGGATATAAACTCCCATTTTTCCAATTGTAAATCACTTAAATAGGAAAGAAAGCCTATACTCTATAAGATTTCATCTCCTTTGAGAACCAGGCAAAAGAATGTAGAATTTATTTCCAGTTTTATTTACTGTGAAACAGCTATTGTGAGTGACCATGAACAGACAGCAAAGTTTCAGACTTGCTTTATCTTTGAACCTCACCTCGTGTCTCTGAGGATGAAGTATGGGAGCAGAGTTTGGGATATGGACCAGGCCTATCACTGCTGCCTGCTTGCCACAGAGCCATGAAAAGTATTCTTGCTTGTCTTGCATGTAATCCCCACAGCACATGATGAATTACTGGCATTAATCTATCTGGCCATAACAGCCTCAGAGCTCACAAGTCATATGTTCATGCCACTGCCTTTTGTAAACATATATTTTAAATATACATTGATTGGGTAGGCACCGTTATTATTCATCAAAATGTTCTCATCTCCCAACACTTAATAACAATAATAAAGATTAATGCTCAGCTCTGACATGGAAAAAGACTGCACGACTATATATTTATTTTGGGAGTTTAATTAAGGCTGTTTGTTACAATAAAAATTAATGTTATTTTCTTCCAAGTGCAGTGCAGCCAATATGAAATAACTGGATTTCACACTGCAGCTATTTGAAATGGGATGGGGCTGGAATCAGTCAAAAGGCGATGGTGCCCTGGATGTGTTTGTGTTTATATCTTTCTGAGCTGATGAATGACCAGAAAACACAGTTACTGCAATTTTCTATCGGTGGGGGTATGCGGGTGGCCTGAAACGCTTTGTTTCTTCTCTCACTGTGTGACTGCCACTATGGGTGACCTTAGACAAACCATTTACACTCCTTGGACCTTCTTTACCCTTCAGGAACTTGTTGGATTGAACCCAGAATTAAGGAAGGGCTTTTAAACTGAGAGAAAGGGGTGAAATTCTTCTTATCTGTATTTTAAAAAGCTCTTGATGTTATTTGGAGCTGAAACCTTGTCTGATGATGGGCTGCAAACTGTCAGGTGGTGAATCAATGTATTTCTCTTCCCTCCAGGGATATCATGGTAGAGAGTGATGTTGGCCAACCTGAACTTGTGTGTGAGGAATGGGCACAGAGGAGCTTGTTACAACCAGCCCTCTTCCCTGAGTCCAACCAAAAACACATAAAAGAGCACAGCCAAAAGCTGGGCTTGATTGACACATTAGAGGAGAAGGGGAATGCTTCTGCCTCTGGAGAGCTGCTCTCATCCAAAACTTCTCCTTAAACCCCCAATGCTCATCCCAGCCTCTGGGTCATCTAACAGTTCCCCCAAATACCAGCACAGCTGTGAATGGCTGCTGTCCTTGTCTGTGATCCCCATGCCACTGCCAAACCACCAGGTGGCTTTGGACAGCCCTGGCACCTTCTCCCCCATGCCCTCCCCACCAGGATCCCATCTGGAGTCAGCCAGTGAGGGCCACCACGCACGAGCTCCCAGCACCTCATCCCCCTTGGAATTTGGAGGGCAATGGCCTCTGCTTCTGAAGCTTCATAATCAAAATTGAATAAAGCCCTTCACATTTTCCATATGTCTCTGGAACCGAAGTCTCTGGGCTTTACCATTGCAAGAAGCAGATGGCATATCCTGTTACTGCAAATAGGTTTCAAAGTAAGATGTATTTGAGTTGCTTTATTTAAATCAATAGCTCTCAAATATACTTTGGATTTGCCATCTTGACAGGCTCGCTTGAAATTGGTGTGAGTATATTAGGTCGCAAAGAAGCAAGGACAGTCACAGTAAAGGACAGCAGACACAGCCTGCCCCTTTTCTCTTCCTTTTTTTTTTTCTCCCTGTATAGTGCAATGCACTGTCTGTGTCTGTCTGTGTCTCCCACTCCTTTAACTCCCATCGGTGCTCCCAGCCCCATTCCTTCCCAGCGTGTTCAAATCTTGAACACAAACTCGCAGCTACCTAACAGAGTAAGGTAGTAGGTTTGAAAATATTCATTTGGCTGAACTGCTTTATAACTGCAATGTTCCTCTTGGCAAAAATACCTGCAATCAGAAAAAAATCAGCAGGTCTGGCTTTATCCAGCAGAGGGCAAAGCCACCCACCGGCTGCCCGGGCTGGCAGGAGACCCTTCCCGACTTCCCACCGCTGCTTCCCTTCAAAATCACAGAGTAATTTAGGTTGGAAAAGACCTTTAAGATCATCGAGTCCAACCGTTAATGAAACATCCCCAGAGCCCCGGGATGGCACATGGAAAATGCAGTTTGGAAAACGGGCCCTTTTAGCAGGAGGGTCCTTGCATGTGGGGTGGGTGGTACTCTTGTTAACCAGGGTGTTTTCATCATCTGTCATTTATTAGCCTTTCCTCTGGTGTGCTGCTTTTCATAAAGTGTGAGATTAAGGGCCCTTTCTGCTGTGAGACCAGGAAACTGAGACAGCTTTTGCTGGAAAGAGCATGAACTGTGAGTAGAGCAGGTAAAGGGGGGAAGCACAGAGGAGAGCACAGCCAAAGCTCCATCCAAGGAGGAGCTCTGCCATGATCTGCCACCCTACAACACCCCTTGTTTTACAGCTCTTCACTGCTTATTTCCCCACCCCAGTCACCACTTCATGTTTGAACATATGTATGTGTTTATATATATATATATATTTATGTATATACACAATCACTTTCTCCTCACAGAAAGGGCTTTCAGAGTGGAACTTCCTAAGGTCAGGCTGATCCACTGCTGCCAGTGAGATCTATAGGAACAAAGGATGTCCTGCTCACCACACATGTGTAGAAACTGGGCTACAGCCCATCTGCCTTGTTAGCATTTGGACAATGCTCTCGGGCACATGCTGTGATTCTTGGGGGTGTCCTGTGCAGGGCCAGGAGTTGGACTCCATCATCTGTGTGGGTTCTTTCCAACTCAGGAGATTCTGTGGATTCTGTGCCAGCTCCAGCCATGACCAAGAGCATTAGAGGATGCTCAAACAAATTGTGCTAGGAAAGTGCTAAGTAATTAGCTGACAAAACTCCTTGTTCCAGTCCTAAATTATTGGGGATCACCTTGCTCTGCTCAGCAGTGGATTTTGATCCTTCCCAAAGCTCTTTGTATAAAGTGTTGCTTAAAGTTATTCCTTTCTCAAATCTGCTGAGTTCTTGGCTCAAAAATGAGATAATTTTTATCTGTATTTTATAAAGTTATGATCAAATTCTAATCAAAACACTAATCCCAAGGTATTTTCGGATGCCTTGCCAATAACTAACAGAGACAGTAAATACAATTTGATACCTTAGAGCTCCTCTGAGTCTGATTCTCATTGAGATGAAAGCCTTCAGGCAACTGAGAATTTGGCTTCTACACTGCTGACAAAAACCTAATCAGAAATAGGGGTGGGATTCCCAGATCTCCCAAGAGATTCTTGCCTGGCTCTGAAACAAGCATTTAGGGTTTCATTTCTGGCAGTTGTCTTTTGGACAAATAAAACCTGACATTTTAATGTGGGCCCTTCATACAAAAGGGGTTTTAGAAAGCAGAGAGATCTGCAAAGCCACATACAAAAAGAGGAGAAGGAGGGAAAATTAGATGGAGGAAACATCTGCTAAAGTTTTCCTGTTATTTCAGGAATGTTTGTGTAACTCAAGCATTCCCTAACTCTTTTTGTATCATGAACAACATCTTTGCTAAAAGATTGCCTTGTGTCCCTCTTCACAACACATAACCTCTCTCTCTGCTTGCGTTTGCTTACACAGAAAAGCAATATTGGGAATGTACTTAATGCATCAGAGTTTTATTTAATGGGGCTGAGCAGCTGGGGACAAGAAGGGCACTGCAGCTCACTCCTCTCCAGCCCCAACTGGAGACCCTCTGAGTCTCTCCATCTCCTCTCACAGCTGTTAAAGCACACTGAATTATGTGGCATTCCATAACCTGAGACAAAAGCCCTGCACGTCCAGGGTAGAGCAAACACCCCCAGAACCGAGGCAGCCTTGTGTTTCTTGTTATACAGTTAATGCAAAAGGCTGGTCTCGTTAAAGTTTTAGTAGCAACTGGGTTTAGATCTGTGCATAAAAAGTGCTGAATACTGGTCTGATTATTGAATTTGCTCAGACCTTGCTGAAACTGGAATACACAGGGCGCATTACATTTAGGATAAAAGGTAAAAACTCACTTGGATTGTCCTGGTGCCATCATAAATAAATCATCACTTAGCTATTAAGAACCATGCTTGATCATGTAATTTAGAGCACACCAAAAAGAAGCACAGGCTGATTCATGGAATAGTATCAGAGCACAGCACATTTGCCTGCTTGCTCACAGTGAAATATGCAGGAGGTTGGACAGATCGGATGCGCTTCAGTTGCAAAGCTGGAAGGCTGTTCCTGCTGGATGTACCTACCTACCCCCAGACTGAATACCTCTTTTCTGTCCAACCAGAAGGATGAAAACGTAAGGAAAGCTTGGTTGTACACTTTGGGAATCACCAAGGGATGAGGTGTCCCTCTGGGTGATATGGTACCCGTCACCAGCTCTAGTTGTGACCTTCCTCCACTGGTGCTGGCCTTGCTGTCACCTGCAGTGTGGACACCTGCCCTTGGGAGTATGGACAGAAAACACCAAATTGTCTCAGTTTCTTGAGCAGCTTTCTGAAACAACTTCCCTAGCTGGGTCTTACACAGTAATGGGGGTCTTGGTTCTGTTCCTGATCCTCTAAGGGTTTTCCCCTCCTCCACGCTGTACAAGAGACATAACAAAATCCATCCTGTAAGGAAATGATTTTTTTTCTTGCTCAATCAGAAACATATGATATTAACCTTTGGAGAAAAATGCATCAAGTTTTATGTTTGCTCCTACAGTAACACTGGGAATTGATTTTAGGACAGACTTAGTGTTTCAGCAGGACTGTAAAAATAGGTATCAAGTTACTAGGATGAGAATCATTGCCTAGATACCATAAGAGCAGGCAATATGGGAAAACCCTAAAAAGACAGTGATTATGTATGTAAGGGAGAGCATGTAATTTAGTGTGGGAATGGCTGGGCTTAACACCTGTGTTTAGCCCTTAAGTAAGTTCAGCAAACTAATTTGCAGAAGCCTAAATTATTGAACTCTGTGGTGTTTTCTTCTCATTAGACAGACTTTAGTCCATGTTTCCATTACCATTATATGCCAAGTAAGGCCTTTCTGTCCCTTGGGCCCAAGGACCAAGTAACAATTTCATGTATAAAGCCCTCTCCAGATGCTCTTTACTCTGCTCCCTAATTTCCAAGTGGGAGCAATGGGATGGAGGGCACTCGTGGCTGAAGGGTCCCTCCAGACCTGCTCTTCCGACCATGAGCAGCACAGAGGCCATGGGCATCAGGCTGTTTGGATGAGGAAGAAACTGTGTATCTCTTCCCACTGATGCTAAATATCCTGCATGTGTGTGTGTGTATATATATATATATATATATATAAGAATTAATGCAAACTTACACCTCCTTTAACTCCCACATGTTTCAAACACCAGAAAACACTGTCTGCTAGTAGTTGCAAGCCTCTTACTAGCACATGTACTGCCCAAACTCTCCTTCTTTCCATTTTGTCCCCACTGTGACATCACCTGTGTGCTCTCTCACATGCAGGCAAGCAATACCTGGCAGATCTCCTCTGTTCACACAGTCACCTTCCTGCTTCACATGTAACCTTTGGGCATTTGGTTTCTGTTCCAGCTCCATGATGGGCTAAATGGTCTTATGTTTATCCTGAAGTAGGGTAGTTTGCCATGCCACCAGCTTCGAGGAAGCTTCCCACAAATCTCAGGGTAATGTGTAGGACAGACCCTTCCACTGTGAATGACAAAAAAAACACTGCAATGTGGGATCAGCCACTTCTGCTGTACAACACAGCATAATGTAAAATAGAGTAACAGCTCTTAGTTTCTTCTATGTGCATGTGTATGGATGCATCAGTGCACATGACTGTATATCTCTTTGGAAAGTGATTCTGACAACATGGATGGAATAAAAGTAGTCCAGTGGCTGAATTAGAACCTTTAGGAAAACAACAGGGACCATCTCAAGCCAAAAAGAGTTTGCTGAGTTATCTCCCCATTATATGTCCCTGACAGCACTCTGGAAATGACAATGTGAGCTAGATAGGAAAGCCAATTAAGGAGCATAGAATAATTCAAATCTTTCATCTAGGAAACATTTTGCTGTATTTATTTTTTTCCCACAAGCAAGCAATCTTTAAGAATCTGGGTTCTGCTTTCTATCATGAGCAAATTATTAACCTCCATTTCTTCTTCCCTGCCTTAGGAAGAAGGTTTTTGTCAGTAACAGATCAGAGAATGCACAGAGGTTTCTGATCAATTTGCAGCTGATGGTTGTTTGCATTGTTTCAGAGTTTGGTCATTTTATTAGATATCCTTCAGATATCACATGAAATATCTGCCTGAGCCCATGGGAGAGCTTGCAGCTTGCCTCTGCAGGGGCTCTGTTCTCCTCGAGAAAGAAAAACCCTTTAGCAAAGAGCTGAGTGACTGTGCAGTGCCTGCCCACATGTCCTCCTCCAGCTCTTGGCCACTGATCCCAGCAAGCCATGTGCTTACTGACTGCTTTGAAAGATGCATCTGCTGGTTTAGCCAGAAAACAGGTTGGATCTTTAGTTTAGTGTGCTTAGGCTGCTTTACTGCATTGGTCTGAATCTGGGATGAAGGTTTTCCAAAGAAATTGGAATCTAAAAGGTAATGGCTTTGCTTATATTCATGAATTACGCCCCAGGAACTGATTTACTGCACGCCACTTTGGAGAGGTGTGGCAGTCCCTCCGGAGAAGGAGCAATTCCACATCCCTGGAAGGGTTGAAGGATGAGGCCTGAGCAAATTGATCTAGTGAATGGCATCCCTGCCCATGGCATGGGGCTTGGAACTAGATGATCCTTAAGATGCCTTCCAACCCAAGCCTTTCAGTGATTCTGTAATTGTGAGACTGGAATCCAGACAGCCCAGAAAAACAGGAGCAAGAGGAGCTCTAGGATGCAGTCCTGGCAAAGATCCACTGTCCCTTCAGGATGGGTGTCACAATGAGCCCCCTAAGTCCCCTCTTTGGTACCACATGAATCCAGGGCTGGGGCACTCATTTGATGAAGAGGTTTGCTGTCAGCAAAGCTGATGAACAGCTTAAGTCACACTCTGTCACCAAATGGTGTTTTGCCTTGAGAAAACCATTCGGACAGGCAGGAGAGTTACCAGATCAAGAGAGAATTTGGTATTATATCAGTTGTGACAGCTGCAAATTCTCCTAATTGCTATTGATTGTCAGGAAGTTTTATTAGATCAGGACATCGGTTCAAGTTTAGCCATAAAAATGTGTGTTTCAGCTAAGATAATAATCAATGGTAGCCTTTAAATGTTACAAACACTTTTCTGATTGAGCAGGTTGAAAGCTGCATTATTGAAGTTGCTAATCTAACACATTACTTGGCAGACATAAATCATTGCCTGCATGAACACAAACTTCTCAGTCCTTCAGCTAAAGGCAGTATTTTTTCTGGAGGCATATTTGGATACTTTATGCTAGTCATTAATAACACAGAAACTAAACAGCAATTAAATCAAGAAAGAAATATATGCTCTGGTTTGTAGGAGTGCTGAGTAACCGCAGTCCTAGTTAGAGATAACAGATGTTGTGGGTGTTCTGCACTTAAAAAATATCATTCCCATGGTCCTCAGGAAAATGAACGGGCCTAATTTAAATGAAGATATTCTTCTGTTTTCCGAAATATCATATGGATCCATTTTACTGACTCATTAGTAAATTATTTCATTGATTCTTAAGCTCTTGGACCAGTGAAATGCATGCGCAAGAATGTCTGAGGGCTTCCATAGCTATTAAATTCAGTACAGTGGTTGGATTGCTTTTGTTTTTAAATGAATAGCTTTGCTTTGGCTGTAAACAATGAACACTTTCCAGTGGGCATGGAACAAGTTTGGGGATGTGGGGGTGACAAACAAATGCCCTTGGCTGTTTGTTGACACACGTACAGCCACCTCGCATCCAGCATGTGCCATCCTGTCATTGTTCAGCCCATGGTGGGCACAGCTGAGCATGGCTTTTCTTTCTGGGTTTCAGGAGTTTCTCATTTCCTCTTTCCCATTGTGTGCCCTTGCCAGGTGCCTGCTTTTCTTCACCATTTCAAGCAGCTCTGTGTTTGGCAGGCTGCTTTTTCACAGCAGTTGTGTGATAAGGAGTTATAGTTTGAAAAGGTTAAGCTGTGTCCTCTTTTCTCTGTCCATCAAGTGGGAACAGAGCTGGCTGCTTTCTCATCCCATGTCGGATTGCACAGTAAAACATGACGGGTCAAGTTCCTGGTCCAACCCAGCTGCTCTTAGCCCAGCTCTGAGAGCAGAGCGGTTAGACTGGTTTTAGGTCACCCTCTCAGCACTTCTCCTTTTGGCTCAGCTTTAGTCTGAGCTCTGGGAGAGGTGAGGGGGTGTTGGAGACTGCAGGGTCTGCCAGTAGCCTCAGCAAGGGTGTGGGGTGATGGTCACTGCTCCCCAGGGAAGACACAGCTGGAGGAGCTATGAGAGTTTCAGGCAGCTAGAGGAGCCCATGGTGTTTATTTCTCCCTTCGGGTGTTGTTCCTATCCTCCTATCCAGGTCAGAGATGCTTTAATCCCATTTGTAGACATTGAGTCCAGTTCAGGAGTGCCCACAGAGTTTGGACCCCTTTTGGATGAGCTCCAACTCCTGGGTTTGACACGCCATGGTCTGAGTTCTGTTTTGGACTTGTCTGGAGCAAAGTGTTAGGCACTGGAAAGGCATTATGCTTCCTCCAGAAAGCCTGAGGCTCCTTCAGAGCTCACTTCATCTCCTGGGTCTCAGCCAACATTAGGAAATCACAGGTGTTTTGTCTTCTGTAAGGATTTTTGCTTCTAAAGGCTGCTCATGGGTAATAAACTGCTTTATGCCAACATGGACATGAGCTTTACTTAAAAAATGCCTGTTTTAGTCTTCCTTAGTAGACAACAGAAGACATGGTAATCTGCTTTAGCACTCTGAGTAAAGAAACTGCCATTTCCTTCACTTCCAAACCAAATGCACTGAAAAAGGCTGGTTACACCTGTGTCTTCTGGAAACCAGTGTCCTGCAGAGCTGGAGCTGAATCAAGCTCCGAAATTTTAGGGAATTTCACATGCCCTCACTTCTTTTCTTTTTATCACAAATACTGTAAAAGTTGGGTGATTTAAATTAAGCCACATCAATGTTTACATTATTTTTTTCAATTATAAATGTGTTGGCCAGGATGACAACATTGTATTTTTCCTTGATGTTTCAAACATTAGGATAGAAAGTATGTAATGCACAAGGATGGATCTCCTTCTGTCTTCAAACAATAGCAACAGTGTCAGCCTTAATACACTTTATTTGGAGACAAGGGCTGAAAACTGGATTGTGAATGACTGTTGAATGCCAAAGTAAAAGCTGTAAATCTTTGTAGTAAGCTAAATGAAGTGACTTAAAATGAGACATAGGAAAGGAGTCCTGTGGTCTTGCTTGTTGTCCCAGCAGTGTCTGGGAAAGTTTGATGCTCTTGTTCATGTGTTGTATTGGGTAGAATAAAAGCAGCCTCATTACCTCCACATGATAAATTATAAGTCTAAAAATACCTATCACATTTATATGGTGCAATGGAGCCAATTTTCACACAGGAGCAGAAGAAAGAGAGGAACTTATTAAGAATCAATTGGATACAATGTCTGCTGAGACTGCTGTGCCGTTTGTGCTGAACATTAAGCAGAATGAATTGCCAGCAAAATGCTAGTTTAGCCAGCCCCATATCCCGGTGTGTGCCAGGGCCTGTGCATGGTCACAGAACTGCAGAGGGGTAACACAGGGAATTTTTGCTGTCAGGTCAACTTTGTAGCCTTTTCTTTCCAGAACAAGGACTACAAAATGCCTGTGGATGTCAGTTGTGTCTGACTGCAGGTATTTCTGGTCATGCATCATACTTGATGGAGCTCGAACACTTCTAGACAGTTTTCGATCGAATGTGCATCCGCTGCCAGTGACCTTTAGAGATTTACAGATTCACTGTCTTGTTGTCATGGTTTGCGTGTGATTTACATTCCTGAGATGGGGGATCAGGAACAGGGAGCTATGTGGTATTGGATATCTGGTGCCAAGGATGTCATTAAAAACTCATGGAGCAGGCTGAGTGGCCACAGGGAGTGCAAAGAGCCACAGTGTGCAGTGCAGATAAGAAACTGAACAACACCTGGATTTTGAAAAAGCTGCTGAGTCAAACTTCCCATCCAGCAGCTTGATAGACATTCCCAAAGCAATCTCATGGACTGAAAAGGCCTGGGGAGCAGTAGATACTTAGAGAATGAAAGCTTACATCAGGTGTGACAGGTACAGCCACTCCAACTTGAAGAAGCTGCCACTGGAAGCCCTGAGGTCAAACGAAGGCAGGGAGATCTCACATCTCATTCAGTAGCCACATTTCACACAACTGGTTGTTACTCAGAGCCTCACTGAATGCTTCAGCTGATTTCTACCATCAGCAGAGGTTTGCCACTGCAGACCCCAATATTAACATGGGATTGGTTTTGGGTGGGACTGTCCATGCTGCTTTTCTAGCTTTAATTCCTATTAAGATATGCATCAGGTGTCACACCAGGTGACCACTCCAACCCTTCTGGTCCAATAGCCATAATTCCTTAGCTTTGTTGACCATACATGTTATTTTTTGTCCATGTGCCATCTGCAAGTAAATGGTTTTAGTCTCGCTCTCAATGTGTATCATTTGCTTCAGCCCCATGCTCCCATGCTCAGTGTAAGGCATAAATCAGCAAAATTAATTAATGATTCTTTGAGTGCACTAGTGCT
This sequence comes from Formicarius rufipectus, assembly GCA_013399695.1. NCBI lineage: Eukaryota > Metazoa > Chordata > Aves > Passeriformes > Formicariidae > Formicarius > Formicarius rufipectus. Next base: position 1,114,788 of record VXAU01003789.1, read on the forward strand.
TCCAAGTCTTTTAATGCCTTCATTTAAACAGGCAGTGCATGAGCAGCATCACAGCCAAGGATGTGAAATGCTTTCTAAATCCTCTGAAGTGATGGTGGTGTGTGCATTGTTTATGTGGGTGATGGTTGGCTGCTGCCTTTACAATTTAACTCAGTCTCCAGGCATTTACTGCAGGCCAGAAGCTGTAATGACTAGGAAAAAATTTACTCTTGTTTCAGACAGAGCTATTAAAAGAAAATTCTTGTCAAACTAATTCTTATCTCAATGATGGGATTGCTGAATTACTGCGTATTACAAGAAAGGGAATTAGAAACATGTTGGCTTTTCTTCCCATTAAAAACCTAGAGAAGAACTGTTATTTTATTACAATTGTCATACTTGCATACACACTTTCAAAAAAAATCTTTTAAAATATGAAATCATCCTGCACTAAGTACTGATTATATGGTAACATTGGCAGAATCAAAGAGCAGATTGCTCAGACAAGGTTGCAAAGCAAGTGATTCCTTCCTTTGGCTGTGTAAGCACATCCCAGATACAAGCAAGAGGGAGGCACTGAGTAACACCTCTGTTCCTCAGGGACTACCCAGAGACGTAATTCTGCCTGGGATAGACAGCTCAAACAGTCCCTTACACTGACCCCCTCTCATCATCCCCCCCTCTTGTCATCCCATCCCAGTGTCACCAGGGTGCAAGTCCATAATTAGCACAGAGCTGTCTGGTGTAGGGCTCTGCAGGTCAGTCCCACGAGCTCATCTCAGTGAGATTTCACTATGTCCAGCTAAGGATCCTGACTGAAAAGGACTGACAGTGCTCAAGGCTTTATGTTGTCCCACAGGCAAGGAGGCCTTTTTGGTCCTTTCTCACCACTGGTTCAGTTTATATTTGTGTTCCAGCCCAGTTTCTGCTTCCCACAACCCAACGTGCTGCTTGACAGGGCCAGGAAACCCCTCACTTGCCTCCCCTTGTCCATGTGGCTTCAGTGGATGTGGCAGCCCCTTCTGCAGATCTGCAATGCAACAGAGCAGTGTAAGAAACCTCATTTACCTCTGGTTTTAGACCAAAATACTAAATCTAAATGTGCTTCAATTTCTATCACAAATGTCCAAGGCAATGGTGTGGAAATAATATGTAGCTTAAAAAAGAAATCAGCCGAAATAGTTTCCTTGGTCTCTTGGGCATCACAGAACATTAGTTCACTGACACCTTCCTGCAGAAGTTGTGCAGGCTGGGCTTTTTGGTATCGTTCCCAAAGTGTATACCAGGTGTTTGGAATTTATCAGAGGAGGAGTGGCTGTGGGTCCAGCTGCCCAGGGGTTGCTGACCCTGGAGTCTGCAGCAGCCACAGCACTGAAACCTCTTCCTGTTCACCGAGGGTGTCATCATCTCTTCTCTTACCTTTAGTTTCTGTCTCCTAAAGCTTCTGCACTATAACAGGACACAAATGTGAAATCAGGAAACTGCCTGATACACTCCACTTGACCAATTAATCACTGGTCCATGTGTCTGCTGTGATGAGCCCTGATAAACAGCAGCACCACAAACACCTTCCTCTTCTGACTGCTTATCTCTTCCAAAATGCCCTCTCCATGAGCTCGCCCCTCTCCCTCCAGCACAGCACCACATTGCACTGCAGCCAGCTCAAGGATACAGCCTGGACTCTCTCAAGAGGTCCCTCTGCCAAGATGATGGGCCATTCTTATACTATAATGTGCAATTTTGTCCCTAAACAAACACCCCCCTATAGATCTATACATGCAGCTGCTTGTTGCTGGCTGGGGTGGGACTCCCTCCAGCCTGGGAAGCAGAAACCAGCTGAAGTCAAGTGCTGCACCAACCCCTTGGTTCTTGTCTCGATCTGCCTCCTGGGATGAGGACAAGGACCCACATCAGTACAAACCATTTTTGCTAACCTGGCCCCTCCTGTAAATGGTGTAGGAACAGGAAACCATTTTCCTCCTCTTTAAAGTTTTTGTGTAATTTGAGAGTCAAGCTTTATGCAGATCGGAACATGTTGGTAATGTCTGGAAAGTAATTATGGCATGTACTATTATTTTAATATTTACCAAGTGCTGACAGAGTAATACTTCTATTAAATCTTTAGGGAGGGTGAAATACATAACACAAGGCATGGTGAGATGAAGATAGTCTTCTGAAACCACTCATTTATATTTCAATTTTACAGTCACTTTCCTGTGACCTAGTTTTAATCATATAGTGGCTTCTTTGTGTCTTAAATTATATAAGGTGGTTAATGATTTTAATTTAAAGTTCTTTATGGAAGAATGCAAATAATATTTCTGCCTAGTGAAGGCATGCTATGAACTTCTAATTGAAAAACTATTTATCATTGTGTTGAAGAGCAATGGAAGAGGTTTAACCCTGCTGGAACCTGGAGGTCTTTCTTTTCACTTATTATAATTGTCTAAGAGCAATATACCAAGGGTTGGCAGGAGAAGATCTCTATGTTTTAAATGAAAATTATGATATTAAATACCTTTTGGCCTCTGATTTATTTTTCTCTACAACAAGGGGAATGCACTAAAGTAATTCTGCAAAATCAAAGAGCAGCATTTCAATATTCCTCACATTTGACAGGTTGGATAATCCAATCCAGATTTTCTACTGAAATTTGTTTTGCTCAAAGCATATTTATCATAACCAACCAAGTTAAGGTTAGACTTTTTAATCTAACTTGCATACTCTTCAGAGAATGTACAATCTTTTGTCACTTGTCAAAAAAACAGCATCGAGTCTAACTCATTAACTGGCTGTCAAAATGATTATATGAATTAGTGAACTCGACTTAGATGCTCCAAGAAGATTTGAGTCACAGTGTTGGTGAACCACTGAGGTTCGTGTTCTGGAATAAACATTTGTGATGTGTTCAACCTACTCTTCACTGTAACATTTGGGAACTCAAACAAAATTGGCCCTTGACTATTTTAATTTAAAACATGTCCACAGACTTGAGAGAAAAATCTATAGCAATATAATTATATGAACATATGAACTTCAAGACAGCTGAGGGACACAAAAATCACAGAAAAGCCCACAGTCTAAAAGAAATGAGTAGCTGGTAGGTGGAATTCCCTGACATCTGGATTTCACTGCAGCAAAGCATTGTGGTAACCTGACTGGGTTGCCATCACAGGCTCGTGGCTTTAGCTAAAATGCCTAGGTTTTCCACTTTGTTTTAATTCTTAGGTTATTAATTGCCAATACAGATAATATGTCTTAATGTGCCTGAGCTCTCCTTCTGTTGCATTTCATTAGGAGGACATCATTCCATTTCAGCCACACGTCATTAAACATTTCAAAGTGTATCCAGACAGGCAGTTGTATATACGAGACACATTATTACAGGTACTATATTTTGCTAAGCTGCACAGCCCCGCAGATAAGGAGGCAGTGGGTGCCCTGGCCATGGTGCAGGCACGTTCAGGGGCACACGCAGCATCCGTTGCTGTTAAACACGGTCACAGAGTTTGCCAACTTCTTTTTCTTTTCCTCTCCATTCCCACACTTCAGCCACCGAGGCTGCACGTGTGTGTTTGCAGGGGAAGAGGGCAGGCTGCAGACTGAAATCCAAACTCACGGTCAGTATAGGGATGGACACCTCCCCACCAGACCCCGCGTGTAGCTGTTTGTGTGAGGGTGAAGCTCAAAGGCAGAGAGGCACAAAGCCCTGGCAGCCCCCTCAGTGTGAGGCAGTGGGGAACTGAGCCCTTAATCCACGCTGGGCTGTCAGGGAGCGCTCGCATTGACGGATTTCAGCGTTCCACAGAATTGATTAGCACTGTTTCGGGGGCTGTCTGGCTTTGAGCGAGCCCTGTATCTATTACCAGCCATTCTTATCCTCAGAGAACCTCTCTCAAAGTTCAGCTCAGTGAAGATGCCCACAAGGCAGTCTTACTCTAGTCAATACAAATATAATAGAAGCCAGCAGGAGAGGAGGCAGGCTCCTTACACTGAACAAGAGTTTCTTACACTGAACAAGAGCTCAGGAGAGATGTGATTTCTTAGAGTAAGCAGCAAGTACACCCTCAGATATAAAAATCACCAGGCAGCCAGTAGCATTCCAAAGGTATTTTATTTATTTTTTCCTCAGCACTTTTGCATCTGAGCTTCCTCAGAAACCTTTCCTGCAGCTGTATGTCAGATTATACTTAACACTATAATCATGCTAAAGGCAAGACATCTCCATTAAGAGACTCCTAGCTGGGTACACATGCTGACATATTAATTTTCCAGACAGTATAGTAGCACTGCATTAAGCCACTGAGCAGGCTCAAATTTATAAGGTCCTCCACAAGTCAGAAGATGCTCTCAAGTGCTTCCACCCTGCATGGTGCAGACCCTGTATGGGACAAGGCTCAGTGGTGCAGAACTGGTCTGGGTAATTAGAACAACAGCAGACTGGAGGCTTGAATCTGTATCAGGTGTCCACCTGGAGAGAGCATTCATACAGTCATTGATACAGAAGGGACATAGCACTGGGTTATTGGTAATAACTGAGCAAACTGGCTTTTTTAAAATGTTATTCTTTGAGGGAAGGTAAAGAGGAATTTAGACCTGATTCATTTTTCCCAGTCTCCTTTCCTGCGACGGTGAAGTAAATGCTCTGTGCTATTGTGAACTTTATTAGATAGCTTATCACAAACTTACATGCAGTCCTTCAGACAGATGTCTACAAATTCTGTTCTTTAAACATACTTTGGATCCTGCTGATTTACTCTTTCTCAGCCATCCATGCATCTCTTTTCTTATTTTTATCCACATCAAATTGTATTATCACAAACACTACACGGGTTTGCAGTTCCTGTCTGTCCGTGTCCATCTGTCTGTCCCCCTCTCCCACCAGAGCTGTGCATCCCACTGGCTGCCTGCAGTGAGGCAGTCGGATTTAGAGGAGGTTTTTCTCGAGTCAGTTCCTGTAGCTGGATTAAAGAACTGACATAACTATCACTGCTTATTTTGTCCTGATGGCTTTTACTGTGAATCTTTTTCTAAACATCATATTTAGAAGGAGCCTGGTGGGGTGTCTTTGCACATGCTAGAACTGCAGCCAGTAGAGAAACACAGGGTGCTCAAATGTGGTGCTCTGGGTATAATCAGTGTTGGCACAGTTCTGGGAGAAATTTTCTCCCCTTTCCAACACAGCCATCCTCAATCCCATGGGATGTTCACCTGCATCTGAGGGACTAAACTGACTATCTCTGAGGGACAAAACAGGATTTTGACAGGGTAATTATTTGAATGGGGCTATCAAATTCTGCTCCCTGTCTTTTAAAAGTTCTCTCAGTGGCTGTATTACTTTCTTTCCACTTGAAAGTACGAAAAAGCAGCAACGAGAAACCCGCAAACCACACGAAAAAGGAATAGCATTAACGTATAACAATGCACTCACAGCACAGCCCCACCCATGCAAATCGAAGTGTTCCCTCAGCACACAGCCTTGCCAGGATTAACGAAAACCCCGGTACTGTTTGGGGGGTTTTGTTTGGTTGGTTGTTTTTTAAATCGTAAAAGCTGATATTTGTATTTGATAAACAGGAGCTTTTATATATAGCGAATGGCGTCAGTGACAGCAATAACACCCCGAGGTGCTGGCAAACAAATTACCTATTGCAAACGGTGGGTAGTGAGCGATTTGGGGAAGGGGATCACAGCTTAATTAACTCTGCGACTGTGAGGTAGCTGAGTTTCATCAGCCTAAGACAGAACAGAGGAAGAAATGCACGTCCCCGAGGGTGCTGCAGGATGCTGATGGTGATGGCACATCTCGTGTGGCTGCACATCACTCGGGAGGGAACACAGCGGGACGGAGCGGGGAGAGGGGACCCACAGAGGCAGCAGCATTGTGGAAGAAGAACTGTGATGCTCAGGGAGATCCTGGAGACAGAAGAGGGGAGGGGAGGGNTGATCACACAGAAAGAATTACATTGGAATCGTCATCCATATGAGCAAATGGTGTATGGTGTGTGCAGCTCCCAAGGCATCAACCTCGGGCCAGAAGCAGCAAGGAGCAAAAGGGGAGACATTGGCTCGGCAGGAGTTTGGGGTATACACTATCCCCTCAATTTAGTTTGCTGCTGGCAGCACCCCACAAAGGCAGCACAAATACTCAGTTTTCAATGGAGCTTCATAACTAAGGCTCAGTTCAGAAAAACACTCCTCAATTCCTCCTTGAAGTCAGGAAACTCCAAACAAGAAAATTCCTCTCCCTCTCTCCCAGACCAGCTGCTTCATTTAGGTAATTCGGACACCTTCGCTCCCTCCCCGCAGGATGCTAATGGATGGAAATGCTTTGCAGAGGGGCTGAGACCTGTGCCGGCTCCCCTGCAGGCACCGACTGCCTGGGGAAGGAGACTCGGCGAGCCCAGAAACCTCCCCGCTCCTGATTTGCTCTTCATTTCTAAGCGTGCTGCTGCTGCGGAAAAAGCCATCAAGCCTCTCAGAGGGAGCAGGGATCGATGACACACGGATCAGAGCAGCAGCTGGAAAACTTTGGGTGTAAGTGTAATACTGTGAGTGCTTCCAGCTCGGTTTCATTCAAGTCCTGATACTGAGGTTTTAGTATGATGCCAATTTTAGCTTGAATTGTCTGACAGCAACTCATTGTGAACAGGAGCAATATTGACAGAATGGTGCTTTTTGAAAGAAGAGTGATTTCTTTTTTTCCCTAGAGAAAATACACTCTGTGTGCAACGGGATGATGCTGCTTCTTTGCTTTCTGAACTAAGGCTGCTTAAAAAGAAAGCCTGGTAGCTGGCTTTCATTACAGTCATGGCTTTGAGTTTGCTGGAAAAATAGGTATTACTTATAGGATCTGAGCCCATGCTATTTTAGGGGGGTTCCCCTTGGAGTTGCTGTTCAGGTGCTTTCTTCCAGGAGGCTGGATGGAACATGTGCCGTGGGCAAGTCCTGGCTAAATCCTGAGAGTCCCAGATGAGAAGGGATGAAAATCCTTGCATTTGAATGTGGCTCTTGAGCTAAAGGGGACCATGGTGTATTAAGTGGTGGCAGTGCCATAAAGCAGAATGTGACCTGGAAGGGGATGAAGCAGCCCTTCACATGTGCAATGGCAGGACCAAAGGGACCATTCCTGCTTCCTGGGCTCTCAAAACCTGCATCCTAAATACTAGTTTGCAGTGCCCTGGACAGAGGAAAATTGTTTATGATGCGAGAAAACAAACTGACAACCCTAAATTTCTCTGCCAGGCTCCTTTTTCTTCATCATATTTATTTTTCACACATCTTGCCATTCGTGTCATGCCATATCGAGAAGCAGCAAGAAATGAGCTGCTGTCATTGAGTCCTGAAATCACAGAATGATGGCAAATCACAAAGGCAGAGTAGCTGTGTCACCTCTGGAACCTGCAGATTGGAAAAGGTGGTTGTGTGAGTAGACCCTCCTTTGACCTGCCTGCTGCAGGGAAGTGCTTCCCTAGTGAGGGATAAACTGATGGGAATATTCAACACCCCCTTATGCAATGCTCTGACTCACTCTTCTCTAAACTCAAGGAGATCCAGAGATACAAAAGTCAGCATTGCAATGAAAACTGTAATTAAAGTTTTGGTCAGATTGAACCCATTACATCTCTCACAAGTACCCAGTGTTGATTTCAGCCTTAGCCCCAGGGATATGTAGTCTGATACCTCTGTAATCCTGCGAGCGGGGGCCTAAGCCCACCACACATGCCATTTGTGTGGCTCAAGCCCAAGAATCTGCTTCCAACCAACTTTAACTCCACAGGATTCGTGTTTTATTGACTCTGAGCAAACCCAAGTGAGCGGAAGCTGTGTCTACCACAAGGAAGATGGCTTTTGAGACACAAGCTGTAAATAGAAGGGAAAGGGCTATTTTGGCTATATTTTTGCATTGGCATAAAACTGCAGCAGATTGCATTATTCAGTGGGTAATGTAATGTTAATGCAGCTCTGTAGCTGGGGGCAAGAGAACTTAAGGTTTAATCATTTTGTAATGCACTTACATTGCCCATTTTAGATTTGTCAGCTGTCATAAATGAACTGCAGTTTTATCCCGAGACTATATATAGAATTACTATTTATGTATTTTTTCATCTGCAGCTTATGCAGTTTAAATGAAAAAAGAAAGAAAGGAAAGAGCCGGGATGGAGCAAGGAGGGGGTGTGCCCTTGGCTCTGCTTCATTCAGAGAATTCCTTGGTGCCTCCATGCAGGAAAATGCTGCTTTTGCCTAAGCCTCAGCTTAGGTACTTGACATTTTCAATAAAACAACACCCATTTCCAGCAGACATTTAATGTTTGGGAGAGCGAAGCACGGAAACATTGCCGGTGAAAATACAGCCACACAGAAATGGCAGTTGTGAACTTCTGCTTTATGTCTTATATATCTATCATTCATAGGCACCAAACTCCAGGAAATCCTCTCCCATGGCATCACTCCTCACCAGTTTTATTGAAAAACCATAATATCCTTTTGCATTCTGAATTCTAACTAAAAGCCACCCACGTTACAGTTCTTTGTATACATATTTTAGCAGTTCTCAAACAGAGACAATTCCTCCTTCGACTGCCGAGTCCTGCTGCTTTCCCTGCTGTGGCTCCTCAGCATCACTGGAGATCTCACGGCGTGTTGCAAACCACCTGAGCACTGATTAATGTCCTTGCCAAGAAAAAAAAAAAAAAAAAAAAGGGGGTTTTGCAAATGGATATGCTGCTCCTATCAGCTCAAAGAAGTATTATAATGTGTTTGCTTTTTTGGGACAACCATTTGAAAAAGTCCAAGGGAAACTTGAGAAAGTAAAATGTCCTGCTGGTCATAAATATCAAATATTCCTATTGTCTCATCTTTTAATCAAATTCTTACTGTGGAAGTGATTTCTGTAGTGAGTTTTTGCCTTGACTGTTCTCTCCACTGTTACATCCTACAGGCCAAAGGATTTCTTTTCTTCAACGATAATAATCGATGTTTTTTTAAGAAGCAAGAATACCCCTGTTTTCATCCATAGCATTTACCTACAAAGAACATGATAATTTATACAGCAAATGCAGGCTGTGCTTCCTGCTGGACAGCCTGATTTATCGACTGTGCATCTGTTTCATATAAAGTGCCCTGAGCAGAACAAAACCCTCCATTCTAACAAAACCAGGACAGTTTCTTTAGTTTTCAATAAATCATGTTCTACCTGTGGGATACCTTGTTAATGACTATACGCTAAATCCAGAGGGGGTTTTCCTTTTTTTTTTCCCCTTGCTTTTTCCTTTTTTAACTATCCATCCCAAATATTCTGAGTTTCTGGGGCCAGTTGAATGCCCTTTTTGCCCAGGAGGAATTCCTTTTCATTTCTGAGGAATTTTGGCATTAGTAAGCTGCCTGCTTCAAATATCACATTAGTAACACACATCAATCTCATCAAGAAGCCTCATAAAACCATGAGGCAAAATCTCCATTCTGCTTGTAGTTTACATCTTTGCCTTTAAACCTATCCAACTTCATTTTTTTTCTATTCAGGATGCAATTGAATTTCCATTAAGGAACCTGAATTCTATGTCCAGGGAAAATACCTGGGGAAAAGCTTCCTTAGAATAATAGGACATTTTATGTTGAAAGGGACTTAAAGATTATGAAGTCCTAAGCAGGGGAGGACAGTGGCCTGAGCAGGAGAGTGAAGGAAGAGAAGGAACTGACAGAGTTATAGAGAAGTGGGCTGAGGTTTCAGCAGAAAATGCTCTCTGTTTGCCCTTGGAGCCTGTCCCTTCCTGGAGGAGATCCTGGCTCCACACTTCCCCTCCCAGCATTCCTCCCCAAGGACAGCCAGGGCAGGGATGCCTCTAGGAATTGCTCCTCACTTTTGCTGCAAATCTCACTCTTTGAATCTTCAGCACCAACTTTCCCCAAACCACCTGAGGTTTTAAGAGACTGAAGGATGGGAGGAAATCCATGTTCCCAGTGCAACTCTATTGAAAATGTGTAAGCGCAGCCAGACTGAACCCAGGGGGCCCATGTCTGTCAAAAGCACTGGTACAAAGCCAAAATCATCATTTGAAGACTTAAATTGATGTAACTGGGAGTGGAAATTGTTTTTTTACTGAGGGCATAATTCATGCAGGAGGATGCTTATAGCATCCTTAAGGCTTTGAGCTGGTGTTACGATACTGCCAGTGAAGCACAGGGTTGTCTAGGGAAAAGGGAGCACATTCCTGTGAAACACCAGCACAGGGAGCCATGACAGAGCTGTGCCTTGTTTCCTACCCTGTGGGCTGGACCCTCACTGGATCTGCATCCCCCTTCTCCCCCAGCCCTTTCCCAGTGAGCTCCAGCCATGCCTGTGTTTCCTTGGCAGAGCCATAAGGTCTTTGCACGTGGCTGCAGCACCAGGTCCACCTGAGGTTCACTGCCCCCACCATCCCACCGACCGAGTGTCCCCCCCAGAAGAGGACGTGGCTCTGAGGCACACACTGCCTCTCCTCTGGGTGTTTTACCTGGACCATGGGGACCTTGATTTCTGACAAGGCCCCTTCTTCCCACTGTAATATAAATTGCAGTGCAAAAATATCACAGATGGGATGAGCTAAGTCCTTGACCTTGTTTCTTTGCTGCACAAAGCCAGGTGGTGTTTCTGCCAGTTTCTCTATTGCCGGTCGGGAATCAAACAGTTCCTTGTCATCAAATTGCCCATCCTTTGTCCCTGGGCATAGAGCAAAATAAAGTCACCTTTCCAAGAGTTTGCCAACTGTTGAGACATGCTGCTATTTCAGTGTTCTCTGAATGTTGTTTCCTTTGCCCAGGTGATCTGTGCCTGAGCTGCTGGGAGCAGACCTCAGGGGTGAGCTGTGCAGTCTGCACATGACACTGCTCTAAAAATCACCTCTTCTCTGCAGGGGAACTGAAGAAGCCCTTGGGCTTGAGGACACCTTGGTTTGCTTGTTCTTCTCCTCCCAGGCCCAGGAACAACTCAGGCTCCCTCTCGTCCTGCCACAAGTGCCCAGGTCACCCAGCAGCAGCACAGGCTGTCAAGGGTCTCATTTTGGGCTTCTTCCTGCAAGGAATGCTTTCCAAAACCCTTTGGTCTGTAGTGCACTTTCCTCTATACAGTGTTTTATCAGGACAGTTTCTGCTTCAGCCTTTTTTCAGCTGTTTTGTTTGTGTTTCTGATGCCTTTGCCAGTCTGCCCAGGACTGAATTTGGCCCCTGATAGACACTTCTCAATTAATCAGAGATTTGCTTCAGTATCAGGGTTGCTCTGGGGTCTAATTAAGTTTACAGTTTCTAATTAAATTGATTTGCGTTCTTGGGCTGGAAGGTCTTTTAAGAGCAATTGTGTATCAAAAAGTTTGGATTTTTTGCTCCTACATTTTTTTGTGTAAGACTATTTATAGCATCCAGTAGTAAAGGATGAGTAATCCTTTCTCAGGCTTTGGAGATATTGGTTGAAGCTTCTCCTCATTCACCTTAATCAAAGAAGCAAAAAAAAATTACTAATCACCTTGACAGAGGTACTTGTATCAGGGTGGAATATGTGGCAATCATGTACACAGACAGGAAGCAAATAATATTTGCTCAAAAAAAAGAAAACTGCTGGACTGAGGAGATGTGTGAGACCCAGACTGCAACCCTTGTGTCCCTCTTCCTATGGTAATTTTAAATCCCAATACCCAGATAATTAACAGGTGGTATTTGACAGGGTGTCTCATATCCCATTCCTGAGGCAGCCACTTTGAACAGGCTGTCGCTGTGAGCTGCACACTGTTGTCAGTCAGATAAAGTTTATAAAGATTATAACTTCATTTCTTCATACTCAATCAACCAAATCAAATATTTCCCATGGAAGATTTGATTAAATGTCATTCAGATGTGGCGGAGGAACTTTAAAAATTATGAAAATTGACCCATTCACTCTCCTTGCCTTTGTATGCCAAAGCTATCTTCAATCTTAATAAAACTTAATCAATGCCTACTTTATACTTACACATAAAAATGACCCTTTAAGGCCCTCCCTTGGGGGACTTCAAAGGGTGCTTGGGGTCAGACCAAGTCCTTATACAGTGTTTCCTCCATGGCCAACTGCCCATTAGTTCACTTTTAGTCCTGGAGAGCAGAGAGCCTCATTCCTTTGTGCCCTGCTTGTGTTACAGCCTTTTGTGACAGGAAACTGAGCCACTCCATTGTCATTTTGAGAGTCAACTGAAACCTTATCTCCCCCGTTATGCCTTCGGATTAATGCTGAGGGTTTACCTCATTTAATATAACTGAGATAATTGAAAGAAGAAGAGCAGTGGATTGAGATGTGAGAGAGATGGAATGTGATGTTCCTGTTCAGTTTCACTTGGTCAGAGTCTGTTCCCAATGCCTGAACAATTAATAAATGCTCTTTGATGGTTGTATCATTTAAGGTAACTAAGAAAACTTCCTTTCCTTCAAGGCTCTTCCCTTTATAGATGAGTAATAGGCAATGGATAAAGAACTGAGAGGGTCATAGATTTTTAACTGGGAGATCCTCCCCCCTCCCAAAAATGATGCTGACAGGTTGAAAATGTCTTTTTCAGCTTGAAATTAGATATTATGATAAAACTTTTTTAACACTATGAAATGTTTTCAATGTTTAAATTGAAATTGCTTTCCAGATAGTACTTGATATTCAGAGGTAAAATAATTATAAATCAGAATTATAATAAGACCAGAGAGGAAATGAAAAACATTTCAAAGTAATCTAAGCAGGTTCAGAATGGACCTTGTCTGAATTTTCTTCCCATTTTTAGTTTTCATTTGTTTTGTCCTAAGCTAAAACAGAGAAATATTTCAAAATCTTCCACATGTAAAAACATTTCCTTGCTCAGCTCTAACTGCTCCCTTGAATTATTTGCAGACAGATCACAACTCCCTTCAATTAATCAGTTCCATGAATGCCTTTTTTTGCCCAATCCCTGACCCATAGCTCATTCAGGGACCCCAGACTTGTGCTGATTTAATTAGCTATTTGATTCACGTGGCCTGGGAGTGTTTCCTGTTTGCACAGGCCCTCACTTAAGCTCAGGATTTGCATACAGCTTCTAATTCTCACTTAACATTCACCCTTCTAAAACCTTTCCTGCCTCTGACCTCCCATGCTGGGGGATCCGTGTGGGAAGCCGATGCACTGGGAGCGTGAACCCAGCTGGAATGAATTTGTTTAAAAAGCTAAGAGGACTTTCACTGAGGTTGTTTTTGCATTGCTCAGCCAGTTCTAATTGCTTTCTAAATTTAATGGAGTTAATGGTGGCCACTGGGTGCTGGGCTGGCTGTGCATAAGGGGTAGAAAGTCAGCCCAGGGTCCCACACTCTCATCTTCTGGCACAGGGAAAGAGCTGAGGAGGAACATGAGGAGTAGGGAGGAAGTCTTATACCAGTGAGCACTTCAAACTCCTGTTCAAGAGGTCCAAGGTCCAGGTGATGCTCCCCAGAATTGCTGTTTTTCCACCCCTATAAGCCATAAAGGTGGTAAGGAAGTACTTTTTTTGTTGTTTGCTTTTTGNCCTTTATTTTCAAGAGCTCTTTACTGAAAACCAGCAGACAATGGGGGCTGCCAAGGTATCTCAGCTGTTCACTAAAACAGTGTTGAGTTTGGTTGTTTTGTGAGGCATTTTATCTCTGTGTTGGTTTGTTGGTTGGTTTTTGGGGATTGCTGTTACATTCGTGAAAAGGTGTTGATTCTGTAACTCTGTCACTCTTCTGAAGAGTTAATAAATATGTTCAGATTTAGGGTAAACCTTTAGCTCTCCTGTTCCTTTGTAAGTGGAAGAAATCTGTAAGTATGTTAAATCTGTCTTTTGCTGATTACTGCAGGGATTTTTACTGCAAGGTAAATTGCATTTTACAAGCAGGAATGCTATCCAGGTAGATACTTCTGATATGCATCACAGGCTGTATGTGATAATGTTCTCCTCAACTGAAGGTGACAATGATTATAGGGAAGAAATTACCCTGCTTCTGTGCATATCCCAGAACACTAATTTCTCTGGTCAAATCAAGATCCTGGAGAACAAAATACTAAATTGCTTAAGATGAGGCTTAACATCCAGACAAATTTCCTCTGTGCCTCTTACCTGCTCACCCAGCAATGCACTCTAATCTGCTTTTTGTACATGGATAAGGCTACAACGTGTAGAAGAGCAGAGAATGGTGTAATTCACAGAAGGAAAAATATATTTGCAAAATATCTTACCTTGAAATATTGCTCACAGAGTGATGCAAAGCCAAACCTCTAAAGAAACCTTCCAGAGCCTGGTACAGAGGAGGGTTCATCTGCTGTTGTTGCCTGGGGCTCTGCCTTGGGTTTGTCCCCTGCTCTGGTCTCAGTTACTGTAAGTGAAGTCCCAGAAGCCAATTTACAAAATTAACTTTGGAGAGCTCTGGCTTTACTTCTAGTTATTAAGCAACAGGGCTGTCATTTGAGAAACAATGTTATGGCTCTGCTCAGGGTGTCATGGTGGGCTGGGCCACACCAGGGCTGTTGCAGAGAATAAAGAGCCCAGCCATAGCTCTGAGTGTCAAGGGCAGCAATAAAACCCCATCAAGGAGGAATCACAAGCACCTAAGGAGAATCAGATACAGTGTAAAATAGGCCACGGGCACTCTCATCCAGATGCACAGGGAATTATGTACATAAACAGTGTATAATTTGGTTTTACATCTTATTTCTCATCCACAACTTCAGAGGGAAATGTGTTAGTTACTGGCAGTGGTGTGTAGGAAAGCTGCTGTTATGTGCTCAGTGACTGCTCACACACAGCTTGGTGTGATGGAGCTGCCCTTGGGGACCAGGCACTTATTCCAGCTCAAGGTGGGGTGGAACAAACATCACAAAGTGCCCAGCTCTGGAGGGGAGGGATAAGGGGGACCCTGCAAATGAGAAGCTTTTGCAGCAGGAGGGATGAGCAAGGGGCCCTCAGCACAGAAGGTCCTGCTGCTGAAGCTGTGCCACGGACCAGGTGGAAGAGGTATGAGGTAGCACTAGTCTCTTCCTTGGGTGTTGGAGAAAAACACTTAGCTCCTTTGAAGCTGTGACTTTGGCTGGAGAACAAGATTTTCACCCAGTATGCTTCTTGCTGGTTTGCAGGCTGCAGGGTCAGGAAGCTGTAGGGCATTAGTGGGAGAATCACTTCCCACATGAAAAGGAAAGCTGCTTCCAGCCTCGCCTGCTTTGTGCTGCTTGTGATGGCACTGCATTTATTATGATAAATGCAGAAAACCCTGGCCCCAATGTATTCACATTTTAAATGTAAAGGGAAAGGCAGCTGTCAGTCAGCCAAGCAGGGCTGAGAGGCAGATGATCATGGTGTTTAGTCTTGCTTGGCCTTGATGAGGTGCATAAATCTGGGCAAATAACTTCACTCCTTCTCCTTTACGTTGGAATGAACTTGCAGAAAGCCCTTACTTTTAAAATTACTCCCATGCCTTGGGCTGCACCTCTGAGTGCAAGATGTTATAAGTGGAACTTATGTTGATGTAAGGGAATTGTCTCCTCTTCTGAGGCTACTTGAAGGTTGCCTGACTTGTTTCCACGACTGAGATTCCCAGAGTTGGAGAGGGACCAGTCTGACCCCTGCACTGCAGAAGTAAAGATACTTCACTCGGTGGCACTGCTAGCAATGGGACTTGTTTTCCCCATGGATCCAAACCTGCCTGACAACTTCATTCCTCCCCACCACATAGTTGACTTCACAAAACCCATCCCTGACATGCACCACGGAGCACAGAACTGCTTTGAGCCAACCCAGAGCTGTGTATCTCCTCTCCCCCATCAGCCCCCTTGCCAGGAAGGCTTTTTACCACGCAGTGCTGGTGTCTGTGCTGACGGAGAGCAGTCGGCATTGCTTGGCTGCCTGGGGAAAAGAATGTGTTTAGGGCACATCTGCAGGAGTGTAAATGCTGCTGCTGCTCACTGGGAAGGTGATGCCCTCAAAGACACTGTTTCCCATGTATTTTGGTCAGAAATCCTTTCACTTGAAAGCAGCTGAGGAAGGATGCAGCTTCCCAGTGTGCTGCCTCCTGTGATCCAGGGACACCGCGGGATGACTGGACCCCTGTTGCTGTTACCCAGAGGGGTCTGGGGGAGCTCAGCGTCCAGCAGAACCCAGCTCCACTACAGCCAGACCTGCAATGCTGCAAGAGCTGTGTTAATTACCTACTTACCTGTGAAAATCTTAAGGTTCAGGATTAAGGGCAAGGAAATTATACTCAGGGGAATGTTTTAATGAGCAGAAAACCCTATACTTTATCTTACAAGTCACTTTTTTTTTTTTAACATTAAAACTTCCTGGGCTTATAATTAGAATTTAATGTTTTGTGAACTGCAGTTCAGAAACTATGGGGGGAAATAGTTTGTTTCCCAACTGCCCTCCTTCTTAATGAATGCTCTCAGGTTTGTTCTCCAGTGGTTAATAACGTAGCATTTATGCCCACCCTGTCTCACAGGGGGATTTTAAATCTATAGAGCACTTCTGATTACTGCTCATAAGTATGTATAAATTCAGGCAGTCATTGAACCAGCACTAATGCAAGTATTTGGCTGTTTGGGAGCAGAGGAGAGGGTGAAGGAAAGGCAGGCAGTGTGGGGATCATGGGTCCCCCAGGGACTCGCCCTCCTGGCTCATGGGAGCCAGTCCAACAGGCAGGGTGGTGTGGGGGGAGAGTCTCATGACAAGGACTGTCTCCTCCAGAGGCCATGGCACCATGCAAAACACTTAATAAATGACACAGTTTAGAGGCAATTAGGTAATTGTACCTCTCTGCTGTGCTCCTGAGTTCAGCATGCACTCCAAGCTCTTAGTCTGAGGCAGGTGTTGCCTTGATCTCTGAAAAGCTGATTTTTTGAAAGGATCTTTTCATTTTTTTACCTCTCTTTAAGTCCAGGAGACAGAAGCAGGAGAGCTGCTGGCCATCCTCAGCTCCTCTCTAGGGTACCCATCTACTCTGTCTTTACTGACAGTCCCAGCACTTGCCATTCCAGTCTGGTGTTTTAATGCACAACACTCCTCATTTCAGGGGTAAACGCACATGTGGTGGTGAGGCTTGGCACGTGTCAGGGCATTTCCCTCACAGTGCTGTTGCAGGACACCATCAAAGGAAGCTGCTCAGGGAGGAAAGAGTCAGAAATAGCAACCAAGAGGCTGGGTATAGCTTCAGACTGCCTCCTCATTAATCTCAGACCAAAGTCACTTAAAATAACTCTGACCTTCATTCCCCATCCATTTACATGAGGCTGTTTAATTGTTCCTGTTCCATGGAAAAGGATCATGGTGTGCATGGTCTTCCAGTGAGCTGGACACACAGGGAGAAAGGTTGATGGGGCACAGACTTGGCACTTTGGAGTTCAGGTGACTATTTGGCATGGGGGGGAAGGTGCTTATCTGAGTTGGGTGACTTGCAGGAGGGTATGTTTTTGGGGATGGTTGTGCACACTTCCCTGCTTGAGGAAAGCAGGTGTAAAGCAGAGGTTCCCAGTGAGGAGGCAGAAGCACAATGAGCCTGAAGGATGCTCGGCTGCAGGAGGAAGCTTGCTACCACAAAAGGAGGTTTCTCAAATCTGGAAGCTGGGTTTTTAAGCCCAGAAGCTGGCTCCTCAGTGGAAACATTTGGGGAACAGCTGGTATCAGCTATCACTGCTCCTCCTTGTCCACAGGGATGGATTGCCTTGCTGTAAATTACTGCCTTGGCAGTGGTCCCTGTTCACACCCCATGCCTTGGTAAAATCGTAGGCTGGGAGTGGAAGTTGTGGAGCATCAATCCTGGCTTTATGCCACCTGGGAGTGAAGGCAATCCTCGGGTACCATTGGGTGAACTTTCTAGGAGCTTTTTTCTGCCTGAGAAGCTGGTTGTGAGGGACAAGCAAATTTAGATCTAATCCACATGATCTGCATATAGAAGAAATCCAGATACACCCAGGAGGAAAGAAGGGAAATTAGGACAACAGAAGTTGATGGGCTGAAAACTTAATTAACGTGTTGAAAAACTTGACCTGAGCTCAGGCTCTTTCCCTTTCCCTGTTCCTTTGTCACTATTGGTTTGTTTCCAATTTTTGATATTAGTGCTCAGAATAAGTTTTGCTCAGAAATTAGGAATCAATTGTATCAGCTAAATGTCAGGCTAATGTGTTAACTCTGTTGCAACGCAGTGGAAAAATGAAACATAATTCCCCTCATGTACCTACATCTGGTTTACTCTGGGGCTCAGCTAATAGTTTTGCAGCCCTGTAGTTACAAGTAACAAATTAACAACTGAAAAGTTTACTCTTTATTGCCATCATTTTCTGCGATAGGATGGGAAGCAGCTCCTTGTGATACACTTGGAATAACACATCTGCTGCTGTGATATTCTATGCTGTGTTACATCCCAGCCCCTTTCCTTGCTTTCTGTGGCAAACAGCAGAATGACAAATAAAACCATGGTTGCCTTTGTCAGCTCCAGCTCCTTGTGCTGCAGGCCAGTTGAAATACCCACATAATCATGGCACTGTCCTGTATTTATTTAAAAATATTAAACTATTTATAATGGAGAGGTCATCAGCATGCAGCATTCATTAACGAGGGCTCCAGGGAAGAGACAGCAGCGAGCGAAAAACACAAACACGCTCTACACAAAAGCAGCAAAGAGGCATCCTTTGGAAATGTCAGTGCTGAGAAGCAATTAAAGCCAGGGAAAGTTAAAATACAGGGAATTTCAATAGTCTGAGTGCAGCAGCCAGCCTTGGCTGTCAGGGAAGCCATGCTGGGGTTTCCGTGGATGTAAGGATAGATGATAAAGTCTATGCTGCACAATAAATGTAAATGGATTTTCTTTATGAAAAGAAGTATGAAATTGGTGCCTGTGAAGAGCACCAACAGCGATGTAGGCAGGCAGCAGGTCGGGGAGGGAGGGCTGGGTTCATGCAAGGGTTGTAGGATGCTGAGCTTCTCTGTGAACTGTGGGGTGGCTGCCAAGCTGCACACAGGTGTGTGCGAGGTTTCTGCCAGAAGCAGGCTGGAAAATGTCACTTGAGGGGACGAGACTGCTCTGCATGACATGGTGTGAGTCTAGTATGGCTCAGGCTGCTCAGAAACGGCTATTTGATCTTGCAAGGTGCTTCTGGGCATTGCAGGACAAGTGGGTGTTAGAGTGAAATGATAAAAGCAGGGAGTGGGATGTGTGCTCTCTTGTGAAATTGTTTCTGAGAAAACAGGAATTTGTCAAGTGACTCCATTTGAAGTTATTTCATGCTATTGCAGTGGTTTTATAGCCCTTAGTCCTCTTCACTCCATCCACCACTGGAATCTGTTCAAAAGGATTGTTATACCTTGTGCCATCCTGTCCCTGCTGACTTTGCATTCAGGGAACTGCTACTGTGGTCCTGAAGCTCACAATTAGGCTAATGAACTGAAAGAGGTCAGAAGAGATGAAATATTCACCTTTGGCTTGCTATGCCCTTTCAGAAATTAATTTACATTGGGCAGTTACGTGGTACTGTTCTTTTTATATTTCCTCTTCTCATTCTTTTTTAAAATAGATATGGATGACATCCAAAACCTGCAGTGCTCAGATGGGCTTTGGAGCTGTCTCTGGCTCTTTATACTTCCCATTTTCTAGGCGGCCTCCTGAACATGTTTTCAGATGTCTCTCACTTCAACTTTTCCCTTACCTGCCCACAGGATTTTAATCCTTTTAGTGATAACAGAGTTGCAGCTGATGCAAAGTGGCTGAAACAAAACCAAGAAATGTATTTCCCTTCCTTCTCCGCCCCAAGGTCTTCCCCCTCCCTGGTTTCTGCCTTTGCTCCTTCTCCCCTTCTGCCTTGAAACTCTAGTAAAAATTTCCCAGCTTTTAGCAGTCCCTGCAGGCACAGAAGGAATGGTCCTTAATTCCCAATTTTCATTCTACTGCTGCACTCAGGGCACTTTATTTCAATGCAGAATTATACAGGAAATTCCTACAGGGACTTTTTGCATCCATATTTCCTTGTAGCACTGCTGCTGAATCATCTAGGAACTGAAACTTGCTTGGCTGAAGAGCAATGTGTTTTTTATAAATTATCGACATGCTGAAATTGGCCCCGGTCCAAGACAAGCCTCCTACTTTGCTAATTCGCCTTGGGTCTAATCCCCATCACACCAAGGAGGAGAAGGATGATGAGTCATCTCCAGCTGGTGAGACTGGACGTTGGACCTAGTGACACACAGGGGAGGTGGGAACTGGGAACGTGCATGCCAGGAGTGGATTTATAGCCAACACAGAAGTGCAAAGAGAACTCTGTTTCTTCAGATGTTGTCTCTGAAGAGTCACTCGGGAGAAATGGCTCCCAAGAGCAAGTCATTCATTGCAGGAGCTCTGATGGGCTTCTTTTTCCCAGTTCTGGTTCTCTGCTGAGCAGTGGACCATGTCTGTCATTGTACAACGCAATCCAGTTTCCATGGATTTGGACCTTCAACTGAATGCTCATTTGATGCAAGTCAGGAGTGTGAAGACTTTATTCTACAGCAGTAAAAAAGAAATGAGCCTGGCAGTAAAAGGGTGTTGAGGGATGTATGGAGAGGTGGTGTCCATCCATATGTGGTGCTGCATGGATGGATTTATTGCACAGGGTTTTGCGCAGTGGTCTTGGGATTGTGGAAAGCCTCCATGACGTCACGCTGAGAAGGGGAGTTGAGCTGTTCCTGCTGTGTGATGGGAGCAATATCCTGATTTATCCCCGCTGCGGTGGCTGCCTGTGACAGGTCTGGCAAGCTGCTGTCGGCAGAACCGTGCAGAGGATGCTGTGACCTCTGTGGGCAGAGCAGGAAGGTGGAGCTGCTTCCTCTTCAAGCCTGCCGGGGACATGATTCAGATTTTACAGCTAATTGACTGCACTGATCTTGCTGCCAGAAAGGGATAATATTCAATGAGTTGCTTGTCTTTCAATAGTTGCTGTCCAAAACCCTGCATGCACCTTATAAAACCAGTCCTGTGACTTGGCTGACTGGTTGCTCAGAGGCACAGGCTCTCCCATGACCCACCCCCCACTTTTTATTTTACCTGCTGCTTTGTGCTCTGCAAGTAGTCCCTCACTTGGGAAGAGGTGGTGGCTGTGTGCTGAATGACTCAAAGGCGGGACTTGATGTGATTCCCCCACATCTTTCTGCTTCTCATTAAAACCTCAGTCCACAGAGGCTAATGAGCCTGGTGGAAATTAATGCCATCAGTCCTTGGTAGCAGGAAGAGGTTGTCTCAAAGCCGACTAAAACTTACTGGGGGTACTGGCCCAAAGCTCCATCAGCTCACAGTCCCTTTGTGCTGAGGGCTGTGTGTTTCTGTGGATAGCCCTAAGCTTGCTGCTGAAGGGCACGATAAGAAGCCCACGTGGCAGATGAAAACCAACCAGTCCATCCATTACTGAATGCAAAATGAGGGAGGAAATTCAGGAAACTTGTAAATACCACACCAAGGACGCCAGCATGAGCTGCAAGGATGGGCTGGCGGTCGTACAAGCCCCAGTGCTGTTGTTGGTTTCTTGGTCAGCTCATCTGCCACCCAACTGGGGTTCATTTGTTAACACTTCTTCCCAAAGCTGGCTCCCAGCAGAGCCACCACTGAGCTGGCTTTCATCTCTGCACCGTGTTGGAGAGCAGTGCCAGGCTGGAGCACGGGCAAGCGAAGAGCCGACTGCTCCAGGATCTGGCCCATCATTCTTTTGGGATGATGCTTGGAAAACATAGAGCAAACAATGCTGTAGGAATAACTTAGCCCACATACACTATACAAGAGCTGTTCCCATGATGTTTTCTCAGTCCCTGACTAATTTAGCACACAGGATGGGCTGGCAGATTATGCAGCGAGACAGGCTAATTCGGGCCTGTGGTTCATGTGAAAGAATGATGAGACAGGCTGAGAGACAATGAGTGCTAATATTAGGACACCAGGCAGGGAGTCAGGAATCCTAATCCCAACTGCAACTGACCTGCTCCCAGGCCCCAGATCCCTCTTTGGAGCTGCCTGGAGAAAAGGAGCATCTCCCTTTGTTTGGCTGAGTTGGCCCTGGGAGTTGTTTGTCCCAGCCAAGGCTTCTGGCTGTTATGCTGTATAAATACTAATGATGATCATAGTCTTTCCATAGGGGGTTTGGCATGGCAGGGGCAGGGCCTCATATCAAAGCTGCTGCTTTTGTTGGACCAAGTTTATACGTGCAGTAGATGCTGCTTTAGCATAAAGATGCTCTTGTGGGACCAGCAAGCAAGAAGTTGATCGGGGATGTTTCTGTGAAGATACAGCATCACACATCACCATGAATTCTTCTGCTTCAGTGCTTCAAAAAGCAACATGGGGTTTGTATATCTTCCAAATCACTGAGTGATATCTCATGGTGTGTTAATTGGCTCTGCTTCTGAGAATATTTTTGTGTATGCTCAACCTTACACATGTGGCTTGTCTGATGCCTGTAAATTACTCTCATGAGCAAAGTAAAGCCAGGCCCCAGATGGCTGCAGGATCAGGGCTGTGCTGTCTCTTGCTGCCTTGTCTGTCGTGCCTTTTGCCAGAATTGTAATTATGACCCAGAAAATGCCCTCCCAGACACTCCTCACTGTGAAGGAAGAGTGTATCCATACTGTTCCAAAGGAACTTTTTTCTCAGACCATCAGCTTGTCCCCTGATTGTGCCTTCCTGCTACCTTTTTATTTATTTCTTTTAATCTCATTGAGGCTACCGGGGCAAACTTTTGGGGAGGATGAAATCAATTCTCTATTATAACAATTTTTCCTCAACTCCGTTTTTATAAGAGAAAAGGGAGTTTTGCTGTTTATTCTGTATACAGAATTGTTATTGATATTCTGTGCATTGATTCTTCACTGTTCAGAAAAACAAACCCTTCAAAGTGGAACTGGTGGACAAGATACTGCACTGCTAGAACCCCATGTGCCAGTTAGTTTTGGGAAGCTGAGCCTTTATGGCTAATTTTCATTTCAAGCCAAATCACGAGATTGACACCTTTAATTAGCTTCATTCAAGTTATTTGAACCAGACTGTGCCGTGGGGAGAGGTGGGTTATTCTGAGTTTTTTCTTCCTGCTTTTTGTCCATATTTAAGCCATTAGACTTGAATGAACATCCATCACAAGGGACTATCAACTTACTCAGCATGCAGTGTCTTTGAAAGGTTCAGACTTTGCCTCATCATTATGGCAGAACTCTTTCCCAGTTTAGCTGTCTCTTACTAGTTTTCAGGGGGAATGAATAGCAAGTTTTGTGTTGAAGATATATAGAGAAAATAGAGAGGAGATGCAGAGAATGGGATAGAGAGGTGGTGCTGTACAGGAAGCAGGGGAAGGGCAGGGAGCAGCATTGCCATTTTCAGAGCTGGTAGTGGAGTTTGAGGATGTGATGAGGCTCTCTGTGTATCTGCAGAGGGAACAAAGAGGGTAATAAAGGAAGAGAGAATGAACCTCTTGAGAGCTGGTGCCTTGGGCAGTTGTGTTGAGTTCTTGCAGCACAAATCAAAGGTGAGACCTTTCCTTTTTCAAGCAGCAGAAGTAGAAAGGGGTAGGTTTATCATCTGAGACAGGTGAATTGGGATAGCTTATCTTAACAGGACACAATGTCTACTGAAAAGTCTTCAGTAACTCATGTGGAGTCAATAAAACAGCAAAGAAAAATTCCTAGAGAAGAATGTGACTTAGTAAGACTTAATATCTACCAGACTAGGAGGAGGAATTTGCTCCTTCATTAACTAGATCGTAGTCAAAAAGGACTAGGGGAAGAAAATTTTTTTTCTTTTTTTTTTTCCCCTCCCTATCATTTTGGAAATGCTCCTCTGTGTACCAGAGACCTCCACTCCAGTAATATCTGCCCAAAATTGACACTACATTGAGGTTTCCTTCAGAATTCTTTAAGAAAGTTGAAACACGTGGCAGGCTCAGCTCGCCTTGCAAAGCCGATCTGATCCTTACTCTAACCAACAGGCTTTGCCCGCTCTGCTCCCGACTTCCCGGGAGCCTTTCCAAGGCTGGGAGCAGCCTGGCTCCCTCCTTGCCAAAAAACCACACCCACAGCAATCATATCCTGGAACAGAACAGCTTCTGCAGGGAAGATATGTCTGAAAGAAACTAATAAACTTGGGAGCACAAGTGCTAATGGAAGTTAATGAAATCTACGGTTTGTAATTGTGTTAGATTTCTTTAGAATCTTGCTTTTCAAAGGGAGTGTTGGACACTTTGAGGCCAATATCACTGCAGGGCTTCCCAGCTCTGAGGTGGTTACTCTGAGCTCTTGTGCTTCCACCCAATGAGCTCAGCAACATCCCAACATACTCAGCCTGTTGTGTGTTATTTAAGCCATAGGATATGACAGAGCATGTTTTATGGAGCCATTAATTTATGCTGTGGGTGACTTTAACCACCTAAGAAGTATATTAATGGCCCTATAAAATACACCCCAGAGTGTCTTAATATGGTTATGAGATTGATCTTTGGCTTTATATTCCACTATGTGTGATATTATTGAAATAAATTGTAGAGGAAGGTGACTTGGGATCCCAGTACGGGGTGAGTTTCCATTCTCTTCCTAGAATTCCATGATCACTGAGTCACTCTGAGCCAGTTGTGGGGTGGGACTCCAGCCCCACTGCTGCAGGAGGCTGGAGATGTCCCACACAAGGTGCAGACTTTTAGGATGGAACTTGCTGGCCCAACCAACCTTAGGCTGTCAGTGCTGGCCAGTCAGTGGCTTTAACCAGAGCTGCCTGTGTCCTGACACTTGGAAGGTTTTCTGTAAACACAGGGTTTGCTCTGTACCTGGAGTTGGGTCATCTCTTTGCCAGAGTGAGGCCTCAGAGCAGCATCAGCCCATGCTCTCCTTGCTACCAGAGAACAGCACCAGCTTGTCAGGAAACCCTGGATACTTCACAGAAAATTCTTCAGTGGAAGTTAGGTGGGGCTACTATAAAAACCAATTCTTTTTTTTTTTTTGGGAAGTAACAGCAATACATGGCTTTCCTACTGACAGATTCTGGTAGCACAAGTATACCAAAAGGAAACTTCAGTGCCTGAAAACCTGAATCTTGTTTGAAGTCTTTCTTCTCTCTCCCAACATCCACGTGCTCAGGCTTTCAAAACCTTCAGGCTTGTCAAAGCACTGAGGGTTTGGGGTTTAGCTGGAAATTAAGAATAAATTCTTCTGTATTAAATAATCTCTACTTTTCTCTAGCCTTAATCATTGTCATCTTCTTTTACGCTCTCTGATGAGAGTGCATGGCTCTGAACTGTCATGAACTCACACCATTCTTAGTGACAAGATATGGTTTTTCATCCCCGAACCAAGTAAAATTGTGGTTTTCTCAAGCTTTAGTAGGAAATCTGAGAGAATGATTTGATGCTTGGGGGAGATTTGACCCATTTTAGAATCCAGGACACAGCATGAGATTTCAGAGATGCTTATGAGACCAAGATCATGGGTCAATATTCTCTTTGAAAGAACCCTTTGAGCTGTTGTTGTGTGTTTGCAGCAGGGTCCAAAGCACGCAGATCACCTTCTGAAAGAGAAGAGAAAGCACCAGTCTGCTCACACTGACAGATTAGGGACTGCCAACAGATGGACTGCCAAACCATGGTGACTTATAGACAAAAGAGCAAGAGAACTGGACTCTCCCTAAAGGTCTGAGCCAGCCCAAATCAGTTTTTATAGTTCTGACATGGGCTGTGAGCTCATAAAGAGCATGCAGACCTACATAAGATGAGGCTGGACCAGCTGCTGCAGGTGAGGTAGGAAGGCTGCAGAGAGCCTTCCTTGGATGAGGAATGTGCCTGAGGTTGTCTCTGCCCTGTGCTAATGTTCAGCTGTTCCCCAGGTAGGTGCCCTGTGACGTTTCTCTAATTACAGTTTATAAAGCATTTACAGACTCTTGCAAGAAGAAGAGTATAATTATTAGAACTGTGGTTGTTAGAGATGAAGACTGGCTGTTAATCATTAAATCGGTCTCCTGCAAAAGCAGAACCACTGTCCCCTGTGAGAGAGGCCACACTGCACAGATGAAATGCAATGACAGGTTTGTATGGTGTAATAATCTGATTATCTCCTGGGCTGGTGCCAGGGCCCCTTTTGGGCAGGAGCAGCCCTGCCATGGGTCACAGGCTCAGTGCTGTTAAAGGCTGACCAAGGGCTCCCTTTAATAGAGGTGGCTGGAGCAGCTGTGTCCTGAAGTCATCTTGTTGCAGAAGTAGGGGCTGGGCAGTCACAGAGTCAGGAATGAGGACAACAAAAAACTTTGGCTATATTTGAGCTCTTATAAGTGATGCCAGCTTCCAGGATCTAGGGCTATCCAGATTGACCAAATGGTCCTTAGTATATGCAAGTAGGAGGTAAAATGGTGGGAAGCTAGCCCTGGAGAAAAACTGAAGGGAAAGTCTGAAAATGAAGAGAAAGTTCTGGCTGGGACTCACTGGTTTTTTAATTACCAGCAAGCACAATTTTGGGAACACAGTGGCTCAGACATGAGTACAGTGTTAGGATTACAAGTGGGACAGCTCACACTTTCATTAGTGTTGCAGTGTTTGTAAGCAAACAGAAAACGGCCCTTGGAAATCTGTTGTCTCATAAATCTTCCTAGGAAATTTTTTTTTCCTAAATCATGTTTTTAAAAATTTTTTCCATGAGGCATGAATAGTTTTGTAAGATCTATTCAGGGCAGCCACAGCTCATGTGACTCTCACATGGATCCCAGATGATTTTTAGCTTAGCAGGGCTGTCACATAACACATCCTGCAAAATGATGGTGATGAAAATACGTCACACCCAACTCTCGGCTGTGAACAAGAGTTTCCTTGCTCCGTGAGCTCATGTGTGTGACACAACTATCACAGATGGGAGAGAAACCCTTCCCCACAAGCCACACTGCTGCTCTGCAGGATTCACAGACCTCCTGAGCATTTATTGCCCAGGGGATTCAGCCTGATGACCTATCCAGTCTTTATTGGTGAAGGCACAGTAAAAAGTGTGCTGTCATCCTAAAAGTGACAAATTGGGTAACTGGTTACTGAGCCAGCAAAAGCAGATGTGAGGCAGTTTATTGTTGCTCAAACATAAGGAATCAGCACAGCTTTAAGCATGAAAATGAAGTATTAAAGTTCCAAATGGAATAAAACCTCTTAGATGGAAGGAAACAAGGGCTAGACACAGCAGGTACTTTGAATTTTGTGAGTCCACCTGTATCCAAGAAGGCAGGTTCTGTCCCCTCCTTGGAAGGACTTTCCTGAGCACTGGCAATCCCATCTGCTTCCCATGGAGACCTGGACAGAGGTGCCTGAGGCACAGGGGATGGAGCTGACTCACTGCTGTGCTATGTGACATTGGACAAAGCCTTCCATTCCTTTGCCTGAAGGTGGCTATGCCACTTGGGCCAGAGAGCAGCGTCTGCAGTGATGGGAGTTTTATGAAATAGCCAGATGAGAGACTGCAGCTGGGGAAAGGAGCGAGATTGCGGGGTGTGAGGGCAGGACAGGCTTCCCGGCTTCTTCCAGGACAGGTGTAGGGGCAGGGAAGGTCCCCCCTGTGGCTTCTCTCAAGTCTCTAGGCTAAGCCTGGCTGATGCTGAGCCGGCATTGTGTTGGTCTGAGCTGCTTCCCCAGCCACCGCACACGGGCTCCCCGAGCCTGCCGGCCCTCCTGCATCGCGGATCATCGCGGTACACGCTTGGCTGGAAGGATGCGAGACGAGAGAGCGACGCGGCCAGCAGCGAGAGAGAGTCTGCGGGCTGCAGCGGCTGAGCACGCCAGGGCAGCGCAGGGAGCCAGACCGCGCTCTTTGTTTCCCCGTGTCACTTCGCAGTCCCGATTAGCAGCAAAATAGGGCACGCACGCATCTGACAACCGAAGTCCTTGCTGGAAGGGGTTCGGTCATGCATAAGACTGCTCAAAATGAGGCCTGGCTTTCAGGTTTGGAAGCATGGAGCATGACCTGGAAGGCACAGCTGGGACGTGCACTCTTACTTATTTCCTCCCCCCTTTAGAGTTTTGCACCGGTTCTGTCTAACTTTGAAGAGTTGTGGCCAAGGACACACAAACGGATGCGCGTCCCTTTCCCAGCAGACAGACCTCACCATCCGTCTGTCCAACTTCTTAACAATCACTCGGGGAAGGGAAAACGTGAGAACCTTATTAATGTCTCAAATCCAAGAGCTCAGTCAAAAGGCAGAGCACTAAGAGCAGGAGCACGGCTTTCACCCGAGCCTTGCGCAAGCGCTTTGATAGCATTTTAATGACGGGCTTGTGCAACTTTTTCCTCGGGACTTGGACTTTGTGTCCTCTCACGTAACAACCACCTGGAAAGCACAGGTGAGATGTGATTACAGAGGTTTGCGGCTGGGAAAATCCTAGAAATCCTGCCGGGAAAAGCGGAGGACTGACCTCCCTTCTGCTTTAGAACATGCGCATCTCCGGGAGAGTAGTACCCAGCGCAGAGCGATTATTCCAGCGCGGGAGAGGGAGAGTCCACCCTCCCCACCGCCCCGGGGGGACGCCGGCACAGACTTTTCCCGTCGGGAAAGTTGCCGGTGGGCGCGGGGAGGAGGCGGGGCGGGCCGTGNCCGTGCCAGGGCGCCTGCGCCGGGCGGCGCGGAGCGCGGCGGAGCGGGACGGACCGAACTGGAACAAAACAAGCGGCGCTTTGTACC